>CACRXP010000004.1:2240110-2274166 GCA_902702965.1 Spirometra erinaceieuropaei
CTGTCTTTGCCTAGCCCTCGGGTTTTTCGGCCGTGATAGCAGTCCACAGGCCTGTGCTACTTGGCTTCCTACTGGATGAGACTTCTCGATGGTGTTGTTTAGTCCCTTTCAGCCGGTGGGTGCGTCCGCGTCATAGACCGAACACACTGTCATATCTTTTGCCATGACATGCGTCCAAATTAATGAACCCCTACCTTTAAGTGGATTTTCTGTTGAGTTCCTGCTCTTATGCAGGTTGAATTTCATTTCCTAGCATTACTGACAAAACGGTCATTCCTACAAACTCACGATGCTCGGAATGAGACGATGACAAAATTCACTCAAAAAAAATTAAACACGAGGCCTGACAGGTCTTGCAGCTTATTATTCTCGGGTTTCTTAAGCCCACTTGATAACAGATGGGGAAATTTTGGCTTTAAGAAGTACGTTTTGTCAAGGTTATTTCATTCGAGGGTCGTATTTTGTGCTGACAGCCTAGCCCGGGTCGGCAGCATAGTAAGCCTGCGTAATCCCACGCTGCGGGTCATAAAATGCCGTGACACTGCCAATTAGGCTTACACATTTTCGTTTATCGCTCGCACGATGCTTCACGGAGACTTCGCGGGGGGGGGGGGGTTACGTTATCTCTCTCTCGCTCACCCAGTCATGTGCTGCGGATGCCAGAACGGCGTTTGTCTAGTTCTCCAGTGACCTGACTGAGGCGCATGGAACCAGGTACTCAAGCAGTCACAACAGGCAGGGCGGAAGCGGGGGAGGCCCTGGCGCAACTGGCCGTCATACGCTGTCTGTTTGTCGTTATATAACCGTTGGGGTGATCCAGATGATGTCCACCTCTGTAATTGCATGCTGGTAAATAATTGTACGGGCGAACGGCAACCTAAGCCACCATGACCTCCTCCCTCCCCCCCGCGGCCTGTCACGCCTCGGACTGCTGGCGCTGGCTGCGACGATGACCTGGTAGAGTATTTTCAACGTGAGCAAAGCCAGAAGGAGGGGACGTTTACAGGGGGGGGGGGGGAGTGCATTTGTGTTTTAGCGCACCAAGCAACAATTCCAGCCACCCGCCTGGGCAGGGCGCGGGAATATGTACTCCCCCCGTATTACAGGTGGCCTTGCGCCAAATCCCAGGAGGGGGGTGGGGGTTGGGTGGAAGTTGGAATAGCTGCCCCTGTAGAACGAAGCGTTCTTATTTCCCTGCCCAACCGAATCCTGTCGACAGCCCTCACTGCTTGACATAATTCATTAGGTATGCCTAAATTAACGAAAATCTCTAATTGATCGAAACTTGTCCAAATGCATCCACCCAAACACCCAAGTTAAACACGAAGAAACTAGGTTAAATGAAAACATAAGGGAAGTATTAAAAGTGCTCTAATACTTGCTTGCGAATTGCGATTTTCTAGAGAAGGACGAAAATTCGTAGCAATTGAGTAAACTCGATTTTTAGACGTAGACAAAGTCTTCCTCCGGAGTAAATTAAACATTATAAACACAATAGCGTTTGAAAGTTTTCTTTACATAACTCTCATGTAAATATCGTCCGCGGTTTAGGGTTCCATGATATATGGCACTTAGGTAAGCACGTAATGTTTGATTGTAGCTTCCAAAATCTTGTTGCGAGCATTCCAGATAATTTTTCCATATTTGTATAGTTCAAGACGTGATTGTTAAAGGCAAAGATACTTCCTCTTGATTTCACTGATGGGTACGCCATGGGAGTAAAATTTTTTTATGGTCCTGTGTTGGGAGGTTGGTTAGTTACTAAACGTCTGAAGCAGAATTAGTGGATGAAGTGCCGAGGCATGCCGAGGCGGTTCACATATGCCTTATGGGTCAGACTGATTTCGGTTTCCCGGTCTTTGACCTTGCGGAATCAAGATTGTCGTCGAACAGACGCTGTCAGCAGAGCTCTTTGTGCTCTGACTCTGCTCTCCATCGACCGTTATCTAACAGCTCTTCCTCTGTGCAATTTTGATGGAGGTCAGACAGTCTTGTGCGCACTGCTCGGCACCGACTTTTTCTATTCCCCCTTTCTGTCGCCGTCCACATCTTTTCTAGATTGTTCGGTGGTTAGTAGTCAGCTTTAAACCTAACCCGAAATCTTAAAATGTTTATGGTTGCTCTGAAACGGCTGCTCTTCCATCCCTGTGCAATAGGCTGCCTTCTTCCTCCTGCCCGTCACCTTCGTCCTCAAGCACGATCTGGCGCCCGCGACATCACTGATTGTCATTCTAGAGCAGATACGTATGTTCATGAAGTCGCACGCCTTCATCCGCTCCAACGCTGAGAATGCTTTCGTGCCGCCGGAGGTCGCCAAGCTGGTGGAGTCGCCCGCAACTCACCAAAGGTCCAACAGCCGTGAGCGTTTTCCCTCCGTAGCCATAGGTGATGGTCCAGCCTCCCGTGAAGTGGAGCTGTCCATGAGCAACACTCATCCCCTGCCCCCCTTCTCCACCTACCTCTACTTCCTCTTCGCGCCCACTCTCATCTACAGCAACTCCTATCCCCGCACGCCCTATGTCCGTTGGCGCATTGTGGTGGAGAACTTTCTGCAAGTGTGGCTCTGCGTCATCTACAATTACTACATCTTCGCCCGTTTCTGCTTCTCCCATTTCGCCAACTTTGGTCGATCCAATCACTTCAGGTTCTCCCTCCGCCAACTCGTGGTCTCGAGCTTTGCCTGTATGCTGCCCGGTGCTATGGTCCTGCTTATCTCCTTCTATGCCTTCCTACACTGTTGGTTGAACGCGTTTGCAGAAATGCTGCGTTTCGGAGACCGTCTTTTCTACAAGGACTGGTGGAACAGTTTCACTTTCAGTGCCTACTACCGAGGCTGGAACGTGGTGGTGCATGACTGGCTCTACACCTACGTCTACCGTGATGTCTACGCCTTTTGTAGCGCCCGCAGACGACGCCTTGCAGCCCAGGTGGCTGTCTTTTTGCTATCAGCTGTGGTCCACGAGTATGTCCTCACTGTGGTCTTCCGCTTCTTCTATCCCGTCCTCTTTGTCATCTTCGGCATTGCCGGATTCGGCATTGCGCACCTTAAGGGGCGCTCGCGGCTCTGGAACATTGGCGTTTGGACCGGTCTTTTTATGGGCATGGGTATCCTCATGTGCCTCTACTCCATGGAGTGGTACGCCCGACTCAATTGTCCCCCCGCCCCCGGCGGACCCCTGATGGACACCCTTCTCCCGCGAAGCTGGTTCTGCCGCAGGTGGTAGGCAGCAGCACTGATCTCTCGAGACCGCATGCCTTTCCTACTCCGGGCCCTATGATTCATAGAGGCTGTCCATACTCGTCCCTCTGTCGTCCCTCGCCTCCCCTCGCTTGTAGATTCGCTGTCTAACTTGGCTGCACCTCCGGGGGGTCAATGGCTTTCTTCCGCACTAGAGTTGCTGCTACTACCACCTAGTGTGGCTTGCGTCTACGGGTCCTGCTCTCTCTCTCTCTCCCTACCTCCTCCCTTGTCTCTTTTGCACACTTTGCTAATTTTTTATATGAATCAGCATTTTGAGTCACTTACTTCTTTCAGCTAGAAGGACGGGTTTCCGTTTGAGTATGCTATGTGGTCGTTGGGAAGGTGTAGAGACAAGGCATGTTTTACTAGCCAAATTACAACTGGCATCTATGCGAACGAATTCGTCACTATTGTTGTGGGAAGCGACAGTCGAAACATTGACTTGATTCCGTTAATTAAATTAAGAGGGTGTTTATGTGAGATTGGGTATATAATATAGGCGCGGAGAGTCACCTCTTGTTGCTCAGTACACCGTTTCATTTCAGTTTCCGCTGGCGCTTCCATAAACCACCATTTTCTTTGCGTTCTACATGCAATACCTTTATTAGAACAGTGACTAATTTGTAACGGTTCTTACTAAGCGATTGTGGTGGCATTTTAGCTGTACAATTACAATCCTCTGAGACTATGCTTACAAGAGTCTCTCATACGATGAATATGGGCTGCATCTTCAGGTGTCTATAGGCCTTGCGAGCAAATCCGGGAGCTTGTCGATGTTGCTTGTAGAACAGCGTAGGCAGGTCTTGTTTTGAAAAGAAAGCTCTGAACCCCCCTTGCATAGGGCGGGTTAAGCCAGGAGGGAGTTAAGATCTCCGGCAGACTCATCCAATCACAGTCCTATAAATAACAGGACTGTCGCAATTACGTCACTAATGGACTCGTAAATGCACAAGAAATTAGGTTAGTCTGGCCGTTACCTAACCAGATTTCGGCGTTATGGAGGTTCCATCCACGTTCCTAGAAACGATTGTACCGCTGACGGTATTAGCTGCGGCGGTCATCCTGGAGGTGGCGGCAGTACCAACGTGCGTAGTCTCAGCATCGAAATGGTACTGTCAACGGTGATCACGATGATAGTAGTACCGAGTAGGTAGCAGTAGGAGGGAATGTACAGTAGATGTGCTAATTCATGAAATTTTAGACAAAATTCTGAAGTGTGTTTACGGTTCGAAAGGGTTAATTAAGTTGGGTGGTAATATTAATAATCTTGCGGCGTGGTCTTACGATAATTCAGTTACTTCAGGGTGCCAGCTTTTGAATGGGCTTCTTTTCAGCCGCCTGCAAAAACTACACTCTGAAAGAGATGGATACTGAAGTAGTATGAATTTTTTCATTGACTTTCGGTGCCTTGTAAATTTGAATATACTTCATAGAAAAATATAAAAAATTCATCCCTTTACCCATTTGGTGGGGGATCACGTCTTCTTCAAATTTCGTACTTGAAGAAAAGGTATAACTTGGTTTTAAAAAATCTACCCAATTCCCAGATAATTTCGAACCCGACCTGCTGTTACACTTGCATTCGGGGTTGCCAATCTACAAACAGCAAATTTTATGCTGTCGGAAAATCACGCATTTCTATGAGCTTCTAAGAAGAAATCACATGGGGTTCATTAAATTCGAAAGTGTATTTGAGCCATGTAAACTTAACAAGCAATATTAGTAAATGCAAAGACACGATGCTTTATGAGCGGGCATTTCACGGTCTCAAAAAATCTCGCAATTAGAAACTTAAAACCTCATTATACCGTTTCTTTAACTACAAAATTCGAAGAAGACGTGATTTTCTACCAAATGAATAAGAGGATGAACTTTTTCGTGTATGTTTTCTATGAAATATATTTCAATTTACAAGGGCATCGAAAATCAGTGAAAAAGGTCATACTACTTCCGTAGCCATTTTTCAGTGTAGTTTCTGCAAACGGCCTAAAAGAAGTTCGGCCAAAAGCCGGCATCCTGAAGTGACTGGATTATCATAAGACCACGCTGCAAGATTATTAATATTACCACCCTACTTAGTTGACCTTTTCTAATCGGTAACGCATTTCAGAATTTCAGCTAACATTTCATGACTTAGCACATCTACTGTATTTCCCAAAAGTAAACTCTAGTCTCTGAGGCAGGGGTCAACCAACGTCTGCGAATTTGTCCTGTTCGCTGCTGTTGCACTGTAGTTCGTCAGTTTTCGTAATTTCACCAAGAATTACTAAGGGGGTGGGAAACAAATTCCTCAGCAAGGGGACTTCATTATGTCCAGCTTAAGATTTTGGTTTAAGAGTATCAATACTGAAAAGCAGCAGAACACGCACAGTAGGCGACCTATCTCATGAAGCATGCCTAATTCATTTGACCCAGTTGGGACAACTTTGGCAACCTCGGTGGGATTCGAACTCACGAAAGGAAGGGACAAGGTTTGAGGGTAGCGAACGCTCTGTCCGCTTGAACTACGACGCACCGACCGGCAGCAGTTTAATCACATTTGGTCAAGTCACCCGCCCAGCCCACTGCGACGTGTGGAATTCACCAATTCTGATAGAGTAAGCTGACTGCCCAAACAGGATTTTCCAAGCAATCAATTTAGAATCCACCAGGTGACGACCAGGCCCTATTAATTAATTTTTGTTACTAGCAGATTTAAATGACTCGTTTACCCAATTGTGAAAAAAGTGGCGTCCGCCAAGTTGGTTGGGCGGACAAATTGACCCAAATGTGATTAAGCCTACGGCTCCAGATTGGGCCACGTGGCTCAGGTAGTTAGAATTCCGCTATACTCAGCCTTGTCCTTGTTGTTTTGTGTATGAATACCACTGCGGACGCCGATTTCTTCACAATTGGGTCAACATGAGTTCTTCAAGTCTACCAAAAACACTTATTAAATATGCTTGATTTGACGAAAAATCCGTAGCCAAACTGAAACCAGTCCGAAAGCTTCCACCAAAACACCAAACTACTGTAGGTGGGCTAACTCATGAAATGTCAACCGAAATTCCGAAATGCGTTTCCGTTTCGAAACGATTAATTAAGTTGGGATGTAAAACTGATCAGTTTGCAGCATAATTCTACCATAATTCAACTACCTCAGGATGCCGGCTTTCGAAAGAACTTCCTTCCGGCTGCAAAGAAAACCATACTCCGTAAAAAATGACTACTTAAGTAGCATACAATTTTCTCTTTGATTTTCGAGGTCTCTAAAAGTTCACTTATATTTCATAGAAAACATGAATAAAAGTATTCATTCTTTCGCTCATCCGGTAGACAATTACGTCCTCTTCCAATCTTATACTCGAAGAAAGGACAATTCGGTTTTCAAAAACTTTTCCAATTTCCGAATAGTTTTGAACCCGCTCTGCCGTCACACTTGCATTCAGGGTTTCCAAACTACAAGTCCTGTACTTTCCGCGTACGGAAAACCGCACATTTCTCTACGCTTCTAAGAGGAGACTATATGGGGTTCATACAGTCTAACATTGGATTTGATCCATATTGTTGACTTTACAAGCCACATTGGTAAATGCAAAGACATGAGGTTTAATGAACGGTCATTTCACGGTATTTAAAAGTCTCACGATTAGAAACTTTTTTAAGACCGAATTATGTCCTTCCTTCGAGCATAAAATTGAAAAGGCCGTCATTTTCTACCGGATGAGCGGGGGGATGAATACTTTTATGCATATTTTCCATGAAATATAATTGAACTTTTAGAGGCATCGAAAATCAAAGAGAAAATTGTATGCTACTTAAGTAGTCATTTTTTACAGAGTATGGTTTTCTATGCAGCCGGAAGGAAGTTCTTTCGAAAGCCGGCATCCTGAGGTAGTTGAATTATGATAGAATTATGCTGCAAACTGATCAGTTTTACATCCCAACTTAATTAATCTTTTCGAAACGGAAACGCATTTCGGAATTTCGGTTGACATTTCATGAGTTAGCCCACCTACTGTAAGAATGAACAACTTCCAGTTAAGTGGTAATGCATCATAGGTATTATAAGTACTACTTCATTGACTAAAAGGAACAATTTCCTCAAGCAAAACAAAAGAGTCGAGAACTCGAATGTCTGTGTCATATGAGTGGATTCAAATTTCAGAAGTACGTAATGTTTGCTCATGCAAATAACTGATTAACTAAGACGGTACAGGCACAGTAACTTTTATAAAATTATTTTCAATATTCATTTTCACTAAATATCCTCTAAAAATTAGTGTTGCATGTAGTCTGGTATAGAGTGCGTAATATCCGGTCATGCGTTTCAGAATCTTGCCGCTCAGATTTTCATAATTGCCCTGACCAAATCGTGAAGAGCGGGGTGGCCTCCGTGGGGTTCCGACTCACGAAGGCTAGTCCAAGGCTTGAGTACAACCAACATTTCAGCCACCTGAGTCCGGTGGTGGACACGACGGCGAGCAGGGGCTTTGATCACAGTCGAGCCAAGTTGCCTACCCAATCTACTACAACGAAGGGAAATCCACCAATTCTGACACAGTAAACCGACCTCCAAAGCCGGGTTTCCTAAGTAGCCGCCAGGCAAGAATCCGCCAGAAAAAAAAACAAATCCGATACGAAGTTTGCCGTGGCTTCCGTCGCCAGAACGCCAACTCCTGTTGTTGTGGTACACCTCCGCAAGCGGTTGCGCCGCTGAGTTGTTGGACCAAAACCGGGTCACAGAGGGTCATTGCGCGTACTTACGGGAATTTGCCGACTCGGTGTAAGATCTTAGTTGCTATTGTGCGGCGCACTGCAGGAGGAGACCTTCCCGCCACTGCAATCTTCGCACCAAATCTCATTGCCAGCTTGTTTATGAGCTCGGTCGGTCGACTGGTGTATGATAGAGGGAGGAGTGTCGCCGAAATTGGGCTGGAATCCATCGGCATGGCACATCAGCGCATTTCGCACTTTAATGGGTCTGACGCGCTTGCATCTACCACGATACGCTATAACTCGTGTCCCAGGAGTTTGCCAACTGACGAGATAATTTGTTCCTTCGCAGGATTGATGACTAGGCTTCAATGGCTCCTTCTCAAGGCGATCTTTATGCCACTGCCACTCACGTGAGATCTCAGAAGTCCGATACAGGTCGTTTGGGCGCAAACGGACCGCTCACTTTTGCCATCTTCTCCGCCTACGTTCACCTTCAGTCGACCCGACTTCATCTGGTTATCGGAAAACGGTGGATGCGGGAACAGAAAGAGGTAGCTTTAGTGAAAGTCTGCCCTACTAGAACTAAATTCATGCGTAAATCACAGTTGAACAGAGGTCCTGAAACACTGGCGAGCCTCGTCGCCCCTGACGGTCGAACTATCCTCTTCTGTTACGAGGTTATGATATGTATTCACGTGCCTAACCGCCTCCTAATTGACAACTGAATGCAACGCTAATCCACTGTTGTGGCAGAAGGCGGTAGATGGTGTGAACTCATTATGGAGTGATAACAGGGCTCAAGGTCATCCACTGCAGGTGAGTTTGCACGCACCCAGGCCTGTACCTAGAGCATGGCTGCATGAATGAGTTTGTTTTCCTTCTCCAGATGTTTCGCCTTAGTCAATACTTTCTCCGGAATCTCCTTCAGATGGATTTGCAGGACGTGTGAGGGCAACATATTTGCTTCTAAACATCAGATAACAAAAATTCCAGTCACGCACTGGTTCGCTGTCAAAGGACTTGATTTTCTGATCAGGCCGCACAGTAAACGTCTGTTGCATGGCGAGGCAGCATTTATTCCTGCGCTGAGTGTGGAGTGAAGCGCCACCTGCACCTACTTAAGTGACATATCTGGGCAATCCCTGAAGCCGTACTTTTGTGGTGACAGGTTTCCAGGCAGCTGTGAATGTCCTAGGCCAGACACGGTTCTTGGGAAACTGCGCCAGTTCTCCTATGTGCCGCATTTGTATCAGAGCTTGCACACACGCAGTGCGTTTCCAGAGACTGACAAACTAAAACACCTTTCAGTTTTAGTTTATTTGAGGTAAACATAGGTTTTCAACCTTTTAACTCCCTACTTGTTACAAGGAAGCGAATTATATAAAAAAATTGTAAATGGAGACATCAAACAGCTACAGAAGTTATTTCCACATTGGCAAATTTTTTTCAAACCAGACAGATAAACGAATTGTCCCAAGTGTTAAAAACATCAATGTTACTAAATGTGCTGTACAGTAGTCTTTCTATGGATAATTGGTGCTATCTCAGCTTCTGAGGGAGACGAATTGAATGCCAACACTCACATTCAACGGATCTAGGACAATAATACAAAACAAACGTTACTGAAATAAGGCAATAATATAATAGCATTAAAAAACTGTTCGAACGAAATGCCAAGACGATGTCGGTCAGGTGACATTATGACGTTTAGTGGTACACTGGTCCAGCTTGCGCTTAAAAGCCTCGACGGAGGTGGGCATGACGGCATTTGCAAGCAGAGCATTCCAAGCCTCGATCAGTCTGTTTGCAAAGAAGAACTTCCGAATGTCCAGCCTGGCGCCAGTCACACGTAGTTTAAGTGGATGACTTCGGAGTTTCGTCCCCCGGATATAATAATTGGGAGTCTCTATATTTTTGAATAGTACCCAGCAATCCTTTTGGGGCTCCTTTGAGTGTGACCTTTCCAAATGTCCATATCCACGTAGTTAAAGCAGTTCATTTGAGTGATCCTCAAAGAAAAGCTTTTCAGACTTCACGTAGTAATGGGGAAGAAATCACCACCTACCTGTTTACTATGAAAAGAGACCATGCTGTTAACCTGTCAGATTAGAGATTTGTGAAGTTCCGTCGGGGTGAGTACTCAAATGATTAAGTTGCTTCAAGGGCAACTTGTGTCTCTGCCCTGAAACGGTCAAAATATATGAAACTGTAGTCTCTAGGAGGATTTATAACCTCAAGCGTCTTTGCTAGTAAAATCAGCCTCATAAGGTCGGCTCCTGAAAACCTTCTTTACCAATTCCTAAATTATTTGATAATTATTTGTTATCGAGTCTTTCTGAACGCAACAGTTAAAGTCTATATCATTTGAGGACCGATTACCCGCTCGAATCCAAAAAGGCCCTTATAATTTGTCTGCCAAATCTCGTAGGCCCTCTACATTTCCCTCGTGCTTCGAACAGCAGTTATACAACAGTGGCGGCCAGGAGATCTCCTTGTAGTATTCCCTGGTAAAGACGAATTTTCGAGCCTCAGATGTATGCACGAGAAAGGAAGAAAAATAACGGTTTAGTACCGGAACCGCTTGTTTATTTTTCAAAGTTTTCGAACTCATGCTTTGACCACCCCCTGAGGCTCTCAGTGGACTTGTTATTTGCAATAATCGAACCGTCGGAGGTGAAGTTATACCCATAACTTTATCCGTTGCGAAAAGACTACGCCTTCTGTGCGACGCGGTCACAACTGTGGTGTAAATTGCCTGGATCCTTTAACGCGATTGGTTTTCAAGGGAAAAGGAAGCTGTCCTGAATGCTGGAAATTAACCACTCCCATAATCTGTTGATCGGAAACAGACGCTGAGTGGCGATAGCGCAAATATCGAAGGGAACACTCCGTGGAAGGAACACTATGTTAGCTTCTGAAGTCGGCTTGTGTAGTCCCTCAAGCGTCTGAATGTAACTGTGATTGCAGTCCCCATCTACCGACAAAGCCCGTGATGCAATAGTAGAAGTGGAGCAAAAAAGCGCTATCGATTATTGTCTTCCAGCAAAATCAAAAAGTTTTAATCATCAGTGTGGTTTGAGCAGTTGTACGGACTTCAGACTTATTTGAAAAGTGCACACGGTACCCAGAGATCTAAGCACCGTTGTCGTAATATTAGTCTTGCAGAAAGGTGATAAATTATTCATTAGAATTGCAGTGGCATAAATCTCGCTGATATGGTTATAGATTTTTTGTATTTCTAATCCCCAATCCCTAAGCACTTTAAGAGAGAGAGAGAGAGAAAGAGAGAGAGATAGAGAGGAATTCGCCTTATTCTGGAAGCATTATTCAAACTTTTCAGTGAAAATCGCCCCATTGATTTTGATCAGGGCATAAAAAAAGGTAAGATCGCAGTTGGTAGCCAGACATTATACGTTGATACTGCCGACGTACGTACTTGTTATCAGTAGGTGCGCTTACCTTGTCTAGGGCACTTGTTATCAACAGGTGTGCTCTTACTGAGTTAGGCAGGTCGCCCGTTTCGGTCAGGCTGTTGGGTTTAGTGAGGGTTAGGGTTAGGCGTAGGTTAAGTTTTAGGATTAGGGTTTGAGTGTTAGGGTCAGGTTTCAGTGTTAGGTTTGGGGTTTAGGTTCCCATTAGGGTTACGGTTAAGATTAGGGTTAGGGTTAAGGTTAGGGTTAGGGTTAAGATTAAGGTTAGGGTCAAAGTTAGGGTTAGGTTTATGACTAATTTTTGCGTTAGCGTTAGGTTTTAGGATTTGGTTACGTTTTGGTGTTGAGGCTTAAGGTTAGGCTTTACTGTTGCGGTCAGGGTTGGATTTTAGGGTTAAGCGTAGGGTTTACATTTCTGACATTATTCCACCTACTTAAGACTTCCCAGCACTTTCTCTGATAAATTTAACTTTACCCAGAAACTCTAGCATTCCTCTATCAGTCCTCTCATTTACCCCACCCATATAACCCCTTTCCCACCATTCCCGTACGACAGGGACCTGGGTGTCCGCCTCCCCATTCCTGGTTACCAACTGCCATCTAACCAAAAAAATGATGCAAGATTAAATAAGTTAACATAAAACTGAATATCCACTAGAGGGACAGTTCAATTCTCACTTTCCGTATTTCTTTTTCTGTACAAGTAAGGTATCGTGCCAGACATGGTAATACAGAATGCTCATATGCCGATGTAAAGCGAAGGTCTGCAGGACTTCGCAGCGATTAGTTTAGAATGAAAAGAACGGACAACCTCATCCATAAATCAATCAGCACATTGTGCAATAATTTACCGTACTAACAACACAGGTATTAGCTAAAAGCCCAGACACGCGTGTTTCGCCGATCTTGTGCCGCTGCCTGACGCAGCTGCGAGGGGTTCGGCTCGTCAGTGGGTCCCCCAGCTTTCCCCGTGTGTTTTCTGGTATATGAACTCCAGTTTCAACTTGCCTTGGTTAATTTCCGAGGAAATTAATGCGCGAACTTGGAGTAACTCTTTCGAAACAGGCCTTTTCAGGCACGGTCCGAAATTTGATATGAATACCAGAAAACACACGGGGGGAGTAACTCTTTCGAAACAGGCCTTTTCAGGCACGGTCCGAAATTTGATATGAATACCAGAAAACACACGGGGAAAGCTGGGGGACCCACTGACGAGCCGAACCCCTCGCAGCTGCGTTAGGCAGCGGCACAAGATCGGCGAAACACGCGTATCTGGGCTTTTAGCTAATACCTGTGTTGTTAGTACGGTAAATTATTGCACAATGCTATACTACTGGCTGCCTGTTGGTGGTTTGTGAATATTAAGCGGTTATTCCGCAGTAGCTAATGGATTTCAGCTCAAATATTCATATCAAATTTCGGACCGTGCCTGAAAAGGCCTGTTTCGAAAGAGTTACTCCAAGTTCGCGCATTAATTTCCTCGGAAATTAAGCAGGGCAAATCAGCACATTGCTTGACCACTGTGAAATGTCGTTGTATTATGATACCGACTAAAATGGCAAGAAAGGACGTGCGACCGAGAGAGAATTGGTGCAGCTATCTTATGGAGCAGAGATGTATTATCCGACACTACCATCTTTGCTGAACCCTCCAATACCGTTAATGTTACCAACAGTTCATCCTTGTCTGTTCGGCCCACCGTGGCCGCTTGTAGGCGATAATATTGCATAATGATGTGTCACCAGAGAAACTGCTACCTTATGTAAGCCGATCCTCACAAACCAAGGACAAAAGTCCGTAAGAACGAAAAGCTGCGTGACTTCACCTCCGGCTTCTATTGTGGCAGTGTTTTCCCACCCCAACCGGGTTCTTCAGCGCGCTGGGTCTGTTTTGTGTCCCCTACAACGGATCACGCGATCCATGAGTTGTACCAACATGCGTGGGCTAGATCAGTATCCGGTACGCGTTATTGGGAATGCCCACCCAAATGCCATGCACTGGGGGGCTGTGATGGCGCGCATATGTGCGGGCTAACACTGAGCCAGCCACCTACGCCCGATCCCACTTCCGGTCTCCTTGGCGCTGTCATGACACCGGGCCCAGGTGGGAGAGGAGAAGGAGGGAGTTCGGTGGATGTTGCGCAACATTACTGTCGTTATAAACTACTTCACTTCCAAGTTGCCGTCCCTGCGTCAGCCGTGCTGCAGGACACACGGTGAACAACGTCGGAAACGACAGTCAAACTGTTTGTACTGTTACTGCAGGTCTGGACGGCGTTGCTGGTATTACACTGTTGGAGAACCCTTTTTTTCAAAAATATATTGTTCGATGTCGTCTATACAATAGGGTAACATACCCTTTATTTCAACGGGGGAGCCTCTAGTCTTAATATCATTACCGACAAAGACAAGGGAGACTGTAGTGGTCATTTCTGGCCTGTTAACCGTCGTCAGCTAGTCGCAACCAAACCCGAAGTTCCACACTTCGCGCCATCACAGCCCCCCATGCATGGCATTTGGGTGCGCATTCCAAACAACGCGTGCCGGATACTGATCTAGCCCAATCATGTTGGTACCGTCCATGTACTGAGTGGTCCGTTGTAGTGAACACAAAAACAGTCCCGGTGCGCTGTTGCTTAGAAGTCCAACGTCTCTAACCACTGAGCCAGGGGCTCGTCCTCTTGTCAGTTGCGATCGGGAATATGCAACGGTAGAGGGGCGCTCACCGATCGTTTTTTACAGAACTCGCTCGTCCTGACGACGGTTAATAAGCCAGAAATGGTCATTCCAGTGTTCCCTGCCTTTGTCGGTAATGTTATTCTGCGTATATCACGCACCGCTCTGCATTTGCTGGTTGGGCTCGAGAAAGAGCATTAAGGCACAAAAAGACGAGCGAGTTCCATAAAAAAAACAATCGGTGAGCTCCCCTCTACCAGGTGATTGGCCGGTGTTGATTCGCTTGAGAACAAAATTCGCCCAACATAGCAAATTGGGCCTTATTTCGTGACGTGCAGTCAGTGACTGACCTCATACAATGCTAGCCCAAATTCTACAGTGCTTTTCCGATTAGGGCTGTAATACTAATCAGTGTGAGACAGGATCCCATAATATTTTGGACATGCCATGATGTTGGCTTTTGAATGTACTTCCTTTTGCTCCCTGCAAAAACTTCCCTTAGTAAAAAATGACCAGTTAAGCAGCACGCGCTTTCCAATTTATTCTCGATCTCCTTGTAAATTCAAAGGTATTTTACTAACGACATGTACAAAAATATTCTTTCTTGAACTCAACTGGTATCAGTTCGCGCTTTATTAAAATCTCTTACGCAAATAAAGGGTGTCTTTCAGGTTTAACAAGTTTCCAATTAAAGGATTTCTTAAATCGTGCAATCCAACAGCCCCGTATCACTGCAAACTCTTGTGAACCCTACCTGATATCTTCGTAACAGCATAGAGGAAAGTAAGATTTTTCTCATACGGAAAGCATGCAGCTTGTTGACTGAATCCTAAAAGCAAATCATTTTTAACATCATTCGGCGATCTGAAGACTTTTTAAAACCTAAATAAACCCCTTCTTTGAGTAAAATAATTTACAAAGACGTGGTGCTCTACCAAACAAGCATAAAAAGAATAAATTTGCGCATGCTCTCTGCAAAATGTACTTGGACTCGTGTGGGTACCGAAAATAAAAATACAAAAGTACACTGTTTACGTAGCCATATTTACCGAGTTGGGTTTCTGCAGACGTCCAACAAGGAGCACATTCGACAGCCCACACGCCAGCATGTCTAAAATATTATGGGTTTATGACGCACAATAGTCTATATTACAACCTCCCTTAAGTAATCCTTCCTAACTGAAGAGGTAATTCAAAATTTCCGTGTATATTTCTTGAGATCTGCCATCAACTGTAATTATATCATTGTGTTTTGAGGCTGCCATTATTCACTGAGTTTGGTATAACGAAGCCAACTTTGTTCACTGCGACCGCCGTACACCAATAACGTCAAAAACCTGGTCTTCTGCGCGGGCGCGGGCGCGGGCGCGGGTGTGTGGCACGCGTAGACTGGTTGTTTGACTTTGTCAACCACTCCACCCGATCCCGCCTCTAAAAGGACGGAGGTGGGTTAGGGCGGAGAGAGTGCGGTGGATGCAGCGTAATTCTGGTATAATTATAAACTAATTCAAGCGTCCGCCCAGTTCTGGAGGACACAATGGCGATAAAGCTGTCATACAGTGGGTGACGCAATCCGTGAACTTGTGCAAATTCGCGAAAAATCTTTGACTAATTGCAAAACCAATCCAAATACATTGACTAAAACACCCACTTAACAATAAAGAACCTTCAACCACTTTAAAACCCGGGAAAAAAGCACTGAATTTAATATTACGTTGGTTATAAATAACAAATTCCTAAAAAAAAAGCAGAAACCATGTCGAATGCGTAGACTAAATCTGTAGAAACGCATGATGCATGTCCACACAAACACTATAAACAGAAGGACGGTTGGAACCCATTTACTTGATCCTCCGGTTAGATATTCTCCGCGAATTACTTTAATATGCAGTAGAGTAGCCAGTCAACCGTTTGACAATGATTATGTGCTTCGAAATGCTGCTACGAGAGTTCGTCGAAACTTTTTCCGCGTTTGCATGGTTCTGGGTGGATTGATTAAAACGATAAGGATTTTGACTGTTCTTACGGGTATGGACGTCACAGTGGTAAAACTTTTCGTAAGGCCCATATCTCACCCAAAACTGCGAGCCCCCGCGTTGACAAAATATCTACATATGTTCTGTACTGAATGAAGGCTTTTCTCGTAAGTAGACAAGCTTATAAAGCTATGGAGGCAGTTGATATCGGGCCGATATAATTCTCTCTCAAAATTTCGAGGTTGGCGTAGTTCGCTGTGCCATTGGTCAGCCAGACTGCGTCATCTGGCCGATGACTGGTTGTCTTTATTCGGTCACGCGGTGACCTTGTGTGAGCGCTCCGAAGGCGCCATTATCGCCTGACTTTGGCGTGTCATGCGTGTTCCATGCCGCTGTCTATGTACTGCTGTCATTCTTTTGTGTCTACCTAGTCCTTTATTCCGTTATTTTCCACGCGTAAGAAGGAATCGAAAGGAGGATGTGGATGGCCAACAAATAGCCATGCAGACGCAACATGTCATGAAATCGATAGGAGGGTTTGGAAACGTGCCAAGTTCAAAGAAACATCCCTGACTATGTTGCACATCCTACACGGATTCTTTTGAAGCTGATGCGGCACCTCACTGTTCTTAAATGTGATTGCATTTGCTGCGTCAGGTAATCTCACCCAAAATGAAAGCGAGAACTGCATTAGTACAGAACCGCTGAACATAAGTGTTCGGAAGAGGTTGCGCGAGTAGGTCTTACCCAATATCGTCTGAGAATTTTTGTGGATGTCTTTAGGAATATTGTGCCCATGTTTCCAGCGGATCAAGCAACGACTGTAAGAGCATCGTACTGTTTACAAGACGCGCACATGCACAACGTCTGAGGAACCTCGGACGCATCAGCTGGACTACAGTCGTCAAGTTTGATCGGTATAATTGCCTATTATAGCTTCGAAGGCAGTCGAAGTTGTCGTGAAAAAAATACTTCCCCAAGTCCAGGACAACTGTTCGCAGGTGGAGGCTATTGCCCGATCATGATAGACAGTTGAAGTTTTCTTCTACTAAACTAGAAATGTCTGCCAAATTGTCGGGGTAAAAATCAGATCGACCACCGGTGCAATAAGGTCGGATATCCTTCGTGAGAGTTCGTTGAGATCTAGATAACGGGCCTGGAGCCACCTAGGAGACAATGTCTAGGGGGTATGAGGTTCTTGTCAAGGCAAACTGAGTTACATGACAACCTGCCACTCTTCAACCATATGGATGGTTGGATGGTTTCACTGACACTCGAAGAACCTCCCTACGCGCTGGTGCGAATCCAGAGACATGGGGTGAATATCTCCTTGTCCTGTTGAGCAAATGCTCAGCCCTCAAGTCGAACCTTGCTTGACGATAGCTTTAAGGGGCATAGTTGGAGCTCGATCTACGTTTCCACGGGCAGCTGCATAGCGACTAGTAGTGTGGGCAGAATGACATGAGTGACAGAGAAAAGGGAGACTAGAACGACCACTTCAGCCGTTATCAGCCGTTACCAGCTAGCCATCTCCAGCCCCGAATTTGCAAAACCTGGGACTCCAACCTGTGGCCTCTTGGTTAGAAGTCCAGTGCTCAAACCACTAAGCCATGGGCTCGCTGTCCCGTAGTTCGCGATCGGGTAAAGCGGTGCTCACTGGTCGCGTTATGGGACATATTCTGGAGGTAACTAGATTTATGTGCCTTTCCCATCGCTGTTTTCCCAACCCAAGTTGCCTGTGTTGGCGTTTGAATGCGCTGATATACGTAACACAACAACAAGTTTACGTCTGCTATATAGCACGTTTTGACACAACTTTGTGTTGATGGTTTACTATCACCCGATTGCACCTTTAATTCTCAGCCGCATCTTAACAGGTGTGGATGTATTCATGCAGCAACCTCTATGTAGTAAATCACCTGCAAATTCGTAGAGAAATGATAAAGATTTTCCGTGAAATCGGACTTGATAAGCGGCATATTCCCACAAGGCAAGTTTTAACTGGATTCGAATCGAGCACTATTTCAGATGAATTAGTCAACATCATCGACTGCTTCGGGGAAGTCAGTTCTGGTGGTGTCCTGTTTGGATATCTGGCGGCTGACGACTTCTTCGAATACCAAGTCATGCGCATTTTCCCCCACCGCTTGTCAAGTTGCCCTCCACTCAGAGCATAAAAATCCCCACCGACTGTCCTCAACTTGTTGTTGCACTTCTCCACAAACAACGCCGTCATCAGACCTCCCAAACGTAACCCTCAAATCACACAATAGCGATCTAGAAAACTTGAAAAGGTAGAGTGTGTTTTGGGGCGCTCTAGTTATCCCCATGCGTTCCACTACTAATCTTCAGTAGGGTCGAACATGGACTGCCCTACCAGGGATCGTCAACCTCAGCGACTTCTGCACAAACTGAGCCGAACAGGGGTTAGGGGTAACCTCTTCAAATGAATTCAAAGCTTCCTATTTGACCGTTCTCAGACTGTCCATGTTGGTGGCCAGCAGTCGACGGAGGTTGCCGTTGAAAGCGTTGTTCCCCAAGGCTCAGTTCTTGGTCCTACTCTGTTCATTATTTACGTCAAAGATTGCGTTTGTGAACTGGATTGTGATGTTGCCATGTCTGCGGATGGTATTAAGCTCTGGAGCGTCATTCGAACTGCAGATGACGAAGAGCATTTGCAGGCAAACCGCAGTTTGACCTTGTCAGCGACGACATCTCCAACCCCATCCCCCCTCAACTACTAGGAGTTCAGTACCTATAGTGGCTCCAAATACTTCTGTCAATTAGTGCTAAGGTATATCGAAATATTGTTTTTGTGAAGGCTGCTCCGCCAGATATATGACGGTACTGAATGAGATTGGCATTCAGATATCCCTCTTATATGTAAGACGGAATACGGTCGTTCCGGCTGGCCTTGAATTGCCGAAATGGGCCTGCATTCAAGATAAAGGTAAGATTTGGTCCTGCAGTCGCAAATTTGGACATCATAAAGTCGAGCTACTTAATTGATTTGAGTAGGCGACATTATGTTGCAATGGTTTACTTCGACAAGACACTACTGTGCCATGGAACCCCTCCCCCAGCCCCGTTCTGCGTGCCCATCTCACTCTTTTCCAATCCAACGAGTGGCCAGGGCTTTTCCTGCAAGTCCTTCCATTCCTGTCTAATTCACCGAGTGGCTGGGCTAGGTATTTCAGAGGTATAATCAAGACCATGTGTTTAATGCTCTTGTACCTCGTTGCCGTAGGGGCGCAGTTGAAACCGAGTGCTCAATGCCCTTCGATCCCTTTGATCCCTACTTCCTTATCCAATGAGTGGCCAGATGCGGAGCGCGTACGGCTGTATGGCCTCTCCCTCTTTTCCTATCCAGTGAGTGGCCAAGCCACCTACATCAGAAATACTGTTGTGTCCAAGCGGTCAATGAAATTGGACCCCGTTTGCGTTCTGCTTACTCCGAGCTTCTTTTCTAATCCAGCGGGTGACTAGGCTAGGTATTTCAAAGGCACAGTTAAGACCATGTGTTTGGTGCTATTGTACCTCGTTGCCGTAATGGCGCAGTCAATACCAAGTGCTCAGTGTCCTTCGACCCCTTTGATGTTCTTGCTGCCGTTGCATTCATCTACCTGCAGTCCCCCACCTGTTCCACCTAATGGTTTTACTTCTTTTAGCAGTGCTTTGGAGCACACATCGCGTCAGATGACGTACCGTTCAACTGCAGTACTGCGGTTTATGCCGACGAAGGCTACACAACTTATAATCCCCGTGTCCTCCAGTAAAGCGAGGCAGGTCTTCGTTACCTTGGCTAAGGATAGTCGGTTTCTCTCAGACACCGATCCAGTCCTTAATGCCTTCGTGGCTCTACACCGGCCTCATCGGCAGTATGCATATTTCGGTTATTAAGATCTACCTGAACACATATCCACCCGTATGCTGCCGCCTTTCGACATCAACATATTACTCTCAAGCTTAGCAGTCTTTTCTCTTCCAGACACTTCACCAGATAGAGCGAATTAATGTTATTCTGCACCGGTGTGAACTTCGTTGTCTTATCAACTTACAGTCCTGTTCTTGACTTGCTTTGCTAGGCTGGGGTCTATAAAATGACTTATATCACCAATTAATTAGTTAAGATAATTAGAAACTACTCATATTACCACAGTTTCCTTTTGCCGGTGGTGCTTGTTGGCCTCAGTCTACATTAAACTGGAATCTATCGCTGTCCTACGTTTACAAATCGCACTTATTATACTTAGCAAAAAAAACCTTGATATAATACACTGGCTTTATTTGCGACGCTTCGTCATTCGCGTCGTCTGTTTCCTGGACTGTTTTTTTGCCTACCGTTGCCTTCTTGCACACCTCGCGGATTGACCTTGACCGCGCGCAGCCCGCTGTGATTGGCAGCTTGCCTTCCTTGTGTGTTTATATTCTTTGCACTGGCATCGTCTTCCTCCGCAAACTGCTCCACATACATCGCGATACTTTCGTCATTTGTACTTGAGCTTCACCTTTTCAAAGTTTTGCTGTTTTCCTTAACATGCTCATTTTTTACAATTTCACGGCCATCTCTTTGTCGTGTTTGACTGCCCCACCCGTAAAACCCCCTTTACTGCCATTCCCGTATTACAGGCAGTTAGGGTTTAGCCACTTCTGGTGCAGCTGCAACTTCAATCTCAACTCCAAGGAGTGCAAGAGAAGTGAGTAGTCTGTTAACTGCCAGATGGCCCCGACGAAATGTATACTTTTAATGATTTTTTTTGAAAACGACGAAAAACTCTAAGACACTTTACTTCTCCTTATACGCCAGAATATACATTTCAAAATTCATTGCGACGGAGAGAACGTATTGAATGTACCGATCGAAGGGAACGTCGATGACTTCCTTAGAACACTATAAAAAAATCAGTTGTGCCAAATAACGACGGACGATGCGGCCGCAAAGTTCCCAACACACCGTCCGTTTCGTGTTAATCATATGTTATTAACCGTACTGAAATATATTTAGTAACATTGAATTTCGCAACGTTATTTCTGGTCCCTTGGTTGACGCTATGCAATCAACCTCCACTGGACGAACCCGACCAGTGCCCCAGCAGCGAATGTTCCCCTGATTTCCCTAAGATTTACTTGACCTTCTGTGATAGTACACTTAGGACTTGCGTAGTTTGTCCTTAGCCGGTAAATTAGGCGTTCATCTGACCCAATTGTGAAAAAAACTCGGCTGGTTCGGTGGGATTCGAATCCACAACAGCAAAGTCATGGCTTGAATACAACCGACGCTCCAACCACCTGAGCCATGGGACCCCACCGAGAGACGTGAGTTTAATTAAATTTGGGTCAAGTTACCCGCTCAGTCTTTTGTAACATGTAGAACCCAGCAATTCTGTTACAGTAGAGCTCAGGACCAAACAACCACACCGAACTTAAGAAGACCATATGGAGACAGCCCGACGGCGAGTTCTCTCGGTGAAAAAGAACAAGAGCTGCCAGACCGACCACCCGAAACTAGTTTAATCACCTCCCCATACGGAGTGGTGACTCACAAAGCACGCAGACAAAACGCCCGTCAACCATCGCTCGAGAGACCGAGGCAGCGAGAGGAGAGAAAAATCGATCGGCACGAGGCCGACCAACGTGACACACCACTTGGGATTACTGGTCGATTAAGTGCATTTTACGCTTTGACTGTGGAGAGCCGACCAGGCTCTTCGAAATGTCAGCATCTAAATAAACCTGTTTCGGTGAGCCCATCTTCTTCTTCTTCTTCTCCTCCTCCTCCTCCTCCTCCTCCTCCTCCTTCTTCTTCTTCTTCTCCTTCTTCTTCTTCTTCTTCTTCTTCTTCAAGTAAGCTAACTGCCCAAGTAGGTGACTACCAGGCTCATCTAATTACCTGGTATTTTTCCAAATTTGAATAATTCATATGACCCATTTGTGACCCAAATGTGACTAAACTCACGGATCTCGCTGTGGCCATGTAGTTTAGGTGGTTAGGGCGTTGGCTGCACTCAAACCTTCTCCTTGCTGTCGTGTGTTCGAATCCCACCGAGACCGCCGACTTATTCATAAATGGGTCATAATGAATTATTCAAATCTGCCAAAAACGTCAATAAATTAGGTGTTGTTGAAATCTATTCCTGTTATTCAGAAAGAGCACTGGCAAGGTCTAGGGTGACTAAACTGATTATTTCAGGGCTGTTTTTCGCGATTAGCTAATCATAACGTGGCGCAGGTCGGGGAAGGCAGGTGACTTTAACTATATGGCAACCTCAAATGACTCTAGATCAGAGCACAGAACAAACTGAGAGTGCGTTCCCTCCCGCAGCGTGATCGGTGAAACAGCACTTCTTCGTAACTTTGGTTCCTACTACGACTGGTGCCTACGATCAGCAGAGTATCTTTTCTGAGATTCACACCTTATTTCAAAACTTGCGCTTATGCATGGACAGCCTACTATTTAAAACA
The DNA here is from genome assembly GCA_902702965.1 of Spirometra erinaceieuropaei. Lineage (NCBI taxonomy): Eukaryota > Metazoa > Platyhelminthes > Cestoda > Diphyllobothriidea > Diphyllobothriidae > Spirometra > Spirometra erinaceieuropaei. The sequence goes on from CACRXP010000004.1 coordinate 2,262,594, forward strand.
CCATTGATGAACTGGACCTATTTGCGCTCGAGATGCTCCAGTGTCCAAAAGCTCGCATTGTGACAATGCACTGAATGCTAGACCGCGCCCGTTACCCACTAGACCCTCCGTCTCACGATTTCAAGGCTTCTGCAGTGGGTCATAAAAATGACTGACGTTTTATGTTTTCATTGACAACGCTCAGGCAGTCGGCCGGTGGGCGTTTCACCTGCTGTCATTTGAACACATTTAATTGTCTTGTCTCTGGGCCATGGTTTATGCAACTGCGTTTCGTCCCTCCACTACTATCGCCCGTGTGGTGGCTGCGCGTCAGTCAAACGACTCTCCGCCAGGCATAGACGCGAGCCTGATGGTTAGCCATGCCCACTTATCGATCCACGGTGCAACTGAGTTAGCGACCGGGTTAACGGACAGGAAATGTCAGGAGGGCCTGGGCCCATGTATGCACGCACGCGCGCACGTGGGCGCGCTGGGATCTTTGTTTATGCACTCAGCTCATGCGTCAAAGCTCAACAAGGAACGTGGTCTATACTCCAGGTAATCGCGTCCATTGCCTCAGCCTATGGGGAAGATTTTGTCGCTAGGTTTAGTGAGCAATTGAATCTGGGCTCGAATGCCGGGTCTTCCTGATCTGTGATTGGCAATATCTTGCCGACAATGGCGTCTGGGCCCTGCGTTAGAAAATCAATCTATTTTTCAGTACTGCGCACAACATGATGACCATTTTGATTGCGAAGTGGGACTGGGGGGGGGGGGGGTTGTCCCCAACCGGGCCTTCAACTTATAACTTCTGACAAAGATATTTTAACAAGCGCACCGCTAATGGATGGAGTAGATCCTCAAAAGCTGACCAAGTTATATAGCTCAGTTAAGTAAAGCAGATGAACACACGACCTCTGGGACAGTAGGTGTATTAGTCTGAGCTTTCGGTCCCGTACAGGAGGCCATCGTCAGAGACTGTGAGAATGCGACATCAAATGAGCAGTTTTTGAAGTCAAGATATGAAGGGGGGGGGATATGAGTGCAGAGGGTGGTATTCGCGATAAGTTGAGTCCCACGCCGTCTCACGGTGGCGTGACTGCGTGCACCATTGGCTGGAAATGGGGTCTCGCCCCTTGGCCGCGGGAACGGAGCGCGTGTTAGCAGGGGGGTATGTCAACGTGCCTGTTGATCGAGTTTGTGTCAGACACCCAGGCCTCCAACAGATCTCGCCCTGTCTTATTGCTGGCCCGCGCTACTATCCGCGTGCTCGCGATGTTGAATTCCTGGCCTTCCTCCAGGGTGTGAGTGGCAACCTGAGACAACGCGTCGCCTCTCCGGACCGCTCGTTTATGCTCCGTTATTCGTGAGCTAAGTCGTCGTCCGGTCTGTCCTGTGTAGTAGCGAGGGCAGTCCCGACATGGCATCTGATAGACGACACCCGATTGTTCTTCCACGTCTAGGCGATCCTTCATTCGCATGATTTTGTTGCGCATGGTCGCTGTCGGACGGTGAGTGATACCCACGCCGAGCTCTCCAGCGATACGCTCCATCGCTTCGGACACGTTCTTTATATATGGTCGAGGGTGCCAGAGTGTTGGCGGCTCTCCTCCGTTTGTTCGCCGTGGGCGCGTGCGGAGGCAGCAGCTCAGGTAAGTAATTGAAAGACGAAAATATTTTCTGTCAGCTTGGTTTTTGGGGTTAGGGAAATCTCAGTACCAAAATAAAGGGTTTGGTATAAGTGGGTCACCGACTGACCCACACACCAACCTCTAGTTCATCTGCCGCAAATGACGATTTATACGGCTCCGAGTATTGGCTCACGTGTATGCGGTTTCTAAACTTTTTTCGCGTTAATTACGGCACCAACAATTGAAGCTCAGCATTTGGTGACTCAGACACGGTCCAAGCATCGGTAGACGTTACGAATCTTTTCACGGACGATGGCTGGGCCCGTGTTATGTGTTCATGCACGTACTAGGACCGTACTAGGACGTTATTTCGTCAACAGCTGCAGTCTGAGGACAGCTAACTTTGTGAAGATGCGGCGAAACTCGAATTCCTTCATTTCTTAATGTCGTACAACCTAGCCCTCCTTGAAATGAGGAAGAGAAGGAAAACAAGGTTTGGTCACCGACCTGCGTCAGCTAAGTACTACACAACCACGCTAGATTGCAGTGATGATGGTCTCACTATTGTAAACTAAAGCCTTGCGCAACCTCCGAATGCGCAACAGTGCGGACTCTGGAGCTTACAAAGTTATTTGAACCTTCGATTGGGAGGAACTGTCTGCCTAAACTTGCCGCAACATCCACAGTTTAGGCTGTTGAGCTGACCTTGTTACTGTACGGAACAGATATATGGAATTTTGACCAACTCCAAGCAGCAGGACTCAGCCATTTCCAACTCATCAGTATTTGTGGAAGTTTTGAGGGTAAAACCACAAGGACTGTCTGCGGACAGTTACGTCTTGGAATGCTTGCATACCAGCACGTTCGTACTGTTGGTGGAGATCCTGTTTTTGGTGGAACGTCAACGTTGTGAGGATGTTGGAGGGCATCCTCTCGAAGAGGCTACCCTCCAGGGATATTTCTGCACGATTTCTCAGTTGTGAAAGAGAAAGTTTGTGCTACTTTTACTCCCTGAACTCCATTCACAGCCAACCCCTCCCCACTGTCCTCTTCGCCGGTACGAAATAAAGGGCCGGAATAAGCGGGTCCAGAACCCCTGGGTGCACCGTGCCAGTCCAGAGTATCTCTTTAAAATGTCGGCAGACAGGCTGTTGAGATGGTCACTTCCAATTTCAACGAGGGCGAAGCAATTGGCTTGACAAGTGACACGCATGCATGCAGTACGACCTCGTGTAGCGCTCTGCCTTTCACTAACTAAGTTTTACAGCCCAGTTATGCAAACAGAAAGGTCAAGGTCGCTTCTGTTCACTTGGTGTTTTGAGGGAAGGAATGTCAAACTCCTGAGGACAGGGTTCTATGGTCGCCTGTCCCCAAGTCCGCCAGCCATCAATGATGGCGTTTAAATCTTCCTAAACAGTTTTTCGCATTTTGTACACAATAAACTGCGGTGACCCTTCTCCTTCCAGCCGCTCAGCCCCATCACGCGGGCAGGCTGATGACTCCGGCCGGACGCCCTTTAAAAGCTCGACTGTGGGGTTGCGACCAGCCAATGGTTTAGACATCCCTTACTCTTGGCAGTTGTCCTAATGACAGTTGACCAATGGGCCTTCACTATCGACTCTCTACGCCTTCCCTCCCCGTCTCCGATTCATTGCCTGCCTGTACACTGCTTGCTGCCATCATGCGTATATTTTATTTGCAACTCCGGCGAGTGGCTAGGTGACTCACTAGTAGTCGGCAAAATTATGAGAAGCACTGGCATCGGAGCTTACTCATCGGTCCGGAGCTCTGCGTCAGCAGGGGCGACAATGGCAAATGGGTGACTTGAATGGGGCGGGGAGGCTCTTCGACTTTGCCTTACGATTCGGACTTTACAACTTTCCTATTTCCTATAAGCTTCCTTTTAACAAAAAATTCTGATTATCAGAAATTGTAGATGATGCTAAGTGTCATTGGTTTGCAAGTAACAACATTTTTGTCATCATTGTGAAAAAAAGGTCTCAGAGGAACAGCAGGCATGTAAAGTTTCCGAGTCAGACAGGGCTAGCTTGTAGTAACTCGGTTTTTTTTACTAAAAAGCATACGTGAACATGGAGCGTCCAACACACACTGGATTCGTCTTGAACTCTCAGCGGAACATTTTCCAAAGAATAGATAGGTAAAGTTCCCGAGTCTAGAAGGAAAGAGCACTTATAAATTTTTAAAATTGCCAAGCCTGTTTACGAAAACTCGGAGAGAGAGAGAGAGAGAGAGAGAGAGAGAGAGAGAAAGAGAGAGAGAGAGCGCTAATACCTGTGTTGTTAGTACGGCAAGTCATTGCACAGTTCTATACTACCGGGTGCCTGTTGGCGGTTTGTGAATATTAAGCGGTTATTCCGCAGTAGTTGATGAATTTCAGTTCAAATATTCATATCAAATTTTGGACCATGCCTGAAAAGGCCCGTTTCGAAAGAGTTACTCCAAGTTCGCGCATTAATTTCCTCGGAAATTAAATAAGGCATGTCTCCGTACGGGCTTCTTAAGTCCGGCGTGGTTGTTTGGTCCTGGCCGGGACAACACAAAAGCAGGACGGCTAACACTCGAGGTGTGGTACTCCGATGCCCACCCCATCAACAGGCATCTGGAAGTTCCTGCAACTTACAAAATCCTGCGTCATCACAATCGTAGAGCCAAGGACCAAACAACCACACCGGACTTAAGAAGGCCATACGCAGACATCCCGACAGAACCGCCGGACCGACCACCCGACAAAAGTTTAATCACCTCCCCCTGACGGAGTGTTGACTCACAAAGCACGCAGACAAAACGCCCGTCAACCATCCCCCGAGGGGCCGAGGCAGCGAGAGGAGGCCGACCAACGTGGCATGCCGCTTGGGATTTCTGGTCGATTAAGTGCATTTTACGCTTTGGCAATGGAGTGTCGACCAAGCTCTTCGAAACGTCAGCATCTACATAAACCCGTTCCAGTGAGCCCATCTTTTTCCTCAGAGGCGATATTTATTTGTACAGGCCAGAGAGAGGATTAAAAAGACCTCGTTGTGTCTGTTACGTGAGGGCGGTCAAGATGTTTTAAGGTAGTCATCGGAGCAAAAATATGACAATGCAATGCCTTTTTGACAATGCCTGCAAAGGGACATCAAATTCATTTACTATTACTATTGAATGGTAAAAAAAACAGTGTCCCTTCTTAATTGGTGGCAATAGGTTGATCAACATTTGTTATACCACAAAGTTATTAGATGTCCTGATCTTTTGCTTAGCACGAACGCTCCCCCGAGTAAGTAACTTCGGCCAAAAACCATACCCTAGCCAAAAATTTCCAAACAGATTTTTATTATGTCCATGTATGAATACGATAATTGGTTAACGGCTGTTTAGTTTCTCCGGTTTATATAGAAGAAAAAGAACCCATATTGAGCAACTGTATAATTCGATTATGCATCAGATACTTGAAATAGTCACTGATTTACTATAAATATAACTTTAATGAAACTAGGGTTTGCTGTAAAACGGATTCAAACTGTAGACTCAATGACGTCGGGTCTGGCGCTCTCTCTCTCTCTCTCTCTCTGAGTTTTCGCAGTCAGGCGAAGGACACGGTGACGGAAATCCATACAAATCAAATAATCTATTAGAATTTCATCATTGAAAGTTGTTAGAGAATGTTAGAGGGAAGCGTTTTGCCAAAAACCAGGGATATGTCGCTGGGAATCCTATATGATGACGCTATGCCGCCCCTCCGACTGACCTCTCAAGCCGTTACAAAATAAGCTGACATCTATTTGCTCCTGTGAATCTGTCGACCTGTGGGCGCAAATGCTCCCAGAGACATCTGGGGGGTACCTGTGTCGCAATTCTCACAATTGACTACTCACGGCACTGAAAAGAGTTGGTTCAGATAATGAGAGTATTCTAAGGAATAGTGGCGTGGTAATCGTAATGCCCGCCGTAGCGCGCCGCAGAGGTCTCTGCTACAGTCCAAGGTCACGCCAACCCTTCCGCCGACACGTTCATCATCTACCCCCACATCGCTCGCTGATTGGTCGGCGGCAGTATTGTTTCCACGCCTCTCCGACCGACTTCAGTCGTCTGCTCCTGCCAGCGTTCACTGTTGTCGGCTTGTGGGCTCTCATACAATAAGGGCTGTCCTCTCAACGTTGTCGCAGTGATTTATGCTCCGGGAACACACCAGCTGAGGGTGTTGCAAATGACAACGCCCACGCACGTCTATGCAGTATTGACTCTCTAAGGAACAATCGCTCCTGCATATTATGGACCATGACCGTCTTTGTTTCTTTCTCAATCGTATGCTGAGCGGAGGCGCTTTTACTGTACCAAGTCGCCCCAACTTCTCTAGTTAGAAAGTCGAAACTTTGAAATGTGTAAGTAGAGGGTGAGGGGGGGGGGGTGGTTTATTGCCCATCAGTGTTCTCCCACACGTTTGACTCGAACGATTCGTCTGATCGTTTGTTCCAGTCACACCGTAAAGATCAGCCCGTTCCTGTTGGTATGTGATTGTCGACACCGCAGAGTTTCTCAAATCAGGAGTCAGGAAGACAAAATTAGTAGGCCAGTCTTTATTGTGGCGGGTAAAGTCAGCGAAAGTTCAACTAGGCCGAGAGCTCATGGTCGATATCGCTTCTGACAGTGCTGTGTGAGCGTCGCCAGAGCCATGACTGATTGCGGCTAATCAGTGAACAGCAAAATAACGATTGGTGTCACGGTGTCGGCAGGCCGAGTGCTGAGTCATACGCGATGAAGACAATCAACTGGCAAGGGAGTTCAATCACTGTCGCCACGCCGAGCAGACCTCCACTACAACCCCAGAATACCAGTGGCTTATGTCAGGTATTTGTCGATATTCTCAAACCCTATTCAGTGTCTCTGAAGAGACCTCTTTCTGTCATTCGGCTGAGGCTTCGCGCGCGCATTTTGCCCTTAATTTATACCCCCCCCCCCCCCCCTCCGAAACAATCAATTCAGAATGAAGGCGATGGACGACGTCATTTAGAATTCGATCAGCAAATTGCTTGACCATTTTGAAGTGTCATTGTATGATAATGCGTGCTCGGTAAAAAAAATGACTATTTACGTAGCATGCATTCTTCCCATTGATTTTCGATGGTCTTGCAAATTCAAATATATTTTATAGAAGCCAAAAACAAAAATATGCCTTCTTTCAGTCGTTTAATAGATAATCATGCCATCTTTATATTTTATACTCGAAGAAGGAGCATAATAAGGGTTTTAAAAAGTTTTCTAATTCCCGAATAATTTGTAGCCTGATCAGTCGTCGCACTAGCGGTTAGTGATTTCAGTCCACAAGGTGCATGCGTTCCGCGTAAAGAAAATCACATATTCTTCTATGCCTTCAGAAAGATGTCATAATGAGTCTCCTGCCACATTGCTTTTCCGTCTGGCACTAAGCTGAAGCATGTACGCTCTCACCCATCTCACTCGGACACTAGACGAGGCCTCGAGTCCAGCTGCCAACCCACTCCACTGACATACTTCTCATCCACTCTGTACAGAGTACAATTCTCCTCCCGCTTGGCTCCTGATCCAAGGGTCGTAGTGGCCGGGGTCTGCTCATGACTTTCACCACCGAAATCATCAGGTCAAGTCCCGGAAAAGATGAAGGGTACCGGGATGGGGAATCTGTTCTGTGCAGAGCCCTTAGATGCCGCCTCAGACGGTAGCGGTCGATGACAGGGGCCGGGAGTGTGTTGATAGTAGGAGCCGTGCTCAATGGTTCCTTTCTACTGTGGCCGTTGTGGTACTCCCGCACACGTGAAATCCGAGCCGTCCCTGAGAGCGCCTGGCACGTGTTGTGGGGAACAAGTGATGTGCGGTGGCACACGTTGGCGGGCTGTTCAACTTTGCTGCCACTGCGCCCGCGCGCACCTGCAATCGTCTGGACCTTGCCATCAGTGCCAGATTGGCGAGGAAGGAGAGAGAGTGTGTGGTAGATGTTGCGAAATTTCGCCTCACTACAGAGTAATTCACGCTGAAGCCACTGGTGCTGCATTCACTCCGTTGCTCGCGGAAACCGAACTGCCAATCCATGCGTCAGAGAGCTGGAGAGAAAGCAAAAGAGGGAGGAAGGGGTAAGAACGAGTGCCTGTGTGGTCTGCTGCCTTTGTTGGCCTTGTGGGAACAAGTTTCTAGGACTTTGTGTTCTTTGTGTGTGCGCGCGGTAACACTTGGGGGGCGGGGGGGGGAGAAGGGCGGACATATACGATTTTTCGGGATGAATGTGCGTCGTGCCGTCCCCAGTCAAGATAGTCGGTCGGACCGTAGGCTCAGCACATCGGTGATTAGTCGCAGTCAATTCAAATGACCTCAAAGCGGCAGGACTTTGAACAGAAGCACTTTGCGCTGTTTTACTGCAACACAAAGCGTAACGCCCTTCATTGTTGAAATCATTATGAATTTTTAAAAAATAGTCTCTTCCCTTTCGCATATACGCGTGCTAGGTATAAGTAATGCCTAAGTGGCTATCATGCTGAGCAACGTGCCAGTTGAAAATTGACGTCATTCCAACTCGATGTATCCGACTTCTTTGTGTCCTTTCGTTCACAAAACGGAAAACAATGGATGTTGCACTCTTAGTTATAGCTGGCTTTAGGGCTTCCGTACTGTATGTAGCTAGACGTGACCTTGTAGCGGTTATGCTGTAAGAATGTGTGCAGTCTGAGCGCCACCATAATCAGGAGAAGACAGAAGGCACCAGAATGAGGGGCTTATTGTGCACAGAGCCCTGAGTTGTCCCCTCAGGCAGCCTTAGCCATTGGCGAAGCCAGGACTGGTGTTGACTGCGTCCAGTAATGCCTGAGAGACCCTGGCGGCAGCCGCTTTTGTAGGCTCGTGGGCCAAGCTCAAGCGGTGTCCAGTCAGTGTGTGTTGCATTTGCCGAGGGGTGGTGTCCCAGTGGTTTAGGTTGTGGTTTCAGAGGGGAGGTGCTTTCAAGGGGCGCATGGGCAGCTGCGGCTGTGCAGACGCAGGTGTGCCCGAACTGTCGGTCGTGTGACTTCAGGTCAGCGTGTTTAGAGCGGCTCATTGCAAAAGGGTGAATGACCTTGGGGCGGCAAGGTCTTGAACAATGACGCCAGACCGGTCATGATGGCCGTACGCTACAATCTCTCTTTTCCTCGTTTAGACAAAGGAAATTATAGACGTTCAGTACGTGTCCCCCTATGCTCAAATAAGAAAATGACCATTAAAATCTCCATAGGTTTGTCATAAGGAGGGCTGGGGAATTTTTTTACTGGAAGATGAGATCGTTACTGGCCCTACGCGTGCTGACATCACAACACTAAAGCATCATTCCTAGATTCCAGGCTACACTGACGCATTTGCGTTTGCTTTCATGGGAGGGCGTCGGCGAGGCTCAGCTAAGTAAGGGGCTAATACCTGTGTTGTTAGTACGGTAAATCATTGCACAATTCTATACTACTGGCTGCCTGTTGGCGGTTTGTGAATATTAAGCGGTTATTCCGCAGTAGCTGATGGATTTCAGTTCAAATATTCATATCAAATTTTGGACCATGCCTGAAAAGGCCCGTTTCGAAAGAGTTACTCCAAGTTCGCGCATTAATTTCCTCGGCAATTAAACAAGGCAAGTCTGAACTGTCAACCCCTACGATCCGGCCGATCCCGGGCGTTTTCGACAAAACTAAGCCCTGAAAATCGATTACACAGGGCGAGCGGTTGTTTGGCGGTTTATACTTCGAATGTTCAGGCATAGCTTTTCCAGTACGGCGGAACATCCTCATCACGGATGATGAAGCATATCATGCCCCAGATCAGTGGCCAGATTCCGCCATCTAATATTCTCTTGTTCTGTTCGGCGCCAATTCCGAGATAGCCGACAACCGTATTTTGTTCGTTCGTCAAGCTAACAGTTCGGCCGTTGAGTCCGACTATGCCCACCGTGTGCTCCACAGCAGGGTGGGTGCAGGGACGGTGACTTGCGCACGAATTACTTTATATTAGTTTATATTAATAGTAGACAAGCGTAGCATCTGCCACAGTTTCTCCTCCCTCACCCGGTTGAGTCCCGTGCCATGGCAGAGTCAAGAAGACTGGAAGCCAGATCGAGAGCAGTGGTTGACAGAGATGGCCAGCCCTTCTGCGTATGCTGCGCACGCCTGGTCCGCTGGAAAAAGACCAGGTTTTCACACAAAATGAAAGGCGGAGGAACGGCTCGGATTCCAACAGGGTGAGAGTGACATAAAGGCCACAGAAGTGTGATCACCGGTGGTGGTTTATGTGGTCGTTGTTGTGCACGTTTTGAGTTGGTGGAGGGGTGACGATGAGGGCGTTTGCGGAGGCAGCAGGCGGAGTTGTCGGGTTGTTTTTGAATTGGGTCCGGAAATGTCTGTCGAGGCCGATCCGTGTGCGGAATGTTCGCTGGTAGCCTGGGAATGCTGGAGCGGGCTGGATATTAGCGTTGTGAGTCGGAGGCGCTTTTTCGACCTTAGCAGAACGACCCGGTTGCCTTCAGAGGTTGCTACTCCATTCTTCACTGCTCTTCTCCAGGCCGGTCGATTCTGAATGAGGTCCTCCCTAGGTCTCCGGGTTGATTTGTAGGTTCTTGTAGGAAATTTTCAGAGTATCCTTGTAACGTCGTTTCTGTCTTTTTTGTTGACGAGCACCTATGGCGATGTCGCTGTAGAACGGTCGCTTGGGTGGACGCTCGTCGTCCATCCTCACACCATCCTCCGCACCACTGTAGTCGGATTTGTCCCAACATGACGTGGATGCTGAGAATTCCGGTTCGTTCCAGAATTTCTGTGTTTGGGAATCCATCTCGCCACCTCAGTTTTAGTATTCTCCGGCGACAACTGACGTGGAAGTGATTAAATTGCCTGACTTGTTTATCGTAGACTTGTAGCGACTAAGTAGTGAGAGTGTGTACTCTGAGCGCCCCAATCTTCAGGCCAAATACCGAGTTGGAGGAAAAGACAGGAGACACCAGAAGGAAGGGTTTATTGTATACAGAATCCGCGGTTGTCCTCTCAGGCGGCAATGGCCGTTGGCGAAGCCAGAGCTGGTGTTGACTGCGTCCAGCCAGGCCTGAGATTTTATGGCAGCCACTTTTTTAGGCTCGTAGGCCAAGCTCAAGTAGTGTCCAGTCAGTGTGTGTTGCATTTGCCGAGGGGTGGTGTCCCAGTGGCTTAGGTTGTGGTTGCAGGGAAGAGGTGCGTTCAAATAGCCTCATGGGCAGCTGCGGATGTCCCGAGCCGTCGGTCGTGTGGTTTCAGGTCAGCGCGTCTAGAACGGCTCACTGCAAAAGGGTGAATGACCTTGAGGCAGCGAGGTCTAGAACAATGACGCCAGGCCGGTCATGATGGCTGCCCGCTACAGCCCTATCATAGCAGGTGACAGTTCGACCATCGGTTTCGATGATGTCCACCGTGTGCCCCACAGTTGCAGCAGCAATGGGAGCAGGGACGGTGACTTACGCAGGGGTTTATAGTGCCGGTAGACTTGCGTAGCATCTACCTACACTCTCTCCTCCTCCCCCGCCTGGACCCGGTGTCAAGACAGAGTCAAGAAGACCGGAGACGAGGGAGGCCGCAGGTGGATGGCTCGGACGGATCCTCACCTTGGCGTTCCACCACACCCCCTGGTCCACACAGCAATAACCAGGATTTCAACCAACACAACAGAGATTTGGATTCTGGCACGGCCGAAGCCGCACCTGGGCGTGCCGCCAACGCCTGGCTCGGATCCCACACTGTGGTGGGAATGCCATAAAGGCCACATTAAAAAGGAGCCATTGCAGCCTGACTCTCAGACCGCCTCCAGTGAAGGAGGAGGTCCAAGGTACCCCGTCAGTTGGCAACCTTCCAAGCCACGGCTTTTAGCGCACCGTGATAGCTTCAAGCGCGTCAGATTGTTTATAGTGAGGAGAAAGTGCGCTGAGTCGTCGACCTCACTCTCCCTTCCCATCCCCAC
>CACRXP010000004.1:2274411-2320860 GCA_902702965.1 Spirometra erinaceieuropaei
CCACCTTGTAGCGCGCCAGTTCTCGTGCCACTAGCGCCGTCCTCCGCTCCGGTCGGTTGCTCCTCGGATTGTCTAAAAGGGAACGAACATTCCAGGCTGCCAGAGTGAGCGCGCTCACCCTGCCAGTCTGGTGACAACGAGTGGGGCAACGGGAAGGAGATGGAGAAGAAGATGACGAAGGAGAAGAATAGGCAGAAGAATAGACGGAGGTAGAGGAAGAAGAGGTAGGATGAGGAGAATGAGTATGGTTGTTGTTGTTGTTATTGGTATTGTTGTTGTTTCGATTTTGATTGTTTCGACCATGTTTAGACGTCTGCGGCCCTGGCTAGCCTGGAGACGGCGTGGTACCCAGCAATGTTCAGGCCACCTTTTCTAGGCCCTTCCCCTCGTGGGGGCTGGCAGTGCCATCCCTGAATAGGGCTGCCATGTGCCGTTGTGGCACGGCCGAACTCCACTATGGGACCACGACTTCGGGTTGTAGTGGAGAGCGACTCGAATTCGCCGTAAGCCGCGGTCTCCGTCGGCGAAGGTGGGCGCGTCAAGGCGGTGTCGATGTGGAGATCCATCCCGTCACCGGCTGTCGAGCGATGTGCAGAGACGGACCACGTCACGACGGTGCCGACGCAAGGTTCCATCCGACCTTCCATCCAGCGGAATCCGCAAACCCTGTGCACACGGCACAGCGCACAGGGCCCCCTCACCTGGTTTAGCCCGCCGGTCGAGACGGTTGCCCGGGGTGTGGCCGCTGAGCAGAGCCCAGCTACGTGGAGCCACATGTGAGAGTTGAGTGCCAGCAAGTGGACGCTAGGCGCAGCCTCACCTGCAAGCAAGTGAGCGACCACCACGACCATTACGTGAACCCACCGCTGACACCCCTACACCCCATCATAGCAGGTGAAAAAAGTCCTTTGTCGAATAAACGAAATGAATGTGACTGGATGATGGACGTAGTGGCCTAACTGCACACATGACTATTACCAACAGTTTACGGGCGCTCACTATTCATGCTTTGTGTGGAATTAAAATGCACAGATAAATATAAAACTTCACATTCAATGTAGTGTCAAAAGCCTACAAAGTGGATTACTACAAGTTTGACATGTGGGACGAAAAAAACAGAAACCCTGCGTACAGATGCATAGTGCACAGCTGCAGCGTAATAACAGACGCGGAGAGCAAACATCGTTTTGTAACACGGTTTCACCTGCTGCTTGTTGAGTTCGGGACATTCTATTTTCATATTGACCCAACTGTGAAAAACTCGGCGCTTCGGTGGGATTCGAACCCACGCAGTAAGGGGGGAAGGCTTTAGTACAGCCAACGCTCTAACCACCTGAGCTACGAGGCCCCGCCGGACGACGCAGTTGTAAATGGCATATGCTTTATAACCTCCTGCCGTGCATCAAAATATATGGCAGCGTGGGCAAATGGAGGATCAGACCACTAAACGCAATTCCTCGGAGGAAGCAAAAAAAGTTAGGGAATTCGATGTGTACATTGGAACTATCGACAAAATTCCACTATCAACGACATATGAAGATTCAGCTCGTCAAACTAGATTGTTGCTAACAGGCCGGTCGAGACTGCGTTTCTTTGAGTCCCCGAGTGAAGTATCTTTTAAATAATTCCTTGACCATGTCACGTAGGCATGTGACCCTCACTGTTGTGGTTAGGATCTCATTCGATCCCACTCTGTCTGCGCGCCAGCTTGCTACTGGCGACAACGAACGCAGTGTCATAGGACACATACCCCATATAATACATAGGCAGCTCGCCAAGAGTGCAAAAGGCCAGACGCAGACAGCGGTCTCACGGTCGTCACTGATCGTCAGTACGTCATAGGCCTTGTGACCGTTAACCGTCTAACTGTGCGACTTTTCCGTCTGTATTTCAGACGTGGAACCGGCGAAGACTATTTTGTCTAGCCATAGTGTCTGCCAAGCTCATCGCCGCATCCGTTGCTCCAATCTTGGTCGCGCCCAAGTAATGGCATTGTGCCCATCTGTTGATAACAACGTCCCCAGGTGGCTGTACTCACGTGCACCTCACCTCATTTTCTGCTTGCTAAGGGTCTCCAAACTTCGTCCGTGATTTATCAGCCCGTCATCTGGGAATCCGTACTCGCTCAGAATCCAGCCAATAGCCACCGAAAAATATCAGCTCCATGCTACTGGCCTGGAAAAGTACAGTGATTGGACACTGGAATAAGTACCCTTGGTATTACAGGTAGTCTTGTGCTCAGTCCCAGCGGAGGATACCTATACCCGTGTCCTAACCTTGGCTCAGACCCAAACGTAATCCTCCTAGCCGTAGACCTAACACTAGCCCTCCTAACTCGGAAACTAACGCCAACACCAACCCTAACCTTCCTGAAATTTAGCCACCCGTGCTACGGGGAGGGGGGTTATTTCTGCACCCTATTAGAGCGACTACTCATGCTGATGGGAGGTCGGCGTGGGGCTGCGGTCAGTCGCAACATATGTATATGCCTAACTCGTGTTTTCTTCGCCCGAGATCTGCAAGCTAAATCCGTGATTTGCCAGCCCGACACCCGAAAATCCGTATCCTCACCCCCAACCATCGGACCGATAGACGCCGCAGAGTATCGATCCCATGCTAATGCCCCGGAAACGCGCGTCTACGCGTGCTGGTGAGGGACCGGTGTGACGACGCAGTCAGCTGCACCGGATAAGCCTAATGCATATACTTTCATAGTACCCTTTGTTGAGGCCGAGAGCGGCGTGATATGACACCAAGCGACTAGTCCAAGCCAATGAGACATATGTAGTGAAGCGGGCATGACGCCTACTTTACGTGGTACCGACGGGGGAGAGTGGAAGCGGGGATACCGAATGGTGAAGTTTTGGTTGAGGAATTTGCTGTGTGCTGCAATGAGATCGGGAAGGGGGAGGTGAGGTCCCAGCGAAGGACAAAAAATGCGGAGCAGGCGGACTGGTGACATTTATCAGTATTCTGCAATCAAAGGAGAAACGCCAGTCCTCAGTGTCGATATTGGAGACGGTGTGCAAAAGAGACGCTCAGGGGCTTTCGGATTGCTGTACGAACCCCCCTAGATGTACTCTAGATGTGCTTCTGCTTCAGCCAGACGGACTGCGGAAAGACCGAATGACTGGTGATATGAATGCAACATATGCCCCTGTAGAAGACTACTTTTACTGATAATGGGACAGGTGGGGTCTGGGAAGTTAGCGGAGATCTGTCGAAAGAGACAGACAAGGTCCAGGTCGAGGACAGCAGGTTGGGGGGACATCTCAGAAGAGGAAATATTCATAGCGGGCAGTGATGGTCTGGCTGCCGCGGTCGATCAGGTCGAAAGAGACGAGAATGTCTGTCCCTCCTCCTAAGCAGGGATGGTACAGGGAACGTCCGCGACAACAACAATTCGGGGCAGGAGTCGCCAGGGCCTGATCTCCAATGAGAGAGTGGGCAGGAGCCGACGGGCTTAGTGGTGGCAAGGAGGAGGAGGAGGAGGAGGAGGAGGAGGATCAGGAGGATCAGAAGGAGCAGGAGCAGGAGCGGGGGAGACGCATTGAGGAGTCGTAACAACAAATGTGGTGACACAAGGAGTTAATGGCTGTGCTGGAAATAGGTGAAGGAAGCGAATGAAGCTGGCAAGGAGGTGGCCTATACAAGCTTCATGATGAATGAAGAGCTTTCTGCTGTTATTGCAGAGAAGCAAAATATTGGGCTACTTCCACCGTCTGGGACTTCAGCTAGGGAGACAGGACGGAGCAGAAGCTGTAAAGATTGAAAGTGGAACGAGTGGGGCTTTGTGAAGCCGGCCATCTGAATGTGCCATGCAGTCGAGAGAGAGAGAGAGAGAGAGAGAGAGCGCGTCAGATATGAATGTAAAATACGTTCCTCTTGTCGTAAAAGGGTGTACACTGTCATCACCCGACCATTTCGGTAGTTGGGCTCGAGGAAAGTTGGTGTTCTCACAGGCTTATCGATTTGCCAGGATCTTGCAGTTGTTGGGGCAGTGGTTGTACTCTGAGATGCCAAAATCCTCATTCAAATTAGCAGGATAAGTCAGAAGAAACCAGAATGAGAGGTTCATTGTGTACAGAATCTGGAATTTCTGTCTCAAGCGGCAGTGACTGTGGTGTTAGCTGATTTTATAGAATTTTAGGAGAAGGCTCATGCGCCTTGTGTCCAAGTGGCGTTTTACATTACCCGGGGGTGGTGTGTCTGCTGTTCTGTGTTTTATTCGCTGGGGACATGGACAACTGTGACCGACTGAATACACATGTGTGCGCGTGTTGCAGCCGACTAGAATGAAGAGTCAGCGCGTATGGGACCTCTCACTGGGAAGGTGTATGACCTTTACGCGGTAGGGCACTGAACAAGGACACTGGGCGGCCGCTCCAGAAGACGGTGCGCCCGACACCCACCTCCTCCGGTTGGCCTTGTTTAGAGAAGCCAGCCTCACTGAGTGCGGACCCACCCCAGCAGCCCGTAGTGTGCGGAGGGGAGATGGGGACGGGGGGTTGTTGTTGTTGTTTTTGATGTTGTTTATTTCAGTGTTCCGACCGTGAGTTCTGTGTTGTATTGGCCGAGGAATGACATGCTCAAGTGGGGCGTGGACGACTGTGCCCGCCCGAATGCGCGTGTTTCAGTCGGCTTGAATGTGGGGTCAGCGCGTCCGGAACCGCCTTGAGGCAGTGGTGCGTTGAAAAAAGACGCCGGGTATCGTAATGACAACAATCGGCCGCGATCCCCAAATTAAAGGCCACGGCTTTCAAATGAAAATTCACAGTCCCAGTTGCCCGCGCTCCAGGCCATCCGACGCCCATGAGCCGACCGCTGGACTATCTGGACCCTGGCATGCTAGACTAATTAGGATGACTGCATCCACCTGGGCGGGCAGCGTCGGATCCTCAACGAGGCTCGACAACAATGACGGCGGCGATCGATACGCGCGAGTCATCATGCAGACACGGTGTGGTTATGCAGGCTGACGCAAGGTGGGCTAGGCCAGAACGTTTGAGGCAAGACAGGAAAACCGGCGCCTGATCATCTGGCGCCACATTAATTGCACGAAGATTGTGTAAACTCGTGTCGGTGAAGATTGCCAGTGACCCTTCCCACACAACCACCGACTCCCCTCCCCCAACATTTGTCAAACACTCGTCCACTGGCTCTTTACGTCGGCGCTTTCCACGGCCTCACTCTGCAGCTGCCCACAGCGCTGAATTCCCCACCTACTTTCTGCCCATGCCGACGCATCATCCACCTGGCCTGACTCATGTCTTTCCTTGTATCATTCATCGTTTCACGATATGCTAAAGTCCTTATTCCCAGTATATACACACACATATATAACCGAGATAGTATGGATTACGAGCTGATGAGACTCCTTGGGGAAATTTTTTAGTTGTGCTCGTGAAATTTCACGTTGGCGACACCAACTCTTCCTCAGACGAAATAAATAGGACAGATGTGGAATTACCAGGCTGGAGCGTTTGGGATCATGGACGCGACGTAACCGGAGTACGAGTTCGTGAGAGGGCGGTACAACGCTACGATCAGTGTCAGATTGGAAAGGGGTGCGGTTGCGTCCCGCTGTGTCACAGGCGGAGGGAGAGGGAAGGTAGCGGGTCAGTGAAGCTTCAGACAGATTAATTGTGGTTACTGTAGAATGGATACTGAGACTTGGCAAGTCATCCACAGAGATTTTCGTAGCGTTTGCGTTGGCCACACAAATCCTGAAATACAGTAAATGTGCTTCCTCATGAAATGTTAATCGCGACTCTGAAATGTGCTTTCAATTCGGGAAGATTACCTAAGTAGGGTTGCCATGTTAATTTTCGTGTTGCATAATGTCAGGGTAATCCAGTCACGTCAGGATGCCGGTTCTCGAAGGAGTTTTTTATTGACCGCCTGCGTTAGCTGCGCTCCGCAAAAAAATACCGTTTAAGGAGCATGAATTTTCCCAATATATTCTCGATGCTCTTAAAAATTTTAATATATTTTATATAAAACATTCGCAGAGATATTCTTCTTTTTATTTATTTAGTATAAAATTACGTCTCCTTTAAATTTTATGCTTGAAGGAAGAGCATCTGACGGTTTTAAAAGTTGATGATTATAAGATTTTTCAAAACCGTGAAATTCCCAACCATACGGCATCGCACTAACACATTTATTAACGCAGTCTATCAAGAGGACAACATGGTTTATATCCATTACAAAATTTTATGAGCGCTATATGTCCTCTTCATAATAACATATAGAAATACATTATTTTCCTTACATGGAAAGTATACAGTTTCTAATTTGGGAACCCTGAATGCGAGTGTAGCGGCTGGTCGAGTCCAACATTTTGGAATCGATACAGTTTTTTAACCGAAAAACACTCTTTCTTCAAGCATAACATCTAAAAAGATGTAATTTGCCATAAAAAGACAATCTGACAAGCATACGTAAGATTTATATAAATTCTCTTCAGGCCTGTACATTTATATTACTATCGAAATTATTAATAAGAAAATGCGGGTAAGTAGAAATTATTCTGTAGCTAGGGTTTGTGGGGAGGGGCTGGGTTGGTGAGATGAAAAACAAATTACCGTCACCGCGAGGGCAGAAGGGAATGGTGGGCACTGGGACGGGTAATTACACGCGGGTGGCTGGCATGGTGGTTTTGGCCCATGGTAACTGTGGGGCCTGTACGAAATTCTTTTGTGCACATGGAAGTGGTTTGTATAGCCTGATTGCAGCCGCCTCTGCAGTTTCCAACGCCCGCTGTCCAAGTGATTTTGGATAGCCTGACGGGACCTTGCAAATCACTTGGAATGCCCCTCCGGCATCTACACAGTGATCCGTGTCTATCGCGTGGGCGAGGATAGAGCTGTTGATGTTCTTTATTTAGTCATCAAATGAATAGAGGAGAGAGTATTTTGTGAAGGTTTTTTTAAAAATATGTTTGAATTTGTGAGGGCATCGAAAATCAGTGGGGAAAATTCATGCTACTTAAGCAGTAATTTTTTACGGAACGTAATTAGCACAGGCGGTCGATAAGACGCTCGTTGGAAAGCCGGCATTCTGGGGCGACTGGATTGCCTTGGCATTATGCAGCACGATAATTAACACGACAACCTTACTTAGGTAATGTTTTCGAACTGAAAACAGATTTCGGAATTTTAGTCTACATTTTATGAGATAGCACATCTACCGTATGTGACCGCAGTTCGAGAACTAGCATTGTTAATGTTTGCAGTATGTCGCGGGTGTTGCCGAAAGTTCAAAGGCCACTTGGCTGTATATGAGTTTCAGATCGGGATGTTCTGCGAATGTATTGTGCGCCGTAGAAGCTTTCTAATGAATATTAGCTCCGGAAAGTCTTATTTGGACTTTCACCCTTTCTGACTAGACACTGGCGTGTGTTCTAACTAATAGTTGCTGACTGGAGTCAAACCCATGCCAGAATAAACTATCTTCATTTCGCCATGATCAATGATACGGAGTAAGCCCCGTGAAATTTCAAGACAATAGGCGCTTGTTTAAATCGTGACTGCTGTAGGCGGAATCAGGAGTGCATGACGCAAATGGGCGAGAATTCCAAAAATTGGTACAGCCAGTGGAGATGTCACCTCATTCCGCCTTTAAGGTTTGGATTTGCCAACCGGCGTGGACTTTATGCTGTTCCGTGTTGAGGATAAAATCCTTCCTGACACATATTCTTCAAAAGACAATTTGGCGAGCATACGTCTACTTTCGATAAATGCTCTTCAGCTCTGTACATTTCTATGGCTATTGAAATAAAGAATGAAGCGTTGCGATCAGGTAGATAATTATTCCGTCGCATGGGTGTGTGTGGGGGAGAGTGAAGCAGCAGAATTTCAGTCAGTAACAGGGGTATGGTGGGCACCGGGGCAGCTAATCACAGTAGATGTGCTAACTCACGAAATATTGATCGAAATTCTGAAATGCGTTTTCGACCCGAGAATATTACTTAGGTAGGGTGGCAGTACTACTTGCCGTGCAGCAAAATCCCGGGCTATTTCAATTACTTAGGGACGCTGGCTTTTGAATGGGCTTCTTTCCGGCCACCTACAAAACCTATACTTCATAAAACACGGCTACTTAAGTAGTATGATTTTTTCTGATTGATTTTCGATGCCCTTATAAATTCAAATATATTTCATCGAAAACACGCGCAAAAATATCTCTTCTCCTACTCATTTGGTAGACAATTATGTCTTCAGATTTTGCGCTCGAAATAAGGGAATAAATTGGTTTTGAAAAATTTTTAATTGTGATATCTTTTAAGACCATGAAATATTAGTTCATAAAGCGTCCTGTCTCTGCATTTATTAATGTTGCTTGTAAAGTTTACAATATGGCTCAGGTCCACTGTTAAATTTCATGAACTCCATATGGTCTCCACGTAGTACAGAATAGAAATTTGTGCTTCTCCGTACACGGAAAATACACAGCTTACAGTTTGGAAATCCTGAATGAAATTGTAAGGGCGGGTCGTGTTCAAGATTATTCAGGAATCGGAAAAGTTTCTTAAAACCGAATTATACCCTTCCTTTAGGTATGAAATTTGAAGAAAACGTTATTTCTACGAAAACAATTATCACTTCTGCTGGGAAATAATTTTGCTTGGACAAGACTGAGATATAACCACTCCACTTCTCCCCTGCCTTTCCCCTGAAATTCATGCCTGCATGGTTGCTACCTACCTTCGTTGAATAAACGTCTGCATTTGACTATCGGTTTCATAAATGATACTTTGGGCAGTATGTTCCCCATATTCCTTTCCCTGGACTACAGTGGTCCAGTCGACATTTAGCTATTTACCCTGAAAAGGCCATATTTGAAAGTATACCCACCTTACGTATTTGTTTGTTATTAATGTACGCCATAAAACCGCAGAAAAGGAAGGCGTACTTACGTCATGCGACAACATAATGTGGATTCACTTCTATTTATATGGTACAATACCCAATGATAATTACGTGTGTGGTTAAATGCATAAGGCTCGGTACTTAAACAGCTCAGAGTTTGGTACGAGATACGCAGTTGAGAACTGTGTGCATTCCCACCCCCAATGCACGGAATTCCCATTCCCCACACCAGACAACCGACCGGATCGGACAGTGGCTTGGGCCTGGGAATAGGAATAGAGAGTGAGGTTGACAAGTAAGTGCATTTTCCTCACCATAAACAATGTGACACGCTTAAAAGCTATCACGGTGCGCTAAAGGCCGTGGCTTGGAGGACTACCAACTGACTGGATAGCTTGGGCCTCGCAGTCGGCCTAGTGTTGTGTGTTTGTGCGGAGCGGCTGACTGATGGACTGAGACTCAGGCTGTAGTGGCTCCTTCCTATGGCACTCCTGCCTAGTGGGATCCATGCTGCCTCACTCTTCTCTTGTTGTACGTGAAATCCTGGCCATGTCTTTGTTGTGGACTACGGGGTGCGGTGGTACGCCTAGGTGAGGGTTTTCGTCGTGCCAATCACCTGCGCCCTCTCCCACCTCCGGTCTTCTTGACTTTGTCTTGACACTGAGCCCAGGTGGGGGAGGAGGAGAGGGCATGGTAGATGAAGCGTAAGTCCATTGTCATTATAAACTAATTCACACGCAGGTCACCGTCCCTGATCTCACTCCGCTGTGGAGCGCATGGTGAACGTCGTCGAAATCGACGGTTGAACTGTCAATATTATCTGGAGTTGGCTTTGCTGATACCGTCCCCGCCGGCATTATGAACCGCATGCAAAGATGATTAGGGGTTGGTGTTGGGTTTTCGGCGTCTGCAGTGTACAGTGCGTCCTGGGGGGGGGGCGAGTTAAGGGGAGGAAGTGCTTATATTTCAGTCTCACCCTTACCTGTCCTCGTTTTGGCATCCATGAGATGGTCAGGCTAGGCCTAGTTTGCACATCATCGTCAGCCCGAAGCTCGGAGCAGAGTTTATGTGGTTAGTGAGTAAGCAATCTACCACAAGCTGCAGCATCAGGCAACAGTAAACGCCCATTTTGCTCCTGTGTTCTACATAGGCCGGGTAAAAGCGCTTTCAGGAGACAGGGAAAAGTGTCCGATGGTTCGCGGATCCCAAGAGCTGACTTCCCTCGCCATCTCACGAAGTAAGAGTGCGTGGAGTTATTTTTAGTAGTGAAGCAAGCCCACGCCACATCCAGCATGTCTTCTAGTCCCACATCTACAACGTTTTGAAGGCAGGACAAAGTAAAGGTAACCGCAGGTGGGCGTGGACACAGTGGATGAGAAAGACAGTTCGTCCATGCGCGCCCCATTGAACCTTGTGCCTAAATCTGTACACACAGACTTCGGTGAGAGGAACTCGGACCTCATATGGGCTAGAGTGTTATAAAGGCCACATTAAAAAGAGGTCAGTGTAGTCAGATTCGCAATCATAAGTGTAATTGAGTAATCCCATCGGTTTGCGTCATTCAAGACAACAGCCGTGTGCATGTCGAGATGTTGTACAGTGCATGCAGTCGGCACTGGACAGGAAAAGAAGCGTAGCATTCGGGCCGAACTGTCTTCATGCGCTCATGCACACGACAGTTTGGCTGTCGATCTCGACTTTGTTCACCGTGTGCCCCACAACAGGGTAAGGGCAGGGACGGCGATTTGCGCGTAATTTAGTTTAAAGTGATAGTAGACAAGCACAGCATCTACCGCGCTACCTCCTTCGCACCCACCTGGACCCCGTGACAAGAGAGAGTCATGAAGACCGGAAGCGGGAGAGAACGTAGGTGGCTGGCGCGGCCGGAGCCGCCCCTAGTCCTACCACAAAAACCCCTGGTCCACAACAAAACTTGATCAGGATTTTAAACAACGACAAATGTGGGAGGAGGGAGGGGGCACCTGGGATCCCGATTGGCGTAGCGCGAGCCTGCAGCTGGGCCTGACACCACATCCCGAATGTTGGCGTCTGTTATGGGTGTGCATTGCCGATAACGCCTGACGGACTCCGATCCGGTCCCCGTCTTGGTCCAGCGTATATACCGCGTGACGCGTTTGATGAGCACAAACACACCCGCTCTCGCTTTCCCTCTTTCTCTTCCCCCTGTGCCAGTGGCCTGTTAAGGTCAAACCGACTGAGGTGATTGACAGTGATTGACAGGAACTGGAGCCGCTGTCTGACGAGTGCCCGACACGGAATACCATCTCACAGAAGTCTGATATGTCATAGAGTTCACATCAACAAGGAACCACTGCAATCTGACCCTCGTCCCAAGGGAGGACCAAATTGACGAGCCAGCCACGACATTTAGCCATCTTGGTAGTTCAGATGTGTCAGCGTTAGTGCGGTGACGAACGCGCAGATTTGCCATAGAGAAGGGTGCCGCTGGGTCGACCCTGCTTCCTCTTCCCTGCGGCCGCATGCGCTAGTGGCCTGTCCAGACCTGTTGAACGACTGGTGGTGAAAATGAGTGCGAAATCAGCATGAAGATGCGGCATCGACTGCGGCATTTACTCCTAACGCGGACTCTGCCGCAGTTACTAATTGGCCACAACATATTTCTTACCCAGAGCGATGTAGACGGGAGGGTTGCAGTGGTGTCAGGAAGTGTAGACTTCCCAGAGGGAGGGGGGATTGACAGCTCGCACGCGTTGCACACTATCAATTCACTGTGGCGGGGGGGGGAGGGAGTCTGCGCTAAGCTCTGGAAGGTGGCCTCTTCTCCAAACCTTACCCCGGTCATCACGATTGAGGAGGGCTTAGGAGGTATACAAGCACGCCTTACCGAACGAGTGCAGTTATTGATCAGTAATTAGCTCCAGTAGTGCGGATTATTGTCACCCCGTCTTTCGGTGACAAGAAGGACTGAACGTTAATCCGACCCATACGCATGAGCTGCCGACGACTTGCGCGAGTGGCGGTTTGAATTGTGGATCTGTGATTGGACATTTTTGAAGAATCAGCCTTCATTTTGCGCGATCGAACAGCGACAACCTTCCCTGAGGCGTATTATTGCACTTGCTTTGTTTCTGCCAATTCGGGCTAAACCAACACCATGCTGTAAACGTTTTATCTGCCATAACAGTTGCGACGCACCACTGAGTCCTTTAAAAAGCGAATTTGTTCACGTTGGCTTGTCGAAGTCACTCTTCTTCAGTCTGTTCCATGACAGGTGCTACTTGTCGTTTCGTAAACAAAAAATAGCCTACAAACTGCACAATTGGGTGTGTTCCCAGGACATGCGTCGTTTAACCTCTTTTGTGAAGTCAACCCTGCCTGGCTCAACTGTTTAGACCTTCGCTCACGCCTCATGGAGCCGACTGCGCATCCCTGATGCACGAAGGCTGCAACTCTGAGTCGGCGCCCTGGAGTTAGAGGCGCTGTCATTTGCGTCAACTCCCCGATCCGAATTTTCCTCGCAGGATTCTGCGATCTTTCAGCTCCCAGCAAAAAAACCTGCATTTTTATGGTAGGATGGGGAACTGAAGCCTAGTCTTATGAAAAAAAGGCAGGACTGACTTACGTGGATGTCTAAGCAGGGCATGAGAACAGGAACCAACTGCAAGACGGGTGGCTTTGTGCCGACTTCCAGGGAAATTAGGGTCAGGTTTAAGGTCAAATTAAGGATTAGGTTTAAGTTTAGATTTACGGTTAATGGTAACGTAATCCAGGTTCAAGTTTAGGGTTAATGTAGGGGCTAGTGTTAACTGAAGAGTTAAGGTTTGGTGTAGAGTTAGGGTCAAGATAAGTGCAACGGTTTAGTGTTATTGTAGATTTCTTGGTAAATTTAGTCGCGCATATAAGCCAAAACAGATTTCGGTGTACATACGGTACTACTGATAGAATAAGGTAATAATAAAAACGTACAAACCTCAACAATGATACCCTAGACAAAGAATTCCTTTGTTACTGTTCGAGCAAATCGAATTCCCAGCTCCAGGCCAGAACACAAAAAACGCCAATCACGTTCGAAAGAGGGTTACAAAAAGGGGGGAAGGGGAATGTCAGCAGGGACCAAATGTGGAAGCACTTGCGAAGAGGGTGCGGAGAATTCCAAGCGTTGACCAGCTGGATACAACACTAATATCAGGGTTATTGTTTGGGTTAGGACAGGGGAATATTTTGCCCTTTCTATAATTATACGCAGATCCGTCTTTGTCACGTAAGCAGGGCGTTCCTTATTCCATGTTCTGTTTAGAGGGCCACAGAAGTCAATCCCGCCAAAAAAAAACTCGAAACGAGCAACAGTTGGTGAACGGGATGTGTAGTTTTAATTTCGCAGTCTGCATGCCATGGTGACACAAGGGAGGTCCAGGTGTTGTAATTCTACTGGTTATCTTCCGACCACAACGTCTTCGTTACATCCGTACATATTCGTTATCCTTTATATTGGAGAGGGGGGGGGGACAAAAGTTAATCACCAAAATGTCCTTCTTTTTAGTGTTACTACCCACCACTCCAGTCTTCGCAACCTCCGTATTCAGCATGGATGTAGACCAGCAGTTCAAGACGCACAACTTGAGACGGACGTGTGAGAGGGCCCTACATGCGAAATAACACTACTTATTTGAAACATGCAATATCGTTACTCAATACCAACCGCAGAAAGTGGGCGTAGATTTAGCTGCGCCGATACCTTTGGAGAATTGTAGAATGGGGTACAGCCGATTAATTGAATGATTTGGGGAGACATAATTTCGTCATATGTGCGGCCAGCACATATAGTTTGCCAGAATGCTCACCTTCAAATAAAAGACACCAGACGGAGAGATATCGCCTCCGACGTAGAGCAGCTGAGGTAAACCCTTCGTCAAGACCGCCTAATCAATCCCGCTCCCGGCAAACACTGAAAACTGGTGCTGATGTTCAATCAATTCGAAGTTTGAGACAGGTCGGATGTCAGAGCCTAAAACTCGAACAATGCTCTACTTCTTCGCGCCCAGCCCACGTGTCCCTAGTCGTGTGCTAAGAATACCTTGACGAGTGATTTAAAGACCCCCTTAAAAGATGCAGAAACGAGTTGGTATTGAAATTGCTGTCCTCCCAGTTGAGGAGTTTAACCTTTTTGGAACAGCATTAGAGGATTGTTTATGTTCCCTTCATGGTTTTCTTTGTAGTGGTTTTCTTCTACGGGGAAGAAGTGGACAATTGGGCTTTTCAATGAAGATACTGAGGGCCTTTCTCGGCTGGGTACATGGCGCCGGTTCTGTTAAAGTCAGGGTATGCCAGGAGCTCAAATATTCCCTGTCAGTAGAGGGACCCGTTGTCTTCTGTTCCATCCTTTGTGCGTTCTTCAAGGCCTGCATCCTTGCTTCCTCCGGACGAGCCACTTTCAATACCAGTCGGTGTAATTTAACCTATGACGATCATCACTACTCTTTTCCGGACTTACTGTCGTCTTCTGTCTGCATGCTACTTTGTTTGTCCTGATTTGACAGCTGAAATTACAAAAACGTGCACTCCGAGCAGTTTAGTGGGCTACGGCGTGTCAGCAAATAAAGTTACTTATTACAGAGATCCGAAAAACTGGAAAACTGACATCTGTAAGGGCGGATATTTCCGTTATTAAGACAGATTCACACTACTGTATTCCGGAACTATACCTGTCAATTATTAGACGACTGGGAAAAAGACGACGGAAGAACTTGCATCAACTGTCCTTCAACCAGTTGAGTTCTAAAGAAAATTTCAAGCTTGGTGACCCCTTTACTGGCGGTTCAGCAAAATTTCGGCTAAGACAGTCTTGGATCCTGGCATCAAAACGGCCGTGTCGTTACCCCTACATTGTTTACTTCTGCTTGGTGTGACCGCAATAGTGTCTGGTTTAGTCGACCCAATGAGGTCGCTGACTGTGCTTTTCCATGCAAAGAGCCTGGTAAACCCGACCCCCTGTCGTCTCCATCTGTGAGGGCCGAACATAGTCAATCGAAAAGCAGCCTACATCCTTGATAGGCTGTTTCGAACCTGATTTTGAACTGACCCGTTCTTTGTCCCCGCTGAAAAGCTGGCAGCATCGGCTTTAGGACAGTAGCACTGAACACACGAGGTGGTGGACACGAAGCGCACGTGACCCACCTCGAATGTCTTTTTTAGATAGTACAGGATAATCCCCCAGTGTCGTCACAGAGAATGCGAACTCTCTTGTTTGAGACGCAATCGGCAGAATTTCCTCTTAGCTTTGGCCAAAAACTTGCACTTTCTGTTTGTCCTCCTTTCTTGGAGTCCAGCATCCATGGCCGCTGAACAGGGCTTATCTAAAGGATGCCCAGTGGCAGTTGTGATAGCCTTTGACTCGACGAGGACGTACAAAAACATCGTAACCCCACCCTTACCCATCTGGCAACAACTTTGCTCCGAAGTATTTGAAGCCGCCTACTTTTCAAGCCAATGATCGTTAATCCCGAGAAGGTCCTTCTTCCAGTGTGAGCTGCAGCTTGAAAACAATGTAACCTTTGCAGCACTGATGGATAAATCGCCATGATTTACAAGGCTCATTCTCTACGACATGCTAGCTTGACACTAGCCAGGTGATACCGTGGAGGCCAGACATCCGCGCCATGTTGAGAATATGACTGCTAAAACGCGTAGAGCCCTTCTACGTACCCAATCAGTGATGCAGTCTCCGTCCTCATAGCATATTTAATGCCTGAAGGTCGTGAATTCGAGTGCAAGCAGGACTTTTCGGCGTGAAAACTTCTCGTCTCACCCCTTTGGCTGCATAATAAAGGGAGGAGGAGGAGGAGGAGGAGGAGGAGGAGGAGACAGAATGCAACCTTGTAGAACTCCGGCCGAATATCGAGTGATTGGGTATAATCGTTGTTGACCAGATCTGCCACAGTAGTGGAGGGGCAGTAGACACTGATCAAGGAAGCAACTTTTACCGTCACGCCGTCCGACACTCTTATCCGACAAAGTGCCTCACACTGACCGAGATCGAGCGTTGAAGTGAAGCCAACGAAGCAGATGGCCATCGGTTGGTGGGATTCACGAATACATGGGGAGTACTTGGTTAGGGAATTCACGCTCAGCTCGGATCCCCGCTTGGTTGGACCTCATCCTCTAGTCAGGCACCATTTGAAACCCTCTGAGAATGGCAAAGATACAGACCTTTGCGGCAACATCGACGCAACCTTGTCGCAGCAACCCTCGCACTTTGTTTTGTTCCGCCTTTTTTAAGAGAGCCGTAACTGGCCTTGATTAATTTCCGAATAAATTCATGCACGAACTTGGAGTAAGGCCTTCGGAACAGACCTCTACAGGCGCGGTCCGAAATTTTATATGAATATATGAGCTGAAATCTATCGGCTACTGCGGCGTAACCGCGTTATATTCACAAACCGCCAACAGGCAGCCAGTAGTATACAATTGTGTAATGATTTGCCGTACTGACAACACAGGTACTAATTAAAAGCCCAGACATGCGCGTTTCGCCGAACTTGTGCCGCTGCCTGACGCAGCTGCGAGGGGTTCGGCTCAGCAGTGGGTCCCCCAGCCTTCCCCGTGTGTTTTCTGGTATATTAACACTCCAGTTCCCCCTTGCCTTGATTAATTTCCGAAGAAATTCATGCGCGAACTCGGAGTAGAATCTTCGAAACAGACCTCTACAGGCATAACTATGACTGAGTCACATTTATCAGGGCTGATCTCGTCGTCCTATGCTTGTTTCGTCATTTCATGGAGCTAGGGCTCCAGAGTGTTAGCATAGATTTCGGCGCGTCTTTTTATTGTGTATATTTGTTATTGTGAAGGCGGATGACAGGACTCAACATAGGGTGTGAATAATGGAAATCCACTCCCCGAAAGAGTTAAATGGTAATGAAGTGGTCGTTAGAGTTGAGGTGCTCGAAGTACCTCCACCAAATTGCTAAATTGTCAGCGATATAGTCGCCATTCCTATCGTTAACAGTTGCCCAGTGTAGGAAACTTATTACTAATTTGAAGCAAACACAGACAGCAGAACTTATTGGAACCAGTAAATTTCGCGACGGCTTATCACCTGCAGCCTGCCGTTGCATAACACAGATAACAAATGCGAAAGATACAAAGATTTGAACTTCGGCAGAGAAAATCAGAGTAAAACAACAAGGTCATTGTATACTGCGCGCAAACGAATCAATAAAATGGTAACTTGAAAACGCAACCTGGGAAAGAAAACGGGAAACTTAGCACGCAGAGAGATTGCGCAAATCAAAGGGCTCAGATTTACCAGGGCAAGCTGAGGTTGACCACGTGGTCTAATTGTGTGCATAGATCGGGTTTCTCCCGCCGTATGTAGGCTGCCTCCAAGTAGCGCAGTATCCGAGTTGTTCGTGCTCGAACTAATACTCCAAAAGATGTTTTAGGGTCAATCGAATGACCGCTATCTAGGAAGTGCTTTGTGAATGAAGACCGTGGAAGCTTATTCTCCTGCTTTAGAAGCCATTTAGGCAGGTGCTCAAATGACCTGGCTGCCAATTGCCTTTTCGTTCGCCCAATGTACTTGCATCCACAAGCGCATGTGAAGTCATAAACACAATTTGACGTGACATGCAATGGCAAGGCATCCTTTGCCCGTGGAACTTGGATAGCCTTAGTGGGAGTGCAGAATATGAGTTCCGCTGAGTTGTATGTTTTTTTTCAATGGCGCATCTCAATCGCCGCTTGATGTTATATGAGATGTTGTCGCCCTTAAAGTGTAAGGATATTACAACGGGCTTTTTCGGAACTGATTTCTCCGTCAATTTTGGCTATAGTTTTCGATGAACCGAGTTGGATATCCACGTTTAAGCAGGGTT
Source organism: Spirometra erinaceieuropaei (assembly GCA_902702965.1). Lineage (NCBI taxonomy): Eukaryota > Metazoa > Platyhelminthes > Cestoda > Diphyllobothriidea > Diphyllobothriidae > Spirometra > Spirometra erinaceieuropaei. The sequence continues at coordinate 2,292,140 of CACRXP010000004.1, forward strand.
GTTTTGATGCAGAAAAGTTCAGCATCCAGTGTTTCAATAGAGCCAATGTTTCTTGCTCTTTGGAAAAGAGTGTAAACCGGATTTCGCTTTCGTTTTATCGGAACGAAGCTCAAGAAGTATAGGTATTGACCTTTCCACGTATCCTTGTGGAAAAGCGATCGCCTGATTAAACCATCTTCCTGTCTAGTCATGAGGACATCCAGGGAAGATAGCTTGTTACACTGCTCCTTTTCCATTGTGAATTTGATCTTCGGATGGAGACTATTCGTGGCAATTAGTAGGTCTTCGGCTTCCTCGTTACTATCAACAATAGTAAAAATGTCGTCCATATATCTTTTGTATAGTGGTTTCGCATTCAATTTAGCTGACAACTTTCCTTCTAAGCGACACATAAAAATGTCGGCAAAGGTTTGACCAAGTGAACTTCCCATTGCCACTCCATCAATTTGCCTGTATAGCTGTCCATTGAACAGAAATTAAACGTTTTTCGTGTGAGTTTCAACAGGTCACGTAATATTTAGGGTGAAAGACGGGTTTCAGATGCATGGACGCATATAACATCGATTGTCTCATCAAATGGTACATTTGTGAATAGTGATACAACGTTCAAGGATATCATGCATTTGTTGGAAACGTTCTGATATCTTTTATCGTGTAAGTAGAAAATAGGTGTCGTATTGGTTCTACTTCCTTGACAAGCCACTGTGCTAGTCTGTGTTGGGGTGAATTAGACATAGACAGAATTAGTCCTTTTTATGCGTTTTTGGCAATTCATATAGTCTGGGAATACATGTGCCCCTCGGTTTCAGGGTTTGAGCGGTTTTAGCTTCAATCAGATTTTTGTCCAACATTTGTTTAATTATTTTCCAGGCGGAGTCTCCCATTGCCTAGGTTTCATCTTTCCCTGGCGTTTCGAGACGAAATTTACTAGGACAGTTTAAAATGGATTCTATTTTGGTAACGTAGTCTCTCCGGTTAAGAAAGACAACTCCATCGCCTTGCCAGGCTTAGAAATTACTATTTGTCCATGGCGCTTCAATGCAGCTAGGGCAGTCATGTGTTCTTTAGGTATTATTACTAACTTCTCGAATAAGGTGTTGCAGTTGTCGGGTGTTTCGGTGTTCGAGACCCGCTTCGCAATTTAACTGAATCGATCCCTAGCTGTCTGAGCAGGAGGCGACGGTGGGGTTCTTGATCTAATCCAGTCATTACAGTGTCACCGAGTCATTACGAGAATCTTCTCAGCTGCGTAGCAGACTGGGAGCCTTAATGACGACTCTTTCTTACTCTCTTCACCCTCTTCGACTCGGTCTGCAGAGCGAAACCAGATTTCTTCACCCAGAGACTCCGCTGTCGCGATTTTATCACAGCAAGGTGGAATGACGCGCGATATTATGCACGCGGATGAGGTGTGAACGAGGATACCGCTGTGTATGGACCGCTGGCGTTACCGGTCTCAACACCACGTTTCAGTACGCTATCCTGCATGCAACTAAGACGTCTTCAGCTACCTAGCATGCAGTTAGCCTGACGAGGTCAGTAGATGTTTCCGGCAACGCTGGAGGCGTGCCTGAGTGGAAAACAGCAGATTCTAATCAACGAAACTCGGCAACTGTTCACTTCTGTCGCACCGACGGCCAGACCAAAGCGATCACTGAGGTGTTTGTTGGCAGAGCCTCCTGACCCCGGTCGGGTCACCCAGCTCACAGATTACATTTTTTGGCATTGCCGGGGTAGGTGAGAAACAGATGTGATTTTTAGCGTCTCTTATTTTCGTTCCGAGTGCACCTCGTTACACGAATTACGACTGCGTTTCTTTTAAAAAGGAACTCTCTTGACACTTAGCCAATTGTTCATGGATCGATCTGCGCAACTGTGTGACTTGTAAGATAAGTAAACGCGAAATTGACAAGAATGGCGATAAGAGAGTGCGGTTTCGTACGCGTGCTGGAGTCCACAATCAGCGAACGCAAAAATCCCAACTGTCTTCGGTGAGGGTTGCGTGACAATGGGCTGGTACATGCATGAGGTCAAGTCCCGGATAGCAGGGAAGGTGGAAGGCACTGGGGCGGGGAGTTTATTGTGTGCAGAATCTGGCGACGGTGGCCGCTGGCGTGGTCAGGGCGTGTGCTGACCGTTTTAAGTCATACCTGAATGAGAGAGACTGCTTTTACTGTCGACTGCTTTCACACGGGGGCGTGAAAGGTAAGTCCAGATTTCCTGTGTCCAAGCCGTGTGTGTGACGCATCGCCCAAGGACTGGTGCGTTAGAGTCGTCTTTTGCATTAGAGGCTCCACACTGCCTAGTATGCTAGTAGGAGGTCTGGTCGTCAATTAACTGAGTTAGCAGCTGAATATCAGGTATCCTGCAGCAGCAGTGAACCAAATATCAGACGATTTGTGATGCCTAGTCATCGAGTTTCACATCAGCACTGCGCTAACCAGCTAGCGTTACTAATTTACACCCTGCTTGGCTCATGAAGCTGGAGGACCAATCATCACATTCAGCGCAGCGGACGACGTCTGACTGTGAGCCCCAGTTAAACCGGCCTTTAATCAATGAGGCTTGGACATGCAGTGTGACGTCCGGTCAGGGGACGATACCTACGTCCAAATCAGACATGATGAGTTCTGGTGTACTATTGAGGTAGGAAGAGACGTGTCATGACCTCTGTGAAGGCTTCGCGTTCAATGTTCCCGACCTGCTCAGAAGGGATCTGCCGAAGAAGTCTATAGGGTGGCCATTGTGATTAACGGGTCTCCTGTGGTTGGACTTGCGGCGCAAACCGGTGCGTTTCGCCTCCTGCATATAGAGCACTTTTTGTGTGCAAATGCGTAGTTACCATCGTGTGACTCCAAGTCAGCTGAGTCCTTAAACATTGCCCTACGTGAGGAAGTCACTGCGTAGACGGAGGCTTCCCTACTGCGTCAGCACTGCGCCAAAGCTAACTCCCAGCCTTCCTGACTCCGACTGACTGCTGATGCATGAATGAGAGGGAAGCGAAAGTTATGCGGCTAATGTGGTGGAATTTACCCTCTTGACGTATTGGCGCAACCCTCACTATCAGAAGCCCCACGCGGTTGAGCCCGTCACGACGCGAAATCGGTTGTGGCTTGGAAGATTGTCAACTGACGGTATGACGCGATCCTTCTCGTGATTGGGGATCAGACTGTAACGGCGCCTTCTTAATGCGTTATTTTTGGCATTTCCATCAAGGTGGGACGCGAGAACCCGCCTCTTGAATGAAGACCAGTATGTGCTGAGTTAAGAACCCCATACGATAGTTCGACTGTCGCATCCGACGATGTCCACCGCATGCCCCACGGCTGGAGGTGGGGGCAGGGACGGTGATTTGCGCAGGGGTTTATATTGCCGGTAGACTCGCGCTGCATCTACCACACTCTCTCCTCCTCCATCGCCTGAGCCCGGTGTCAAGACAGAGTCAAGAAGACCGGAGACGAGGGAGGCCGCAGGTGGATGGCTTGGACGTATCCTCACCTTGGCGCTCCACTCCGCATCCCCCGGTCCACACAACAAATAACCAGGAGTTTGACCACAAAACAATGGGAGGATGGCAGTGTTCCCCGTTGTGCGAAGACTGCCGACAACAGGGTCTGCCAGCGCACCCCGTGAATGTTGGCATGTGTTATTGCACACAGATAACGCCTGCCAGTATCCGATATGGCCCCCGTGTTGGTCCAGCGCATCTAGCACGTGGCCCGTTTGGGGAGCACTAAGAACCCCATAGTGTGTGTGACACGCGCACAGACGGCTTGTTCGACTCTGGCATCCACTTCGCCCACACACCTGTCTTCTGAACGTGGCGGGTGTGGCGAGACAGAGTGAAGTAGACGCTGTTTAAGTCCATTTCACGAAAAACGCATTCAAACACGATTACACCCACCTCGTAGAGCGGTTGTGGACGTTGTCGTTCTTGGCTGTTGACCTACCACATAATCCTGTTTTTGCCCCTGCATGGACGTTCTTCTTTTTTTGTTACCTGGTTGCTGCTATTATCATCATCCTCTGCTGAGTGCAAATTCAAATCTTTCGCCTCGCCTTTTGCGCTCGATAATTTGTACCTTTCCCGGCCTCTACTTGTTTTCATACGCATGCCTGTTTATTTTTGAGCTTTGGCGCCAGCAGGCAAGAACTGTGCGATGACGTAAGAACAAAAGGTAGGCGGCAGGCATTAACTGCCTCGAGAAACACGGAAGTGCACCTAAAGATAAACTACAGTATGAAAATCGAACGCCGCTTTAGGTGGCAATCTCTTCCTGTTTTGTCTCGTGTACACACAGTGGTGACCTGAGCGAAACCTGGAACGCGGTTGCGTGCCGACAGGGTCTTCGGAGGAAGTTGCAACTTTCATTAACATTGGCCTTTGTGTGATATGACAGTGCGAGCGCCAATTCGGACGCTGTCCACCGTGTGCTACACAGCAAGGTGCAACAGGCACGGTGACTTGCGCGTGATTTAGCTCATAGTGACAGTAGACTTGCGAGGCATCTACCGCACCCACTCTCCCCCACTCCCCATCCGGACCCGGTGTCAAGATAGAGTCAAGAAGACCGGAGGCGGGGGAGGGCGCAGGTGGCTGGCACAGCCGGATCCACACCTAGGCGTGCCACCACATCCCCTGGTCCACAAGGTACGCTTGACCAGGAGTTTTCACCACCACCACCACCACCACCACCACCACCACCACCACCACCACCACCACCACCACCACCACCACCACCACCACCACCACCAACAACAACAACAACAACAACAACAACAACAACAACAACAACAACGCCCCAACGGGGGTCAGAAGAACGGGGATGACTGGGCTGTCATGCCCACTATCTCTATACTCAGAAGGAGCGCAAGGGCATCTACCGGCAGGGAACCAGATGTCAGGGAATTGCCAGCGCGTACCAGGCTGCGAGGGTCATGGTTTGCTGATACTGGCATAACACATGCTTTCAGACCTTTTGACGAGCCTTTGTGTGGTACGAACACGCGAACTTCCACTGTGGTGTTACGCTTCGATTGCAGGTGTGGTATTTATTAAACTTTCAGAATGATCGGTAGAGCAGGGGGATAAGTACCCCCTTATTGCATATGACCCAGCGTTAAATTACAGGGCGGTTAAAGTTAGGGTTGGGGTCAGTGTTAGGGGCAAGACCAGGGGGTTACAGTCAGGACAAGGGGATAGGTACCCTCCTGGAACTTGGCGCAAGCCCACGTGCAATACGGAGGGGGGACAGATACCTATTCCCCTGTCCAACCTAATGGCCCCATTGTGTCCTCGACACAGGCGCGTTTTGGAATGACCTTGCACAGATGATGGAGGTAACAGTTAGACTTCAGCTCATCAGCGGTTACCCCAGCGTTCCCCATGGGATTCATGGTAATGGCTAGCTTTTCACTGGGCGGCATATGGTTCCTCTGAAAGTAAAGGCGGACTTAATGTAAAGTTCAGGAATCACAATTATGCTTGAAGAGACTAGCGAATTCAGAGCTAAAAACGTATAAACGAGTACAAATACAGGTCGGATAAACAAATTGGCGAGGTTCGGTCCTGCAGCCTCACTGGATTGATACCATATGACTAGCTTCGTAAAACAATTTTAGCAGGTGCTATTACGCTGAATTTACATATACCACGTGTTTGCGCCTTCCTCGCTATTTTAATCCAGCAAATGACTGTGCCACGGCGGAAGGAGTGCTTATACGCCACCCTCGGTCACATCAGGTACAAATTCACACGCGCGCTTCCCTGCGCCTGCTTCGAGCCCCGCTCGCGCCCTCTTTATTACCTCAATGCAGCCAGTGACTAAGTAGGCCTGCTGATGGCACTGTTCGGACGAACTGGAACTCCGTCGGTGCCACTATAGTGGCCACGTACTGCGAATTGACACGCAGTTCCCTCCGTGTTCTTTCACTTGCCACTGCGCTCTCTCTATCCTCTTAATCCACCGCGTGGCTGTGTCGGGGGGAGAGTGTCTACACGCCACCTTCGGTAACACCAAGCATCGGTTCACACGCGCTTGCCCGTACATGCTTCGAGCTCTGCTTGCGCTATCTTCCCCCTCTTAATCCAGAGAGTGGCCAAGATTGGTATGTTAACTAAAACTGTTTTCGGAAGCTAACCATATAGTATCAACCAAGTGGGGTTGCAGAACCAAATCCCACCAAGAAACTTCATACAGGCATTTTAAACGCTAAAGAAACTTTCAGTTGTATCAAATAGACATAGAGTTTCTGATGCTAAAAAAGACGTGGTCTCTGCACCTCAGACTTAAGCCTGCGAAGAGCGACAAAGAAAGCCAATCAAAGTGGTTGGGAAGGGAGTGTATGACTGGCTTTGGTCCATGCTCAAAGCAGGACCGTCTGTGTGTACGGCGGACGTGATAACCATCACGGCACTGAAATCGACGCCCCTAGTGCACTTAATTTATTCACGCGACAGGCGAGCGTCTATTTTGCACAAAAAGTGCCTTTCCTTGTACCCGTCTAGCTCCCACTGCTGGTCCAAAAAGTTAACTGCTAGTAGAAATGTAACTTTAAGGCAGAACAGTCCACGAGAAACGTTCAGTCCATCCTGTCACAATCCCTTTACTGTCCCCTTTACCTAAGGCAGAAAAAGAAGACGTCGTGAAGGCAAGACAAAGCTCCCCCGTTTTAGAATCAATTTTGCCAATCTCATCCGATGTCTAAAAAGATGTGTAGTTGGAGGGGACGGGGATCTATTAAGAAGCCGGTATATTGATGACTGTGCCACCTGGAGTACTAAATGATTGCGTCCTGCGCATAGAAATTTTCCGACAGTCTTACCTCCCGCATCTAGAGGGGTGGCGAAAAAGAAAACAAACAGTCCACTTTGCCGGGTCTTGTTGTGGACATCAGTTAAGCCCCCTCTCCCCTCCTCCTACGCCTTACAGAGGAAATGTTCCCCCGTTAAGGATCGGGTGAAGGCCCCCAAGCATCTGTGACATACAAAGAATATATACTATACTTATTTAGGTGGGTTTTAGTCCGACACGATTATTCCGGTTCGGTATTTCATCGTACAAGGTTGGGTCGTCTGTTGTAGACTGTCTGGTACATTATCTCCAATGACCTCCGCTCAGAGAGCTGGGGAGCGATCGTTGTAGACAGTCTGATGGAGTATCTACAATGGCCCCAGCTCAGAGATTTGAGAAGCGATCGTTGTAGACACTTAATGTTTGCTTTTACAATTGTCCTGCTTAACTTCGACTGTTATATGTCAATTAATTAAAACTTTTCCACCCGAAAAACGATTTTACCAATTATCTATACTTATTTTGATATTCCTCTATGCATACACAGGCTCCTCCTGTTAAACCCCCCATTACCACCTTTGGCTGGTCCTGTGTGTTTGGGGTCCTTCACCCGATGGTCGCCTGTTCCCCTTACTTTTGGTATACAGTTCGTTCCGGACAACTGAAATTCGATGTCGGCCAGACGTCTTCCTAGGGGTGTGTCAAAACTGCGCTGCAGTCAGGCGTCGCTCGCCATACTGACTGACATCCAACCACTGTGTTGCTGACTCCCTGCACCAATCAGGGGCTTGCCAGGCGGGAAAGGATTCGCGGGGGAGGGGGGGGGGCTGCAGACACAGCAGAGCTGACTCACTGGCACGTGCTTAGCCCTAGAAAGGCACACAGACCATGTTGCCTCTTTTCCTGTGGCGTCCACGGCAGTCATGAAAAGCAGCGTGGCTGTTTTTAGCCGGCCTTTGTGCTTTCAGTGTTTTCTTTCCTTGTCTGTACCCGTCAAAGAGAGGTGTCTCACAGAGGCGAGGGGTTGCTGAGACATAGTATCAACACGTCTTTCCGGCTGCCTATACTCTTCTTAGGATGAAGAGGTTACAGCCGATTTTATCTGTTTTGTCCTTCATGTCAGTTCCTGCAACAGGCCATATGTTTTATCAGCGTGCAGTTTCCATGAAGTTCTAGCTAGGACTGCTGGTTTTTCTTTGTTTGATACAGTTGTTGCCCGTAGCCTATCAGATTGAATTTTAAAACAACAGGGATGCTGAGGGCGGTAACATACCTTCGGTCGTCGATAGCACTAACGGTTTAACACGCTCCCTCCATTCCCACAAACTTTAAAAAAGCATTTTGCAGAATCAGGAACACTTTTCGTCCGGCGAACTCTACCGTGCAGTCCTTACCGCAACTTTTGTGCTCGCTAACGTTACTCGGAGGGCAATATTGACTAAAGCAAATAAAATTCAATATCCGGTTGGGACCTTGCATAGGTTCAAGGAAATGAGGTCTAACACACATCTTCTTTATGACTGTTAGTTTTGGGAACCAGGCATTAGATACGACAGTCCGACATCCGGCACATTCACACCGCAGATTTCTGGGTGGAAACAATGGAAATATGCTAATGTGTGGTGTCTGTCTGAATTTACAGGTGATGTATACATGTGCGGTGGCTTTATCCACTACCTCTCTAGTCCTGTTTTGATGGATTCGCAGGTGACCGGCCAGGCTGATGCATGATTGAAGTATGTGCTCACGATCCGGACAAGTGACAACTGGATCTTCACTGATGATGGTGGAAAGGGGAGGCATGACACCTTATCTCATACTTTTCTAGTGATATATGGCTGTTTAAGAGGGTTTTGGCGGGGTGATCGAGATTCTCCTGTTGTCCCTGGCCCGCGTCTCAACATCTGCGTAAATCGTTCTAGCCATCCGGACTTCAGTATTTATCAGAAGGCACATTGGGAGTGCCAGGAGATCCACTGATGTGCCGAACCCCTCGAAGCTGTGTCATTCAGTGGCAAGATGTGGGCTTTTAGCTAGCACCTGTACCGTCAAGTATGGTATATCGTGCAACCTATGTATGGAGTTCAGAATGGTTTTTCAGAGTCCATTGCGGTTAGTTGTGCTGGGGGCTTCTGTCAGATCCACGAAGGTGGCGCAGAGACCGACCCGCATTTATTGTCATTTCCCTTTTAGTTGGCGAGCGGGAAGTAGAATGCCCATGGTTTGAAGGTTTGTTCGGAATCCATGTTGACAGCTCAGGCCATTCAGTACGCCTCGAGCAAAGGCTGTGTATGTAATGTTAAGGCGGTAGCTGGCTCTGTAGCCACTACAAGGTTGCTGCTTCTCCTTGCGTCTGTGTGAGTAGACGATGGCGGTGCCCTTAAAGACATGGGATCACTCCATACGTCCTGAAAAGGTGAAGAAAGCTTGTCCACAAGTTGATGGCCGGCGTATATTCAAATTTCAGTTGGAAGTTTTCCAGCGCAAACTCTTTCCTTCTATACATCTGGGGTACAGTCTTTACCTTCTCCTTGAGGGCGGAAAGAAGATCGACGTCTGCACTAGTTCCCGCTCGGGGGATGCTGTTGATGATGGTGGGCAGAGTCGAAACCGATGGTCAAACTGTCATCGATTCTCTGAGAAAGGCAGGGCAGTCGTTCCACGATGTAGTTCTTGACGCCAAAGACGACACCATCGTTTATTCGCTCTGCACTTTGACATTCGTTTCAGAAGAAGGTGTAACCGGCACCCACCTCCTCCGATTGTCCTTGTTCGTGGAATCGGCCTCGTTGAGACGCCTGATGTCCACCGTGCAGCACACCACCTCACGGTCGACAGGGGCTGTCCTAATTTCTGGCCGAGGAGCCATTCGATGGTCTAAAAACAAACAATCATTCCAGTTTGCCATGGTCGAACAGGCAGATTTTGGGGAGGCAAGATAACGGGGAGAGGGGTTGTTGTTTTGTATTCTCGATCTAGCGCTTTGTGTCCGTGGGCCGTTACTAGCTTGTGACGGCGTGATTTAACATCACCTGTTTGGGCCACTTGGCGGGGTTTGGTCCTGCAGCCCCACCTAAGTGATACTATATTGTTAGCTTTCTAAAAAATTTAGTAGATACGAATACGCTGACTTGACAAATACCACGAGTTAACAGCTTCCTTACTCTAGAATTCTTAGTATTGAGTCACGTGTATAAGCCAAAGCAGATTTCGGTGTATATAAGGTACTATTGATAGAATAAGGTAATAATAAAAAACGTACAGGTCTCAACAATGGATACCCTAGACAAAAAATTCCCTTGTTCCTGTTCCAGCAACTCGAATCCCCAGCTCAAGGTCAGAATACAAAACTAGTTACGTTCGAAAGAGGGCTACAAAAAGTGGGAAGAGGAATGTCAACAGGGACCAAATGTGGAAGCACTTGCGAGCAGGGCGTGAAGAATTCTAAGCGTTGACCAGCTGGATACAACACTGCCTGCCAATTTTCCACTTCCGGCTCTTGAGAACGACCTACGAGTTTGGAGATATACGGCTACTCTGACCCTCAAGTAGACAAATCGTTCTAACGTCCCTTTTTAGGAGACCGCCCGCCGTTCTAATTTATACCGTCCTTACGAGGCCGTCTCGACTCTTTTCGCACGTATCTATTACTTCCAAAGGCCAATTCTCACGAGATCTACGCTCCTCGAAAACTAAAAAAACATCACCTGGTCTCAGTTCCGCGGCTTCTCTTGTCCATTTTGTTCTTTTCTGTAGACTTGGGAGATATTCTTTTACCCATCGTCTCCAGAACACGCCAGCGACGTACTGTGCTCGTTTCCATCCAACGTGGTATTGTGGTACTGTAGTGGCCAGCCATCATGACTGGTCTGGCGTCATTGTTCAAGACCTCGCTGCCTCAAGGTCATTCACCCCTTGCAGCGAGCCGTCCCAGACGAGCCTGACCTGAAGTCACGCGACCAACAGCTCGGGCATACCTGCGTCCGCGCAGTTGCAACTGCCCATGCGGCCACTTGAACGCGCCACCCCCTGCAACCAGCAAAACAAGCCACTGGGACACCACCCCTCGGCAAATGCAACACACACTGACTGGGCACCACTTCAGCTTGGCCCACGAGCCTACAAAAGCGGCTGCCACCACTATCTTAGGGACTCTCAGGTCTGACTGGACGCAGTCAACACCAGCCCTGGCTTTGCCAGTGGCCACTGTCGCCTGAGAGGACAACTCCCTCATTCTGGTTTCTTCCGTCTTCTCCTTACGACTTGGAATCTGGCCTGATGATAGTAACGCTCTGAGTACAGAGTGCACACACATAGTCGCTACAGTACCATGCCACCAATTCGTCACCACAAGGCAGCACTGAACAGTTCCTCATCAGAAATAAGCTATTCGGGGTAAGCGGTTCCAAATCGTTGCTGTCTGATGTTAGAGGGACAAGCGGTCTATTATTTAATATACGTTCAGCCTGCACAAAGAGGGTGCCGAGCTGTTCGTCAGTCAAGGACTGCTCCTTACAGAGAGCAAGACGAATTCGTCGTAGAGACCTGATCATGCATTCCCAGATGCCGCTCCGATGGCTGGCAGCGGGTGGGTTAAAATACCACTGTATCTCTATAGTTAGCAGTTGGTCCGACACCCTCTTTTGGTCCCAATTGAGTAAGCTCTTTCGGAGTTCCGCTACTGCTCCAACAAAATTGGTTCCGTTGTCACCGTAGATGTCAGTGGGACGTCCGCGTCTACTCTCGAATCTCATCCGAAATTGAACAAAAGAATTCGTGGTCAGGCTGGCAGTTATCTCAAGATGAACGGCTCTCGTCTGTAAGCAGCTAAACACACAACCATAGCGTTTCTCCGATGATCGTCCACGTTTGACCATCAACGGACCAAAATATTCTACCCCAACGCACTTGAAAGGATACCAACCAACTTCTGCTCTGTTTAAGGGAAGCGGGGACATCATCTGCCCCTGAAGTTGTCGAAATTTGCATCTGCAAAGTAAACATCCATCGATGACACATTTGACAGAAGCGGTCCCCTTTAGAATCCAAAATTTTTGACGGATTGCACCTAGAACTTGGGCTGTCCCACAATGGCCTTCCAATTCATGAAAGTAACGTATGAATAATTCCGTCACGGGATGATTGTCTGGGAGGATTGACGGGTGTTTTAACGATTCACAAAAATTTGAGTAGTTCAGGCGACCACCAACGCACATTACTCCTTCAATTAAACCTGGACATAATTTTCTCAGGCCAATATTTCTCACGGACTTTCTTTTCTGGTAATCTGCTGGTGTAGACTGAAGAATATCCAAGTCTTCTGAAAAGTGCTTCCTTTGTATAAGCTTTATCAAGCTAATGCTAGCTTGGCACATTTCGGATACTCGGATAGGACCCAGCATCAGCGTCTCCTGAGGTGCCTTGCCAGTGGTGACTCTGATGTACTGCTTGAAACGCAGGAGCCAGACCACAGCCCTTTGTAGCCTTGTCCAACTTGAAAAACGCATAACTAATTTGTCTAAACCACCACATTGATTTAATACATGAACTTGGGCTGCTGTCCTCTTGAATTCCAAGTCTTCAGGTTGTCCTACTGGAGGTTTTACAAGCCACTCGCCCGCAGGTTGAACTAAAATTCCGGACCGTCCAACCATTTACGTACAAGCGCAAAGTTGCACATACCTCGAGGAGCAATGTCTGCTGGGTTTACGTCTGAACTTACGTACCTCCATTGAGCGGTTGCAGACAGATCATGTATAACTGTCAATCGGTTGGCCACAAATGTGCAGAACCTGGTAGATTAATTGTGTGTATAATAAAGGACTATCATAGAATCGGTCCAGAAAGTTATTGTTTGGAAGTACTTATCGGTGCTTGGCCGGATGAGATCAGTCACGCGCACAGCCAGAGTAGCAGCTGCCAACTCTTAACGTGGTATAGTGACGGCTTTGAGGGGTGCAACGCGCGCTTTCGAATAAACGAGTGAACAATGTAGACTTCCTGTGCCGTTAATAAAGAGAGCATATGCTACTGCACCGTATGCACGCGCTATTTCACAACTTTCATTTTTATGCACAAGTCTGAGAGTGCCTTTGCAGTCTGGTTAACTTGGCGTGCCTGTCTAAAGACACCGTTCAGAAGGGCATTAGCCACTACATGTGGCTGGCCAAATAAGCTGTTCAATATTTACCGTGCTCTTGAATAAGCTAACGGTGAGGGTGGCATGACGCACTCTTCTATGGCCGTTCTCGCATCACATCTGCAATAGTGAATCAAGTACAGAAGCCTCTGTCCAACATCTTCAACGGTTAGATCGCAGTTGGTATCCAGGAATGGGGAGGCGGAGAGCCAGGTCCCTGACCTACGGAAAGGGTGGGAAAGCGGGCCATATGGGTGGGATAAATCGAAGGGCTGGAAGAGGAATGCTGGAGGTTATGAGAAAAAGTAAAGTTATCAGAGAAAGTGTTAGGAAGTTTTAACGAGATGGAATAATAGCAGAAATTTAAACCATAAAATTAACCCTAAAATGCAACGCTGAGTGAAACCGCAAAGCCTACAGCAAGGCCTCAAAACCAAAATGTAAACAAAATCCTAAAACCCGACGCTAACCCAAAATTTAGCCATAGACCCAGCCCTAAAATTGAGCCTAAACTTAACCCTAAACCCAACATTAACCTTAACCATAAACTTAACCCTGTACCCAAAAGTAAACCTAACTCTAACCTTAAACCAAACCCAAAAGTTAACCCTAAACCTAAGCATAGAACTAACCCTAAACTTAACTCTAAACTTAACCCTGCACCTAACCCTAACCTTAAGCCAAACCTTAGCCGTAACCCTGACCTTAACACTAACCCTCAGCTTAACCCAAAGCCTAACCTTAATCATAATCATAAACTTAATCCTAAACCTAAACTTAACATTATGACTAACCCTAAACTTAACCCTAACCCCAACCTTAACCCTAACTCTAATCTTAACCCTAACCCTGACATTAACCCCAACCCTAACCCTAACGTTAACTCTAACCCCAGCCTTAACCCTAACTTTAACTTTAACCCCAACCCTAACCTTAACCCTAACCCTAACCCTTACCTTAACCGTAACCCTAACGGGAACCTAAACCCTAACCCTAACACTGAAACCTCACCTTAAAACGCAAACTCCAATCCTAAAACTTAGCCTACGCCTAACCCTCATTAAACCCAAAAGGCTGACCGAAACGGACGACCGGCATAACTCAGTAAGAGCACACCTACGGATAACAAGTTCCCTTGACAAGGTAAGCACACCTGACAGTTCGACCATCGGTTTCGATGATGTCCACCGTGTGCCCCACAGTTGCAGCAGCAATGGGAGCAGGGACGGTGACTTACGCAGGGGTTTATAGTGCCGGTAGACTTGCGTAGCATCTACCTACACTCTCTCCTCCTCCCTCGTCCGAGCCCGGTGTCAAGACAGTGTCAAGAAGACCGGAGACGAGAGAGGCCGCAGGTGGATGCCTCGGATGGATCCTCACTTTGGCGTTCCATCACACCCCCTGGTCCACACAACAAATAACCAGGATTTCAACCAACACAAGAGAGATTTGGAGGCTGGCACGGCCGAAGCCGCACCTGGGCGTGCCGCCAACGCCTGGCTCGGATCCCACGCTGTGGTGGGAATGCCATAAAGGCCACATTAAAAAGGAGCCATTGCAGCCTGACTCTCAGACCGCCTCCCGTCAAGGAGGAGGTCCAAGTTACCCCGTCAGTTGGCAACCATCCAAGCCACGGCTTTTAGCGCACCGTGATAGCTTCAAGTGCGTCAGACTGTTTATAGTGAGGAGAAAGTGCGCTGAGTCGTCGACCTCACTCTCCCTTCCCATTCCCACACCCCAGCCACTGTCCGAGCCGGTCAGTAGACTGGAGTGGTGGATGGGCGCGGTGGCTGACATGGTCGACTGACCATGCCTGCGCGCGCCACAGCACGACCTGGCCCCCCATACACACACAGACACCAGGGTTTCACACAACGGGGGTTGAACGGCGTGTCTCTCACTTGCGTGAGAGTGCCGTGGAAGGTGCAGTTTCAGCCCGTCCCCAGCCCACAAGTCCGCCACTCCACACAACACACACACACACACACAACGCGACGAACTGCATGAACCGAGAGCGGGCGTCAATCAGCAACCTTCCTATCCACGACGCTTGACGTGTCGGGATAGTCTCGGACTCAAGTCACCCGTGCAGCCGAAGCCGCATGGGGACCGAGTCGAGATGCGGACTTCCCACTTGCGTGAGTGTTGATTTCTGGTGGGGTGATGGTGGTGGTGGAGGAGGTAGGGAGTGAGTGAATGTGTGGTGTGGCCGGCGGTTGTCTACCGCAGGTCGTCGTGGATGCGCATGTGGCCGAATAGGCTCATGCGATGCCTGAAAGTGCGAGGACAGTGTGGGCAGTTGAGCCGAGCTTGGTGGGTATAGGTGGGTGCTCCAGGCACTGGTTCGCCAGTCTCTGTGCGATGGATTCGCAAGTGACCGACCAGGCCGACGCGTGAGGTGAATGTGCGTGGACAGTGTGGGCATGAGAAGTCGGCGGTGTCAGTGTCAGCTACAGAGGAGGCGGTGGTGGTGGTGGTGGTGGTGGTGGTGGTGGTGGTGGTGGTGGCGCGGACGGATGGAACGAGAGTGGGGGTGTGCACGGTGGATGTGTTGGATGTAGTGGGTGTGTCGGGAGTGCGGTCAAGGCCGCTCTCGTGGATGCGCATGTGGCCGAAAAGGCCCATGCGATGCCTGAAGGTGCGAGGGCAGTGTGGGCAGTGGAGGCGAGTGCGGTGGGTGTAGGTTGGTGCTTCATGCACTGGTTCGCCAGGCTCTGTGCGATGGATTCGCAAGTGACCGACCACGCCGATGTGTGAGGTGAAGGTACGGTCGTAGTGAAGGCAGGTATAGTCCTGATCCTCATCCCTGGAGTCGAGGGAGGTGGTGGTAGTGTCGGTTGCTGTGCGTGGGACAGTCGCCTGAGCGGCCGCCGTTGGAGCAGTGGGCGAGGAGGAGGAGGAGGAGGATGATGGAAGTGGTGGGTCAGAAGAATTGTCAGGGTTAGTTGGCGGCGGAGAGGAGGAGGAAGAGGCAGGCGGGGGGACGATGGTTGGTGCAGTTCGAGAGGCGCAGTTAATCCGAAGATGTCCAACAAGTCCGATTCGAGCCCGGAATGTCCGTTGACATCGAGGACACGTTGGAAGCGGTTGTGCCGCGGCGTTGCTTACTGGGCGAAGTTGTGATTTGCGGGCTTCACGTTTCGCTTTGGCGGCAGCGATGCGGTTGGCTTCGTAGATCGCAGCGCCTGTCTTCACTGTTCTCCTCCAGGTCGGTCGATCGAGTGCGAGCTCCTCCCAGTTGGTGGGGTTGATTTGCAGGCATTTCAGGGAGGACTTCAGGGTATCCTTGTAACGGCGAATCTGGCCTCCTTGACGGCGAGAACCCGTCGCGACGTCTCCGTAGAAGAGTCGTTTGGGTAGTCGCTCGTCGTCCATGCGCACTAGGCGGCCGCTCCAGCGCAGCTGCATTTGCCTTAGTATGGCGTAGATGCTGAGGATTCCCGTCCGTTCCAGCACATCAGTGTCGGGGATTCGATCCCGCCAGTTCAGCCTCAGGATTCGACGTAGACAACTGAGGTGGAAGTGGTTCAGACGACGTGCCTGCTTTGCGTACACCGTCCAAGTCTCCGCTCCGTAAAGTAGCGTCGGCAGGATGACGGCCTTGTACATCTTCAGCTTCGTGCTCAGTTGGAGACCATGACGATTCCAAACTGTGCTTTGGAGACGACCGAAGGCTTGACTGGCTTTCGAGATCCTGTTGGCGACTTCGTCGTCGATCTTGGTGTTGCGGGAGAGAGTACTGCCCTGGTACGGGAAGTTCTCCACCACTTGCATTTGAGTTGCGTTCACGTTGATTTGCGGCGGCGCGTTGGGGGCTGTGGCTGAGTTGGGTGGCGGTTGGTGCATCACCACCGTCTTCTGCGTGTTAATGACCAGACCGAAGTTCTCGCAGGCGGCGGAGAACAGGTCCATGCTCCGCTGCATCTCCTCTTCCGAGGTGGTGTTCAGGGCGCAGTCGTCGGCGAAGAGGAGTTCGTGCACGGTGGTTATGGATACGCGCGATTTGAAGTGCATCCGCCGTTGATTCAGGAGGTGACCGTCTGTCCTGTAGGCGATGCGGATCCCGGGGCGTTCGTCGCGGTAGGCGTCCATCCGCATGGCAGAGAACATAAGACTGAAGAGGGTAGGCGCCAGTACGCAGCCCTCTTCACTCCATTGGTCACTGCGAATGCCTCTGAGACAGCTCCGTTGTCCGTGACTCGCGCCATCATACCGTCGTGCAGCTGACGCACCATCTGAGTGAATCGCTCCGGACAGCCGAATTTCTGCATGATCTTCCACAGTCCTTCACGATTCACCGTGTCGAAGGCCTTCGTCAGGTCCACGAAGGTGGAGTACAGGTGGGTCCGCATCTCCTGACACTTCTCCTGAAGTTGGCGGGCGGCGAAGATCATATCCGTGGTCCCACGATGACGACGGAAGCCGCATTGGCTTTCCGGCAGAAGGCCCTGTTCCAGATGATTATTGAGGCGGTTGAGAAGGATGCGAGCGAAGATCTTCCCGGCGATGTTCAGCAGGGAGATGCCGCGGTGATTGTCGCAGACTTGGCGATTCCCTTTGCGCTTGTAGAGATGCACGATGGTTGCGTCTTTGAAATCTTGCGGGACTTCACCTTGATGCCACATCTCTTGGAAGAGCGCAGTCAGGTGATCCATTAGTTGGGGACCTCCGTGCTTGTAGACCTCAGCAGGGATCGCGTCCGATCCGGGTGCTTTCCCGCTGGAGAGCTGCTGCACGGCCCTGATGGTCTCCTGGAGAGATGGCGGGAGGTCGAGGTCCACGTTGGTCTCCACTTGCGGCAGGCGCTCGATGGCGGCGTCGGAGATGACGGAGGGGCGGTTGAGGACGCCTCGAAAATGCTCGGCCCATCGCTGCAGGATTTGCGTCTTCTCAGTCAGGAGAGTGTTGCCGTCGGCGCTGAGGAGAGGAGCAGTGCCCTTCGTCGGCGGACCGTAGACAGCTTTGATCGCGGAGAAGAAGTTCTTCCATTCGTTGCGGTCCGCGTACCCTTGGATCTCCTCAGCTTTGCGAGCAGTCCAGGCGTCCTGCATCTCGCGCAGTCGTTGCTGAAGTTGGCGGCGACTGCGGTAGAAGGCAGCTTTGGTGGCATCAGTGGGGTGATCTACGTAGGCTTTGTGTAGGCGGTTCTTCTCAGCAAGCAGATTTCTGATGGCGGCGTCGTTGTCGTCGAACCAGTCCTGGTGTTGGCGGGGAGCGCGACCGAGGACGGCGAGTGCCGTCGACTGGACCGTGTCTCGCAGTTGACGCCAGCGGTTCTCCACGGAGGCGTTCTCGGCAGCGGCGGCGTCGTCGGCGGCAGCAATAGGAAGGTTGTCTAGCCGTTGAGCTAGCTCATTGCTGAAATGGAGACGGTGAGCGGGCAAAGACAACAAGGCAACATTCAGCTTACCTGGGGGTCGCTTACCTTGTGGTCTCCTGCGAGGCTGTAGGCGAATACGCATCTTCGAGATGACGAGGCGATGGTCGGTCCACCCGTCAGCACCCGCTATCGCCATTGTCACCAGCACATCCCGCTGATCTCGCCTCCGGACGAGGACATAGTCCAGCAGGTGCCACTGACGCGACCGAGGATGCCTCCAAGTGGTCTTCTTTCGCTCCGGCAGACAGAAGATCGTGTTCGTCAGGATGAGGCGGTGTTCTGCGCAGGTGCGGAGCAGCAGCAGACCATTGTCGTTTGAGCCGCGGAGACCGTGGGGACCCAGCACTCCTCTCCAGGCAGTATGGTCTGTGCCGACGCGGGCGTTGAAGTCGCCAAGGACAACCAACTTGTCCGCCTTCGGCACAGTCGCCAAGAGGGCGTGCAGGTCCTCGTAGAATTTGTCTCTGACGGCGTCGGGGTTGGTCATCGTCGGAGCGTAGGCGCTGACGATGGTGGCGAATTTGCCTCCCCAGAGAGGCAGGCGGAGGCTCATCAGGCGATCGTTGATGCCCTGCGGCAAACAGGGCAGTCGTCCCACGATGTTTTTCCGAATGGCGAAGGCGACACCCGCGTCCCGTCGCTCTGCCCTGGGTCGACCGCTCCAGAAGAAGGTGTAGCCGGCACCCACCTCCTCCAGTTGGCCTTGTTCGGAGAATCGGGTCTCGCTGAGTGCGGCGATGTCCACCTTGTAGCGCGCCAGTCCTCGTGCCATTAGCGCCGTCCTTCGTTCCGGTCGGTTGCTCCTCGGATTGTCTAAAAGGGAACGAACATTCCAGGCTGCCAGAGTGAGCGGACTCACCCTGCCAGTCTGATGACAACGAGTGGGGCAACGGGAAGGAGATGGAGAAGAAGGTGACGAAGGAGAAGAATAGGCAGAGGAAGAGGAAGAACAGGTAGGATGAGGAGAAGGAGTATGGTTGTTGTTGTTATTGGTATTGTTGTTGTTTCGATTTTGATTGTTTCGACCATGTTTAGACGTCTGCGGCCCTGGCTAGCCTGGAGACGGCGTGGTACCCAGCAATGTTTAGGCCACCTTTTCTAGGCCCTTCCCCTCGTGGGTGCTGGCAGTGCCATCCCTGAATAGGGCTGCCATGTGCCGTTGTGGCACGGCCGAACTCCACTATGGGACCACGACTTCGGGTTGTAGTGGAGAGCGACTCGAATTCGCCGTAAGCCGCGGTCTCCGTCGGCGAGGGTGGGCGCGTCAAGGCGATGTCGATGTGGAGATCCATCCCGTCACCGGCTGTCCAGCGACGTGCAGAGACGAACCACGTCACGACGGTGCAGACGCAAGGTTCCATCCGACCTTCCATCCAGCGGAATCCGCAAACCCTGTGCACACGGCACAGCGCACAGGGCCCCCTCACCTGGTTTAGCCCGCCGGTCGAGACGGTTGCCCGGGCTGTGGCCGCTGAGCAGAGCCCAGCTACTTGGAGCCACAGGTGAGAGTTGAGTGCCAGCAAGTGGACGCTAGGCGCAGTCTCACCTTCAAGCAAGTGAGCGACCACCACGACCATTAAGTGAACCCACCGCTGACACCCCTACACCCCGGTAAGCAAACCTACTGATAACAAGTACGTACGTCGACAGTATCACCGTATAATGTCTGGCTACCAACTGCGATCTTACCTCTTCAACTTTGCTCTCGACGTACACTTCAAACTGTCGTATAAATTTCCAATAATGAATGGGTTTGCCATCAAACCAGGACAACTCAACCTTGGGCATTCCTAAACTGATATCTGGCAGGCTCCTAGCAATTGCTTTCGGCATATCAACATTCTCACGTTGTCAATTATTACTCTCTTTGGGAGAAATTTCATTCAATGTGCATTGTTTCAAATATCCCGAGACATGCAAGATGGAATGCACGAGTTGACGGTCGTCATCAGACAACTCTTCCTCGGTCTCTACCTCTATCCTAGCAAGCTCGGTCCTTCTCTCAAAAATAGCCCGTTGGAGTTCGACCCCTCCCCCCCCCCTCCGTTTAACTCGTCTCTCTTCTGGTTCGGTTATTCTTAAGGCTTTAACTGTTTTACTGGAACTACGACTACTAATAGAAACGTTCTTACAAGTGCCGGACTGGACGTCTTTCTTCAGCTCTCCTTGTCCTTCGAAGGCACCTGGCTTGTCTAGTTCGAGAAACTGTTACGCACCGTCCGATTCATTCTTCATCGAACGCGTCTGCATTTGATGAAAGTAATTTCCTCCAATTTATGGTGCGATGCTGAGTACTGTAGAATTCTTGGTAAATTGAGTTACGCGTATAGGCCAAAACAAATTTCGGTGTATATACGGTACTATTGATAGAATAAGGTAATAATAAAAAACGTACAAACCTCAACAATAGATACCCTAGACAAAGGATTCCTTTGCTACTGCTCGAGCAAATCGGATTCCCAGCTCATGGTCAGAATACAAAAAGAACTAGTCAATTAAAAGAACGCCGATCACGTTCGAAAGACGGTTACAAAAAGGGGGAAGGGGAATGTCAACAGGGGCCACATGTGGAAGCACTTGCGAGGAGGGCGTGGAGAATTCCAAGCGTTGACCAGCTGGATACAACACTTACCATTTTAATCCAGCGAGTGACTGTGCCACGCGAAAGGAGTGCTTATACTTCACGTGCCAATTCACACGCGCTTCCCTGCGCGTGCTTCGAACCCTGCTTGCGCCCTCATTATTATCTCACTCCAGCGAGTGGCCAGGTAGAATTGCTAATGGAATTGTTCCGACGGCGTGGAACTCCGTTGGTTCCACAACAGCGGCCATGCACTGCGAATTACCACGCGGTTCCTTCTGTGACCTTCCGGTTGTGATTGCGCCCTCCTTATCCTCTTAATCCAGCAAGTGGTTGTGTCGCGGTGTGTTTACATGCCACCCTCACTCGCTTCCCTGCGGGTGATTGGAGCTCTGCTAGCACTCTCCTTCCCTCCCTAATCCAGCAAGCGGCTAAGTTAGGTATGCTATCTAACATTGTTTTAGTTAGCTAACCATACAGTATCAATCAGGTGGGGCTGCAGGACCAAACCTCGCCGGGGACTTTTATGTCTTCTTCGCCTGAGAGGGGGTATGCAGTGCCACCACATAGATAGGGTTGCTTATTTATCCCAGGCGGCCGTCCCAGGCCACTACCGGTAAAAACTCGGGTTAGTGTTTAGACAATCCAAAGTAACCCATGTTGCCGCCGGAGCGCCATCACTCTTTCCGCAGGCTCTTTTGTGTTGGGGAGGAAGAAGGAGGGTGGAACAGGGGAGGGGAGGAATACGGGGTGTGGAGACAAACATACCGGATACCCTCATCTGGTTTATCTCGCTGGTCAAAACGGTTGCTGGGACGTGCCCAGTGAGCAAGACACAGGACCTTAAAGTCCCAAATGGGAGTTGGGTCCCAGTCAAGGGTCAAGGGGAGCAATTAGGCCCGTGGAACGACCTGGGTACTCCTGCATGGTGTACCCCCTAAGCGAACACCCTGTGTACACCCCCTAGAAAACGGGTAATAGGAAGAAGTGACGAAGATTTTATTTCTTTAATAATGGAAAAGAAAAGGACAGCTGCAATTTTACTCATTAGAGTTTTTTGAGTTGTTTCGTATTTTTACTATTTTTGAATTGAGCAGGCGGAAAAAGTATCGATTTATGATGGGGCCAGAGCTGCACGCAGATGCAGCTGTGCGGTATGACCAGCTGGTCCCAAAACTAGGTCAAACGAGTGCTACAGCGGCTACGGCCTCAGGGACTTTAGTTCGCGGATTACTGACTCACCGCCAAAACTAGGCCACCTAGGCGCCGTGTCTAGCCTGGGCTTGTAGAACTTGCGTGGCTGCCCTCGGAGATGTACTTTGTGATTTGGGTTATAAAACTAGATTAGAGCCAACTTCGTCTACCCCCCGAACAATCCCACACGCTTCGGCTGGGACAACACGAAGACACTTTGTCGGTATGTGGAAAAATTTTCACAAGGCGTTTCAATTCTAGCCGTCGACTTGGAGATTTCACAAATAGGTCAGCTTGGCACCGGATTTTCCTCAGCGCTAACTTGTAACGATGGCCACACCAGTTAGCGATATTGAACATTTGGCCGAACACGGGTAACGAATAGAATACGGGAGTTTTGTCCGGCCAGATGCTAAAGCCAACCTTAGAATATCGCAGAACTACTTGTCGAAACTCTTATTTAGCCGAACCACTGACTCCTTACAAAAATAAAGTCGGTAAGATATGGTTATGTAGCCGCACCAGATGGACACAATACTGTTGACCTACTTAATTATTTTGAGCTGGTATGATGACGTTGGCATGGTGTTGCTGTGCGTTGCAGTGTGTGTTCTTTTGGTGGCCTTGTTTCTTTGCTGCCGCGTTTACCTTTTTCGGTCCAATGCCGGTGGTCCTTCCTGACTTTCGGCCTGTCGTCTCCTTCTAACTTTCGCGTTGGATGTTTCCGGGCTAGGGTTTGTGGCTGCGGTTAAGCGTTAGGGTTAGGATTTAGGGCGACTATTTCTCAACCACTCAAAGTATAACCGCGCCTTTCCAACAGCTTTTCTTTTGCATACAACTATTTGACCTCGTCGCCTTTGCGTTCCCCGGCCCAACTTGTAAAAACCCCTATTATAACCGGTTCCGTATTGCAGGTGTCTGGGGTTTGTTTACCTCGGGTGTGACTACATAACCACATCTGACCGTAAAGTCTGAATAATAGACGTTGGGGCACTTTCTCGTCGGTTTTGTGACATTCAGGCCCCTCTAACAGACAATCCGTGCTTGTTGATCTGCAAAAATAACCTGAGCCCTGAATAATATATTTGTAACCTACTCTAGCAGTTCGACTGAAGTCTATGTCACCAACAGTCGAGAGCTCTTGGCAGTCCGTAAAAGCGAGTCCTCCTTAAAAGAGATGTTGGTCTTTTCTAGTGCAATCCTCAAAAACCTCCGCTGGACACAGTTGTCGTAGGGTGTAGGTGGCTGGGGAGCAAGAGGAAGGGACCTGGCAAAATGAACTAACATTTTCACGCTCTTCTTCAACAGTGGGATGAGAGGAGTAAGGAACCTCAGAAGATGTTCCTCCACTGGTCGGAACCCTGAGAATGTCAATATCTTACCTCCAGCAGACGCTCTTATGACCTCCAAACTCCTACCTTGTAGGCAAGTCGTCCCATAAAACGGACTACGCGATCGATGCGTTGGACCAACACAGGGGATAGATCAGACTGCGGCAGACGTTGTGGGGGATGCGCACCCAAAACAAATACCAACACTGGGGTGTAGTGGCACGCCCAGATGCAGGCTCGCGTCACACCAGTTTGCGTCCGGGTAGCCCCCTCTTAGATGTTTGTACAAAGATCTGATCAGTATACGTCGTAGGCCAGGTGGTACGCCTACGTGCGGGTTTTCACCGCTCCAGCCACCCGTGCCCTCTCCCACCTCCGGTCGTCTTGACTCTGTATTGGCACGGGCCCAGGTGGTGGGCGGGGGAGAGTGTGCGGTAGATGCAGTGCAAGCCTACTATCACTCTAAGCTAACTCACGCGCAACTCACCGTCCCTGCTTTCACCTTGCTGTGAAGCTCACGGTGGACACAGTCGGTCACAGCGGTCGAACTGTCGAACGCGCACTTAACTTCTGAAAACGTTTACCCTGGGAGAGCTCCTTATCGGAAAGCCGAAAACCTCGTAGTCTGTCTGCGTATACATTTTTTCCTATCTACTTCTATGTGACCCATGGACTTCAAGATATGTGCATCCTAACTACAAGATTTACTAACTAGGCCGCATAGGAGTTTCGTTAAGAGGTGCATTAGAAATTTGTCTAACGGTCGTGCCTGTTACAATGCCGCTTGATCCACTAAATTAGAGCAAAATGGGAGATTAGAAAAGAGGTTAGTAGTCGTGTTTCATGCCAAGGAAAATCATGGATACCGTCTGCTCAATGGGAAGGCACTTGGCGTCGAGCGATAAATCAGGACCTGCTACCTCGCAAACTCATGCAAAACGTCCGGTTGCAAGCACAAGCTCAAAATGCTAAATGAAAACGGTGAAACCTGTGATACACTGGCATCAAAGTAGAAGGTAAAGAGACGGCACTTTACCCCATGACTTCCATCGAGATCTGTGTTTGTCAAGACCTACAAAAGATGCTTTTACCAAAGCAGTGAGCGCCTGTACGTCCATTTTCATGTAGATGGTCGTTTAGGTCGCATTTGAAGACTCACCTCATCGTTGAAAAAATGAACACTCACAAAAAATTCAAAGACCAAAATGCTTTCGATCAAATTAGAAAACTTTTCCTAGCAAGTCTTCTATTAAAAAAAGTGCTTTTTTACTGTATTCTTTTGACGGATGTCCACTTACTTTACCTTTTTACACCATAAACCCGAGTGAAAATTGGTTGGTTTAGTCGTTTTTTCATTTTCCTGAAAAATACTGGTAATCTTCTGCCCCAAACAGAAACACCTCCTTTTCTGCTTATACTGCAGTCATTTTCACAACCTCTGCTTACTTTTAGGCTCCGTTCCACGATCACAAATGCACAGGATAGTGGTCATATAAATACTGACATGCTACTCAAACTCATAACGTTTTTCTCGTTCCGTCTCTAAATTACTTATAAACAGAAACTAGACCGCACAAACATTATCTTAGTATATGTTCAAAATTAAAAGTGACCACTAGACGATGGCTATCTTATATGCACTTCTAAACAAAAGGTGGCGTCTAGGCGCCGGTAGTGCACGTTAGGACTCGGAATCACACTAATTAGCAAAGCTGACCTTCGGAAATCCATTAAATGTGTAGTTTTATAAAAAAAATTGTGTGTCCACACCCTCCATCACACGGCCAATAGCGGACAAAAAATCAGTTCTCGAATGCGGCAGGCTTTATTTGGTAAAACCGTCGTAGTTAATTTACTCTCCTCTAAAAGAAAAAAACAAGGTTAGATGCGTAAACTAAGGCGGCTGTTAACATAGGAGACTGGCTGACTATATTGTAAAGCGGATTCCTGCTCAAATTTGTAGACATTTTACGTGATAAAAGTATTTAGGCACATATTCTGCACGGAAAAGGGATATTTCCCGAAGGGCGCTAGGCGTGTGGGCAAAGTGCACAACGGTTTTGGTGCCTAAAATTATCATATCATTTCCGTCCACACATTTCCCCTAGTTGGGTCGCATACCGTAAGTGTACCAGAAAGAAAAATTGAAAAGTGAACAATTAAAATGAAAGAAAAGAAGAAGAAGAAGAAGAAGAAAAAGAAGAAAATTCATATTGACCCAACTGTGAAAAACTCGGCGCCTCGGTGGGATTCGAAGAAAAAGAAGAAGAAAAAGAAGAAGAAGAAGAAGAAGAAGACTGGTTGAGCGCCGGTACATTTTGCTTATTATTCTGTGTCGCACTTTGTGTGTTGTCATCATGCATGCAATACACTGTAGGCCCATCCGAAATGCGTCTTCGATTAGGAAGGATTAATTAGGTGGGGTTGTAGTATTGGTTATCGTGCGGAATAATCCTATAGTAAAAATGACAACTTAAGTAGCATGCATCTTTCACATTGATGTTCGATGGTTTTATAAATTCGAAGATATTTTATAGAAAACATGCACAAAATATGCTTTATTTTACTCGTTTGGTAGAAAGTCCCACTATCTTCACATTTTATACCCAAAGAAAGTGTATATTTGGGTTTTGAAAAAGTTTCCTAATTCCCGAATAATTTTGGGCCTGATCAACCTTAGCATTAGCGTTTAGTGATTTCAGTCGTCAAGGTGTATGCTTTCAGCGTAAGGAAAATCACATATTCCTTTATGCCTATACAAAGATACTATACAGATCAAAAGAAGAGGAGACGTTCACCGGGAGAGGTGTATTTGAGGTCTGACGTTTCGGGTAGTCGTTTCTTCAACTCATCTTCAGAGACTGAGCAGTCATGCACACAGCTTTCCTTTTATGGCGCACTTTGTTTGATGCCTGGCCCATCAATGTCGCCTGTGTGGCTGCATCCGACCCACATGTCACCGTGACCTGAATCCCGCCCATCATCAAACGTCAGACCTCAAATACACCTCTCCCGGTGAGTGCCTCCTCTTCTTTCGATATGTCACCTGGGAATCGCATTTTCACTACTATTGATACTATAAAGAGTTTGTAAAATGTGCATAAAATGTTGTACATTTCATGAGGGCCATTAGTAAACGGACATGTGCGATGCTGTATGCATGGACATCGCACGGTCTTAAAAATCTCATAATTAAACACTTTTTCAAAACCAAAAGACAACCTTTCTTAGGGCATAAGCTGCAAAGAAAATGTGATTTTCTGCCAGGCGAGTAAAATAAAGCATATTTTGTGCCTGTTTTCTAAAAAAATAGCTTTTAATCTACAAGAATATCGAAAATCAATGCATTCTACACAAACAGCCATTTTTTTACCGAGCAAGGTTTCCTCAGGAGGTCGAAAAGAAGTGCATTCAAAAGCCGACATCCTGGCGAGTCCGACGTACTATAGGATTATGCCGCAAAATAATCAATATTACAACCGCCCCTAAGTAATCCTTCCTAGTCGAAAACGAATTTCAGAATTTCGGCCAACATTTCATGAGATCGGTCACACACTGTAATGTCTTCAGGAATTCTGGAAGTACCTTCGAGAACATGGCCACAATTCAGAGGGAATATGGGAAAGTATAAAAATGCTTGTCTTCAAAACCATCGCTTCTGTCGTTTCGCCTTTGGCGAGCAACGTCCTCCAATTTGTAGCTTGTCGTGAATGTGTGCATGAACTCTTCGGCTTCGACATTCTTCTGGATTCATCCCTGAAACCATGGTTACTTGAAGTTAATGTCTCACCAAGGTTATTTCTTTTGGACGTTATCGTTTGATTGATATTAGCTGAATTTGGTCCCTTCCACCAGGCGGCGACGTTTCATCAAACCCAAATGAAACTCAGAAACGTCTGGTACGCGTTAGATTGGAGCTCTAAATTACACCACCCACTACGATAGACTTCATCATTTGCAGTCTACTCGGTCCCCATGCGGCTTCGGCTGCACGGGCGACTTGAGTCCGAGACTATCCCGACACGTCAAGCGTCGTGGATAGGAAGGTTGCTGATTGAGGCCCGCTCTCGGTTCACGCAGTTCGTCGCGTTGTGTGTGTGTGTGTGTGTGTGTTGTGTGGAGTGGCGGGGGTGTAGGGGTGTCAGCGGTGGGTCCACGTGATGGTCGTAGTGGTCGCTCACTTGCTTGCAGGTGAGACTACGCCTAGCGTCCATTTGCTGGCACCCAACTCTCACCTGTGGCTCCACGTAGCTGGGCTCTGCTCAGCGGCCACACCCCGGGCAACCGTCTCGACCGGCGGGCTGAACCAGGTGAGGGTATCCGTGCGTGCACCTGCACGCGCGGTACTGTGGTCTGCGCTGGCCGGATGGATCTTCGCGTCGACATCGTCGAGACGAGGCTCTGCCTGGACCATCTTAGACGGCCACCAGGTAAGTTTCCCCTCAGGTAAGTGCGCTTGCTTTGTTTCTTCCTTTGTTTGTTGATGTTCCGCGTCGTACGCTGCGCTTGCTGCCTGCCCTTTATATGCTAGTCTGTCTGTCAATAGCTAAACGACACCCACGATGCCTGCTGTGATTGCCTGTCCGTCAGTCTATGCCACTGTCTTCTAGCTAGGTGTTACGATGCTTGAGTTTGTGTGGTGCCCTCACTTTGTCTCTGACTGATGACTGTGTCCGCTTGTCCACTCTAGTTCTAAGTCCCCTAGCGTTAGTTAGTGTGTATGCTCTCTCCTACTTCACTCCATCACATCATCACCTCACCACCAAGGTCCCAGGCTAATTCGGGTCGTTCTCTCACTAACAAAAAGTCGTGGCCCATAGTGGAGTCCGGCAGCCGTCTGGGATAACCGGGCAGCCCTGTTCAGGGATGCGTTGCCTGCCCCCGCGAGGGGGAGGGGGCTAGAAAAGGTGCCCTAAAGATCGCTGGGAACCACGCTGTCTGTAGGCTGGCCGTGGCCGCAGACAAAAAACACACGGTCGAAACAGCCAAAACCGAAACAACAACAACAACAATCGCTCTCTTCCTCTTCCAGCCTATTCTCCTTCTTCTCCTACTCCTACTTTTCGTCGCCGCAGTCGCCAGACTGGCAGGGTGAGCCCGCTCACTCTGGCAGCCTGGAATGTTCGTTCCCTTTTAGACAATCCGAGGAGCAACCGACCGGAACGGAGGACGGCGCTAGTGGCACGAGAACTGGCGCGCTACAAGGTGGACATCGCCGCACTCAGCGAGACCCGATTCTCCGAACAAGGCCAACTGGAGGAGGTGGGTGCCGGCTACACCTTCTTCTGGAGTGGTCGACCCA
>CACRXP010000004.1:2335785-2398510 GCA_902702965.1 Spirometra erinaceieuropaei
TTTATGCTTAATCTTTCTTTCAAGAAGATTAAATTGCACGATGCTTTGTGTTTTGCAAAGACCACTCCAGTTGTTAAAAATGTCAAACAGTTTTTTCATCCTACAGCTTGTTCTTCAGTTCCCCTAAGACCTACTGAACCAGTCGTATTGGGCCTATCCCTCCATTTTTTAGCTTCTATCCCTGTTCCCTAAAATATGCTTATGAAACAGAACGCGATGTCATGGACGCTGTTGCTAAGGTGTTCAGTCTTTCCCCAGACTACCTATGAACTTCTGGTAGCGAAACTCACAAGAGACTGACTGAAATTATTAAATTTAGTTTTGGTTTACAGATAAGTGCTTAAGTGAGGTTTCGACACTGTTTGACAAGTAATTTATTGGTGGGAACGATCGGCGAGCGCCCCTCTACCACTGTATATTCCTGATCGCAACCGACAGGACATCGAGTCAGTGGCTCAGTGGTTAGAGGCGTTGGACTTCTAACCAAGAGGCCGCGGGACCGAGCTCTGGGTGTTCCACACTTCGGGGTTAAGTATGACTGGCTGACGACGGCCAATAAGCCAGAAACGGCCATTCCAGTACTCCTTGTCGGTAACAGCATTCCAGGTAATTTATTCTCAAAGTATTTTATGAATGCTAAAAGGTTAGGTGTTGAATGCAGATCTTTCTAGTAACCTGAAAAAATCTCACTCACTGGCAAATGCCTATGTAAGCAATGTGTATCCTTCCGTCGATTTTTTATAACCGCATAAGGCCAATCCTGTGTTGTATTAAGTATGCACGAAAGAATCCTATCTCGTACCTCCTCTGTAGAACATAACTTCTTTCAGCAAATCTTTGCCCCGAAGAAAGCGAGTCTTCACGTTTTCCAAATCATACACTTTCTTTCGACTCAAACTGTTGCTGCACTTGCGTTTATGGCTTCAGGCCACATACTATGTACTTTCCATCTAAGCAGAATAATAGAGCGTTTTACGGCGTTGGGAAGGGTGCGCCCGGTGCTCATGAAACTTTGCCTCCAATATAGATAATGGTTCATACTCTAAGGGCAAAATTAGTAAAACTGTAAATATCATGCTGTTTGAATAAACAGGCCAGCGTCTCACAGTTTCTCATAAGTGTTAACTTTTCATATCCACAGATATCCTTCCTTCGATTAAAAAAAAATTGAAAAGGATCAATCACGTCCAAAATGAGTGCAGTAAAATCAAGCCTCTGCCTGT
Organism: Spirometra erinaceieuropaei; assembly: GCA_902702965.1. Taxonomy (NCBI): domain Eukaryota; kingdom Metazoa; phylum Platyhelminthes; class Cestoda; order Diphyllobothriidea; family Diphyllobothriidae; genus Spirometra; species Spirometra erinaceieuropaei. Next base: position 2,337,009 of record CACRXP010000004.1, read on the forward strand.
CCTTTAGGCAAAAGGAGATTTAAGTTCACACAAACGTTGAAAAATGGGGAAAAATCTTACACGTTGCGAAGGTCCCCTTTGTGTATGTGTGTGTGTGTGCCTTTCGCAGATGACGGGAAGGATGCCCATCCGGGAGCCAGCAATCTGCGGTGAGCTGGCTGTCTTGGGATTCCGCTGTACGCTAACGGACACCAGATTTGGAATTTGTATCGCTATTCCGTGAGGTTCGATATCTACTACTCATATCGTACACATGCTCCGAGCTCACATAGCTGAGAAGCGGTTTCACACCTCGAACCAACTTTGGTTGACATAAACTGTTCGGCCTTGACGCGGGATTAGCGCAACTATTTCTCACCCATTCAAAGTACAATTGTGCATTCCCAATAGCTTTTCTTTTGCATACAACTACTTGACCTCGTCCCCTGTGCGTTCCCCTGCTTCACCTGTAAAAACCCTATTACCACAGGCCCCGCATTAGAGGTGACTGGGGTTTGCTTACTTCAGGTGGGGCTACATATCCTCACTTCGAACCAAAGTTGGTTAACGTAAACTGTCGGACCTTGACGCGGAGAATCAGTAGATGTCATGTCAACTTTTTGCTCCTTGTTAGTACTTGCTGATCGTCGGAGCCCGCCTTCTCTTATCTTAAAAGAAGGAAACTACGCATGCTTGGAATGAAACTCAATTCCTCCCACCGATTTGTCCTTTGTTTCGTCCCTTTTTTCACAGCTCACATCTATGTTACCATTGCCGTAATAGTTATTAATGCCTCATATCCCTGTCACACATGCTACGTCGGTTCCCACGCAGATCCTCATTTTATACAGAGAGAGACCTTCAGGAGTGACCATCGCAGACTGGCCACCGGTCTCCGGAATAAAGTTACCCCACCAAACATCAGCCTTGCAAACCAATACATTCGAAGCCCTCGGATAGTTTGGTTGTTGGTTATCTTGCCTATAGTTAGGCAGGCTTGTACTTGTTGAGTCTCGCTCTCTCCCCCAACTCACTGGTGACCGACACACTGCCGAAATGGGAGTGTCACACTAAGTTTTTGATTCCACTCCACGGATGAACCAGATATTACTGAGACATTATTCTGATAGCAGATTATATGGCGCCTTTTAGATCCTACGCTCCAGTAGCCCCCGCTTCGACGGTTACGAAAAAAAACAGGTACCTATCACTTGAACTCTCGGTTATCTCTCGTTTAAAAAGTTAATCAAAAGAATCGATGACGGACAGTTAGGCCTGCAGAAGTACTTTCGCAAGGCAGGATGCGCCGATGTGTGGCTGCTGGTTGGTCTCGAGAGAGAGAGAGAGCCCGCAAGGCAAAACGGAAGGAGTGAGTTCCGTAAGAACGATCGGTGAGCGCCCATCCACCATTACTTCCACAAGGTCTGAAGCATGCGGCCTTCAAATACAAAGAACCCGCACTTTCAACCGATCTGTCATCTGCACGTTTGTAGCGATGAAGAGGAGTCAGGCCAGCTGCCAACTGGTACTTTTATCGGTGGCTGCCCTTGATTGGCATGCTTATCACCTGACCTACAAGAGGTGACCTTCAACACAAGCGTATCGCATGGTGACTGAGGCAGCATAAGACTTAAACTACCGCGGCGCCTGGTGGTTCTTCTGATTAAATCGGGTTGGTTCTCCACTGTCTGAGAAAGCAACGTCGACTTGCACGTGGACTGGATCAGTGAAGTACAGTGGGTGACCGATATCATGAAATGTTAGGCGAAATCCCGAAATGCGTTTCCGATTAGGAAGGATTTCTTAGGTGGGATTCTAATATCGACTTTCTTGCGGCATAATCCTACAATATTTCGGACTCGGCAGGACATCAGCTTTTGGAGACACCTTTTGATAGTCTCTCGTATAAACCGTACTCGGTAACAAAATGACTACTTAAGCATAGTGCATTTTTCACACTGATTTTCGATGATCTTATAAATTCATAAATATTTCATAAAAACATCAACAAAATATGCTTCCTTTAACTCGTTTAATAGAGGACTAAATCATCTTCATATTGCATACTCGAAGAAGGAGTATAATTAGGTTTAAAAAAGTTTTCTAATTCTCGAATTTTTTGGAGCCTGATTAGCCGTTGCATTAGCGCTTAGTGATTTCAGCCTGCAAGGTGCATGCGTTCTGTGTAAGGAAAATCATACATTCTTCTATGCCTTTAAAAAGACACCATATAGGATCCGTGAAATTTTGCACTGAATGCGGACTATGTTGTACATTTCATGAGAAGCAGCGATAAACGGAGAGGTACGATGCTGTATGAATGGGCATACTTAGAAACTTCTTTGAAACCTTATTATATTCGTTCTTCGAGTAAGCAATATGAAGATGACGTAATTCTCTATCAAATGAGTGAAAGAAAGCATATTCCGTTCATGTTTTTTATGAAATATATTTCAATTTATAAGATCATCGAAAATCAATGTGAAAAATGCATGCTACTTAAGTAGTCATCTTTTGTCAAGTACGGTTTCTGCAGGAGGTTTAAAAAATGTACTCAAAAGCAGACACCCTGCTGAGTCCGAAATATTATAGGATTATGCCGCAAGATGATAAGTTTTAGAACCCCACCTAAGTAATTCTTCCTAATCGGAAACGCATTTCAGAATTTCGGATAACATTTCATGAGATCGGCCACTCACTGTAAGTATTACGCAACACCGACCTCACCTCATCTCCTCCATTCATTGTTTTCCCTTGGCAAGACGGGGTCGAGTCTATTGGAGATTGGCGTGGACGCGGCGGCTGATTAAGCGCACGCTTCGCTGGGCACAGACCTGGTCCAGGTAAGGGTATGGTTTACGCTCGGGGTCACTTACTTCGGGGAGCAATTGTGCTAAAAGTAAATGACTGGCGATATTTATTTGTAGGTGCCAGAGAAAGGAACGAAAATACCTCTCGGTGGCTGCTGCGTTAGATTGGTCACGAAGCTTTAAGGTATTCACAGGAGTAAAAAATATGACAATGCAATACTTTTTTGACAATGCCTCCAAATGGGCACTAAATTTACTTATTATTATTATTATTAAATGATAAAAAATAAAGTGAGATCACAGTTGGTAGCCAGACATTATACGGTGATACTGCCGACGTACGTACTTGTTATCAGTAGGTGTGCTCTTACTGAGTTAGGCAGGTCGCCCGTTTCGGTCAGGCTGTTGGGTTTAGTGAGGGTTAGGGTTAGGCGAAGGTTAAGTTTTAGGATTAGGGTTTGCGTTTTAGGGTCAGGTTTCAGTGTTAGGGTTAGGGTTTTGGTTCCCATTAGAGTTACGGTTAAGGTCAAGGTTGGGCTTTAGGTTAGGGTTAAGGTTAGGGTTAGGATCAAGGTTAGGGTTATGGCTTGGTTTTTGGTTAGCGTTGGGTTTTGGGATTTTGGTTACGTTTCGGTTTTGAGGCTTAGTGTTAGGCTTTACAGTTGCGTTCAGGGTTGGAGTTTAGCGTTAAGCGTAGGGTTTGCATTTTTGCCATTATTCCACCTACTTAAAACTTCCCAGCACTTTCCCTGGTAACTACACTTTTACCCACAAACTCCAGCATTCCTCTACCAGCCCCTCCATTTACCCCACCCATATAACCCCATTTCCCACCATTCCTGTGCGACAGGGCCTGGCTGTCCGCCTCCCCATTCCTGGCTACCAACTGAGATCTAACCAAAATAATGTCCCCTTTTGATTGGTGACAGTATGGAGGATCAGAATTTGTGATACCACAAAGTTCTTGGATGTTCGGCTCTTCTCCCCGACACAATTTCTCTCCGGAGTAAGTGGCCCCGGGCGTAAACCATACCATTGCCCCTGTTCAACAACGGGCACGAAGCAATCCTCCTGCGAACACTGGTGTGGTGGCGGAACGTTGACCTCATTTCGGGCCCAGCACCGCATCGAAATCCATTTATAGGCACCCAACCACAACACCCATCCGATGGCTAATAGGCAGTTCTATGCTTTGTTTTAACAGAATCTATACGCGCTGAAACGCCCCCAGAGATGAACCGATGAAGCCACGTAGTTAAGGGACTAATCCACAGTGAATAGTTACCCCAAAACAAACTTGTCGGCGGATGTTATCGCGGTAGCTTAAGCGATGGGCGGATCATAAACACTACGGCCCCCGACCAGGTTGGAAGAGGGAAAGACAGACGTCAGTATAGGAGTGTTCTGCCTTCTCTACAGAACGGATGATGCAACTCCAAGAGCAAGTTGGCAGCCTGACGCGGAACGAGCGCCCAACCCTCGGAGCGGCAGGCGTCTGTGAAAGCATCTCCACGTCGGCCTTTGAGTTGACTGACTGGTTTTGACGGGCATGATTTGTCAGATGCGATGAGGACATTACACAAAGCCCAGCTGAATGACTGCTGCTGCGTGTAGGCGCAAATGTGCGTCAGACAGAGATGTAATTATGCAGCAGATGACGGGGGACAGTGCGATTACAATGTCTCCACAGGCGCGCACCGCGTAATTCCATTTCCGCACGATGCCTGCACCCAATTCGTTGACAGACAGAACAAGCAGTACTGATGATTCATCCGTCGCGGACGACGACGACGTCCATCCCAGCTCCACGAAGTAGGTCCAACGGTGACTTGGGTGTGAATTCGGTTAGATCGTGAAACTGGTCTGCGATGCACGTTCCTCACCGCCCTCTCCTCCCACGCCTGCCGCACTCAGCTGGTGGAGAAAAGTCTGGACTGCCCGAGGTTAGCGTACGTACGTCTACGCGTGCCGCACACAACCCGAGGTTACTTTAAATGCACCTAGCGTGATCTTGAACTTCATATCCACAAAAAGCCATATTAAGGACTGTCGTAGCCCGGCCGATAGTCCTGAGGAAGACCGAGTCACACTGTCAGGTGACAATGCCTCAAACCAGGACCAGTGACACTTGTCGTGATTAAGCCAAGCACGTCGACTTTGTTGCGCCGAGGATTCTGTTAATTTCGCCACGGGATAAGTGCCTCCTCAGTATCGGCCTTACTTTTCACTTCCTCCCCAGTGTAATAACGACCTGTTTGAGTCAAACGGGCTGGAAGTGAGACTGGGCGCAGCAGCTGACGTAGCAGGGAGGCCTCCGTCTACGGTGTGCCATACGCCTGAGATTTGCACAGACTCGGTGAAGTTCAATAGACCTGAGTCAGTGTGACGCCGGTCTTAGCCCAACGCCTCCACGGCCCTGCCCGTTGCGAGTACTACCACAACAGTAAGCACCCATTGGCACACGATACCGTTTCGTAGCTTGCTGGTGCAACCGTTGCGGCAGCGTATCAAAGTTAGTTGATCCTAGGACAACCATTCGTATGTCTCAGGACTGAGTTGCAGATGTTTAAGAGAGACATTCTGGATGCCCCTGTATAGCCCCTGTTGTCCATCCCGCCTGCTAGTTCCCATAGTGATTATCATGTCGATGGTTTCGGGGTTCCTTCGGAATCCCCTTTTGGCGCCCCTGAAGTGCCCGGTCCGAAGCTCCAACATTTGTGATTTTACCGTCAGAGGTGTTTTCCCGTCGGAAATGAGCAGCGGCGCATTTCGGATGACTTCAGTACAGTAGACCGATTATATAGACGTGGGGAAACTTTTAATTTCACTGTGGTTTGCTTATCCTTGGCCCTGTTCGGACCCGCGAGTCACCCAAACATTTTAGTCCTTCTCGGCCTTCGCTGCATCAAACATCGCAATCCTTAACGTCAATTGTGTTGCTGGTTTAGGTCATGTATGACCTATTCTTCTCGGAAAGCGAAGAGTGGCTTTTTAGTCGTTGTCGTCGAACCAGTCGCGGTACTGTCCACAAGCGCGACAGAGGACTTACAGAGTGGTGGCGTAGATAATTTCCCACAGTTGCTTCCACTGCTTTTCAATGATGTCATTCTCTTCCGAGATGCGCATTTGGACCCACTTGATATCCATGTGATTTCTAAAATCTAATCGGCGTTCAGTCCTACCCAACAGTGCAATTATCTAGCCTATCTGATGCTTGCATACCTCCTGTTGATCTGTTACAGAGACCATTGGCAATCTATATGTCTGGAGACCGGGTGCGTTCCTTCGCTGCTTCGAAATCCCCAAATTAAGGCTAGTCAGGGAGATGAGACGCAACTACTGCCACCTCTTTCAGGGAAAAGAGATCTGGCGATTTTAGTGATAACTGCGGTAACACGCGCTTTTCAGCACACATGTCAACGTTTTATTGATTTAGTGATACCCTGGAGACCATAAGTCCACTAAATACCGACAAATGTCATGCGAATAATGAGTTGTGCCCAACGAAGCAACAGGAGCATAGCTGGAAGCATGACGGACAATGGCATCGTACAGAATGAGGGCAAATTCTAATGCTTACTTCAGCCAGTCCTTGGCTGGTACGCAAGGAAGGACGCAGATGAGTTTTATGCAATTTGAACACGTAATAAACTCCTACAGACTCGGAACAAAACTGACGCGAGTGCCCTAAACGAGTTTTCATTTTTTTCCTCGATTATCCACTCAAGACAGGGCGACTGACTGCTTTATCCTTCTTCTGTTCTGGGAAGCCTGCGCAGCTATTCCGCAAGACAAAGTGGTACATCCGAAAGACAACTGCCTGTCCGTGGAACTTCAGTGCGTTTCCACGCTGACTTCCTGCCTAAACTACGGCTTAGTCTTTGCCACCGCAGTGCCCGTGGTGGCTCGCGATCATAATTCTCATTCGACAGGCGCAATTATTCGTCCGTCGAACATGATGACAGCACTATCCCAAGTGAGCTGTGGCGTCTTGTTTGCGCATTAAACCAAATGGAGACTTGGGGGTCATCGATGTCGCCCTTTTTGCATCCACTGTATCATAATGGCGAACCTACTGCAAAACTACTGGAGATAGAATTGGGTGCAGCGGCCGAATCGGCGTAAGGTACATGTCTGCGCCTGTTAGGGTGCAGTCGTTCCCCTATCCGTTAATTAGTTCAGGTTTCGGATAAATAAGTAGGCGGAGGAGAGCTCCTGAACTACCTCCACTTGGTTTTACTCACTCATAAAAATGACTACCTAGGTCTTACTGCTGCGTCCACCACAGTTTCTCGGGGCCATCGAGGAGGATTGAGTGGCCGGCGGGGTTAGGATAGAAATAACCACTTAGTACAGCTGAGCACTTGGTGTGACTGTGAATCAACCAGACTACTGCGACGTCCCTGGACACTTCATACGCCCACTTGCCAGAGCTTCCACACTGGCATGATAGCTTTTTGCATGTTATGTACAGTGGGCACACTTATTCCAGGTCCGGCTTACTTTAGGCAGTGAGCTGAATCCACAGTGCATGGCTAGGAGGGAGTTTGGACAAGGTTTCCGATGTCACGGATTGAAACACATGTCTGATGGCACATAACGCAAGTTAAGCGTCCAGGGACTGCGTAGTCTAAGGCGTCAATCTGGTAGTACAAGGTCTGGGGACCGAAAGCCAGACGGGGAACATCAGAAGGGGACGGCGCACGGACGAGCAGAAGAAAAGATGTCTACGCCAACTCGCTTCGCATCAAAGGATCGCATTAGTGCCTAACAGCGCCGAGTGACGTCGCAGCTACTTTGCCGAAAGTCGTTGGTTAGCGAAGTAACGGGATTCGGAGGATTCTGACAGCGAGGTGAGGGGGGAGAGGGACAGAACAAACAGCTCCGACTCGGACATTACTCAGACGTGCATACTGTGAGGGGACCGCGTGCTGCCTGAGCGGTTTCAGGGTGTGGCTTCTGACTGTGATGCACGTAGATTGAACGGAGCGCCGGTGGTTGCAATTTATGGCCAAAACCATGCCAGATCTGACTGGTCTCAATAAAGTCGCTTCTACTGCCTGTCCGTGTGTCACGACCTGCGTCAGCGAAACTGGCAAGCCCAACGCATTCTTCTTCCCCAACTTCGAAGAACAAGAGTCACCCTGACACCTTGAAATAACGTGTCAGGACAAGTTTCGAGATGATTCTCTCACGTTTATAAAGGCGGCCGATTTAGTGTAACGGCACTGGACTCATGTGCGAAATACGAAGAATCCCTCGAAAACAACTCAGTCGCCTTTCTTAAATGAGTTAGGGTATATTCACGAGGCTGCGGCACCGAATACGGACGGCCTCATTCAAGACTAAGTTGGTGTACTTTACTCGGCGGGCATGTTGGACAACTCGTCATCTACCCGCCAGATACAACCGCAAACGTCGGAGCGCGTAGGTATTTGGTACATGCGGATCGTTGTGACGATTGAGACCCGATGCCGGGTGTTTCACTGGAAAATCCAGCGAGAGTTGATCACTTGAAATGCCGAGATGCAGCATTAACATGATTTCTCATGCTTCGCGCATTCTAAACAAGTCTCTTGAGACAGAAGAGTAAGAGAAGGGAAATCAGACGAACAGCGTCCTTTCCAACAAATCCGTGTAACAGAAATACAAAAACCGCGAGCTATTCTGCCACGACCGCTGACGTGGTGGTGCGTGCGTGTCTGCTAAAAAGTATCCTTGAGATGAGTAAAACCTAAGAATTGCGGGGCAACAGGTGAGGAACCAGAAATGAACGAGCACGACGGAGATAGCTGGGCGCGCTGGAGACTACACGGGCGTCAGAGGTAGAGGACAGTCTAACTGGACGGCGGCGGTGGTGGTCGGAGAGGGGGGGTCCGCTGGCGGAGGTGATGGGGTACTCTCACTGACTGACTACATCCGCAGCGGGTCCCATTAGGAAGCGCTTCCGTACCTCCTCTCGTTGGTCTTCACTCTTTATGTGCCTGAAACAACAGGGCAGGGGGAGAGGACGAAATTTACAGACGTTACGTTTCGTAATAATATGGAAAGGGGAAGTTGGCAGGATAGAACCTACCAGAAGTCGATGAACCTCGCACCCTGGACAAGTTGTGCTGTCTCGTTGGTTATGTGACAGGCAAAGAGAAGCATGTTGCGGGGCTGAACTCGGATCGCGAAGCGCATGAAGAGTGCTGAATAGCAAATAAGGGCTGATCAAGTAAGGGGCAAATATGTTGACGAAATGAGAGCCTACCAAAAGTCATCTTGCCGCTGATGAGCTCCGGATTCTTCTTCAGGTCGCCGAGGGCTGCTAATGGGAGCCCCCAGTTGGCCACAGGGCCCCAAAAGTGCTGTAACAGTAAAGATCGAATATAAACAATGGTTCTGGTACAAACACAAACGTACGTTCTTGTGAACTCGGGAAGACTCATTTTTGCGCCCTTTCAGACAGACACGGGCTTGATTTAGGAGATATTGACAATATGATGGTGCGCGTGAAGCTGCGATTGTAGTGGGGGTTTGTTAACAGTTACATTGCTGTTATGAAGTTGACAGACGCATACGTTTGTCAAAACGACGCCACCGATTAGGCAACAATCGCTGGTGATTCCCACTTGCTTGAAATCGTCAGCTAGTCACAAAACGAAGTAGTTCTGTCCCTTTTATGGTGGCGACATTTGTCATCAAGGGCACATAGAAGGAAGCGTCACACGGGAACGGGAAAGCGGACGCGTAAATTAATGCGATAACGTCACGTATTCAGCTGATGGTATAATAACTTATTGGTCTAGATGATGTTCTGATAGCCTCAACGCGATATTCTTCGCGCCGCTGGCAACGCGTGCTTCCCAGGAATTCTGAACAAAACGGACTACACTGGAAATATAAACCATGCTGTGGATTCAGTCAAAGCACGGATCTCATCGGTTATGAAGAACGAGGCGTTTGCAGACAGCAAATTGCAAGTAAAAAGATGCCTTCAAGTCGCCGAAACAAGTGAAGTGATTTACAGATACCTTCAAGTCTAAACACAGGGATGTCCCGTTGTGACCAATTGTTTCTTAAATTTATTTGCGTAGTCGAAGAATTGATAAGTTGAGATTAGACCAACTTTATCCAATTACCACGAGCCTCGCAACCTCGAGTAAACATTCAATACAGGTTTTTGACAAAATACAAGGAGCTATGACGGCACTAGGTGAGATAATCTGTTTTTTGTTACATCTGAACCACTCTTTTCGGTCGGAAACACTTATGGCGACCGCCTAATCCTAAACCGGGTTTACGGAGGGGGATAAAGATGACCATAAGTGTTTTTACAGTGTTATTATAGTGATGCCCTGAGGAACCTTACCGAGGTCATAACACGAAGAGTCCTGTAGAAACTATGCTCTAGTTTCAAACTCTGCCTAGAAGGTGCAACGAATTAAAAGGCGCCCTTATGGGTTCGCCTAGACCCACTTTTATCAAAAAACACCATAATATCGAAATTAGCATTCACAGCCCTTCGGTAGTTTAGACGAAAATTGTGGTTGCGCCATGTAAACGATACAATTTTCGACATACAGCCCCAGGGCCGTTGTCCTGTCGGTTGCGATTGAGAATATCAACTGCGTCGGAGGTGAGTTCGCCGAATCGGGTTACGGGACCTGCTCGCCGTCTTGTGCCTTGAGGCTCACTGTAGAACTCCCGCAGGCACTAGCACAGAGACTAATAGTAAGTACAGAAGGAGAATACCGACGAAGACAAGGGAGGCCTACAATGGACCTCAAGACACAACGGGATGAGCAGGTCCTGTAACCCGATCGGTACACGCCCCTCAGACAATTGTCGTTGTCAAAGAGTAAACTGAAAGCGTTCCTATAATTGTAACTTCGATTTTTCCGGAATTAAGGTTACACTCGAATAGGGATTTCAGATAGCAACGAGTGATCTAACAGTGAATCGTTTCGTTCAAAGGTGGGGTTACGATGTACACACAAACATGAAAGAAAATGCGTGAGCATAAGTGGACTCCCGTGTGTGACTGAGAGCAAGCATGTCGACTGGAGCCGCCAAATATGAAGGCCACATCAGGGGGAACTCGAGATGAGTGGCTAGTTGAATTGGCCCATCGTCGAAGTGCTCGCCCATTAGGAAAGTTTTAAGTCAGAGGAAGATAGGAAGAATAAAGAGCGCGCCGACACGAAACCAATAACATTTCTGGGGACAACTTTCATTACTGCCTTCGTAGACTAAAGTAAGCAACTGACAAGTAAGGGTAACTGATGTGGCATGAGAAGAGACAGAGTTCCCGAATTAACGCTGACTGAAAAAACTTCTAAACGACTGGTTCGCGGTCTAAAAAAACACGTGCCAGCGAAATCTGCACAGTTTACGCGGTTAAATGGGATCGTGAAAGTGATTTTTTTGTAGAGAAATGACTGCTAAGTCTAATCTTCTAATTCATGCAGCAATACCGACTGGGGGAGGCGTTGCACACTCCAAACTCAGCCACGAGGTCATCGCATTGACAGATGCCAATGGTTACGACAGAACTCACGCGAAGAGCGCGGATAATATCGAAGAGTAACCAATATCCATGTTATTGTGACGATAAATTTGAACTCCACAAGAGGGCTTGCACAATAATCCAAACATGTTTTGTTTGAGTGTTGGGTCTCAGTTTTAGATAAGATGTGGCTACTGTGATGTCCCAATGGTGCGCCCCTCGGTGTGTGGTTATTTCTTAGAGGAACCCGGACGGTCCTGGACATCAACCTGGCCGATAATCTCCTTAACACCAGAGGACAGCAGCCCTGGCAACTGCTATCCAGGGACATTTCAAACCACCTACTACACCAAATTTGGTTTTTAATCTGGAAACTGTCGGGGGTGGAATGCGTCACTTTATGCACAACTGTATACTTACAGAGAGTAGGATCACAACGGAAAACGGTTGACAGATTTTCTGGTTTTTCCAAACAAGCATTGTCGTCTCGACAACTACTGCAAAACCTTTGTCAACAGAAGCAGACCAACAAAGAAGTGATATGACAGAGGCAAAAGCCTTTTGGGGGCCATTAATGTCTTTAATTAACACACCCAGAAAAACAACATTCTCGATCGCAGAAATAGATATATGCATCCGCATCATGCAGATAATCCACGTACTAGCTCGTCAGCATCATCAAGCCGAAGTTCACCTACACATCGCGGTCCATCTGGAGTCTGCTTGCTCTGAGAAGCCAAACCAACGAGTGGGCGCCTGTCTGTCCCTATGTAACTAAATGTCCTACCAATCTCAATAGAGACTGAAAACGCCAACGAACTTCGATCCGAAGGTCCCGGAAATTCATTGGTTGAACAATCTATGGACCCTCTGTGCGCTGTGTGTGTATATATGTGTTTTGGGTTGAGGTTGTTGATTGGGATATGGTTGGCTAAATAGGATAGGAATAATTCCGAAAAAGCCGCCGTCTCAATCTCTCAGCGTCTTTGCCAGTCCAGGTCTGTCCTCGTTCGGTTCGTGGCTTAGCGGTCTGGTAGGGCGTTGTCTGTTCGTGACTTCCACTATCTAGGTCAAAGCTCGTTTCATATGGAAAACAAAACGAGTGGGTGTGAACCTATTTCTATGTGAAAATATTCGTTATTTTGATTCGCATTTCGGTTGCCTTGGAAGTTAAAGGCTGAGACCAGACCAGTCAATCCTGATAAAAAAAGAGATCACTTTACAGGTTAAGTGGTCTACGCCTCGGACAGCATACAAGTCATGCCAAGTTTCTGCGATTTCATATCCTTAACTTAGGGTGGGAGATGGCCTCAGAGAAGATTCTTCGCGGAAAATCCGGAAGAATATCTCTAAGTATGGACAGAGAAGTACTGAGATGAAGCGACAGGATACACCTAAAGTTAGTCAACGTTTTACGTTGAAGAGACTTTTGTTTTCGGTAATAAGTTCGTAAACCGTAGCTTAGTTCTTCATCATCTGCCTGGAAGAAAACAAACGGTCCGATATTAATTGCTAATGATCATTTCTGACGAATATTAAGATGATAACTGTTTACGCCAGAATAAGAAACACCGAAAACTTGCATAAAGGTACAGTGGACTAAAAATCGAACCCTATAAACTAGATGAGCGTTACGGTCCCATGTCTGCCTAGAAGGTAACTCTAATGGGAAGGAAGAATTGATTGAACAGGCAATGGTCCAAGAGGATCGAAGTCAATTTTTCCAGCTCACAAAAATCAAACTAAAGAAGTCAGAATAGTAACTTGACATGAGAACAGGACTAACAAAGCACGTGTTTTCTGGAAAAGTGGGAAAATTCTCATGTCAAGTGCACTTGGGTGAAAAATGACCCTCTGTACGAGCAAACTTGTTTTCATATCCAAGAGGAAATAGGCAGGTCTCTCGATATAACCTGAGACAATCGACTTTGCAGAAAACGTCCCCCATACTATATAGGACAATCAAACTTTTTTAATGGCTAGTATACTAGCCATTACATATATGTAATCCCGAAATGTAAAACAAACACCCCTGAAGAGCAGTCCGACTTCTCTCAGCAACCACACAAGTAGTCAGGGCAACATGTGACGTGTCCGGCGAGTGTTCTATTTGGAAAAAAGTGGGCCGATCTCAAGCAGAGGGAGACCTGTTTCTCTAGTTTATAGTAATATTCGGCTCAAGTAATCCGGGCCACTATTAAGATCTCAAAATTGTGCAGCGCAACAACAATTGTTCAAAATTATTAAACAACAAAGCCCACACAGGTAACATTGGCCTTCATTACATTTAGCGCAAGCGAAGTACCGACCCGGAAACTGTATGGATTTGATCAATAATGCTACGCTAATTGTTGGGTGTGTTGACTAAAACCAGAGATAACCTAGTGGTCCTGTTTTGCGCTGACGGTTCATAGAGCCCAAGCGAGAAGTCGCATAACCACATTGGTTATGGGATGTATCCTGTGTTTGCTCACTCCATGGTTTATCACTTTGAAGATAAAACTTAAATTCCATGTATTTAGTACGATAACTGAGCCCTTAGACAATGAAACTCCGCAAAAAGCATCGACTCGGGTGACCATATCATTCTTGTCCTGTCCATCTGGCAGCAACTTCACCCCTGAGATATGAGAAAATACTCACTTTTTCATGCATACAGCTATTAATTATGAAGAACGCCTTTTTCGGGTGGGAAATTCAGCTCGAAAACACTAGTCAACCTAGCGTTCATAGACAAACAGTGATTAAGGGACCTCGACTATCCTGGATACTGCAACGCATGCGAATGTTGCGCGACGCTTTTGGGGATAATATCGACGCAGTCGACACCCGTCAGCTGGTAACCAAGGGAAAACTCGACACGACAAAAACTGCATGGGAACCTTCCGATAATTCAATGACGCATTCGACGGGGGGGAAGACAGAATCCAGTCCTGCTGAATACCAGACCGCATAGCGAACGGTTGGAATTTTCTTGGACTACAAACCCGCGCAGCGGTAAAACGATAGCACGGCGTGCGTAAATAACGCCCAGCCTTGTTACGTAGATTTACAACCCGAGAGGCCAGAAGCATAAGTAGATTTTCAAGACAAAATCAATCTCAGAACCACTATCTAATGCCTGGGAGATATGGGTAGTGGAGGGGTGTGGGGAAAATGAGTGAGGGGTCGCTAGGTCGTAACTCCTAAGGTAGAATCATTTTCAAAACAAAAAACTACGTTTATAACAGAGAAAGCCAACGTTAATTACACTTTTCCGACAGAACCCGAAATTGAAAACGGCGCAATTTTAAGTTTAGCCACAGTCAAGGAGCTTGTAGTGACGCAAAGTTCCACAAGTTTCCTGAAAAATCCCTTAGCTTAAAATAAACCAAATCTGTTCGGTAAAATATCAAATACTAGGGGGCAAACGAAAGGAAAGCATAGGGAGCAGGAGGGAATACTCCATAAAAATCAAAAAATACGAGCTCAGATAAGATAAATTATAAAACTAACGTTTACAATTGCCGAAAATGCATGGTAAATCAGTTAGTTCGAAAAAAAACTAAAATAATACTTTTAAGAAAGTCCGTAAAACCTTGGGTACAAAGGATATTTAACAGAAAGGACCTACATTTTGTATATGCGGTCAGTTAACGGCAACAGACTCCCTACTTACCGTGCTAAATAAATAAAAGTGACAAAAGATCAAGACTAACCTCATGAGATAGTCTCTAAACTCCTTAGTGCGAACATAACGCAATAAACGAGAAGCCATTGCGCTAAAGCAGAACCACTTCGTAGTGCGCGGCCTATCTCCGCTGAACGTGCATTCAAAAAGGGAATTCAAACACCAATCAAACAACTAGACCTTGAAAGGATTTTTCGTTAAACTTAAGAGTTTGTCTTGCCTGTTTAACCTTTTTAACTCGCTTTTTAAGGAATCCAGTCAGATTGTTGATTCCAGTGGCCATCTTAACCATCCTAATCCTTCATTCCCAGTTTCTCCTACAACCATGCTTCTGACCTGCGAGTTGTGTTACCCCATTTTGTCCCTTACCCAGTAATTTTCTCATTTAGCGGGAGCAACTCGGTCGCGTGGTGTGTTTATGTTTGGCTTTGTATCTAGTACACGACCTCCTTACCTCCAGGAGAACACTACCATAGCATGTTTACTTGTAATAGCAGGGAGGGTCCCATTCGCTCATGTGCGCTCTCGTCTCTTGAGCTGTGGTCGTTCTCTTATATGAAAGTGTCTATAATTGGGCATTCGGTATGGTAGCCTTCATTATCATTGGCGCCTTCCCCCCCACTGTGCACATCCTTTAAGGTTTAGCGACTGCGTGAATGCATTTCCCTTGCTGATGGTGGTTTCACAACCTTTCAAGAGAATTCTTGTTCAGTTCAGTTCAGTTTATTGAGGGAAATAGGCGTAAACCTTTGCGTACCCTATTTGCAACGTAAAAAATTTGTGGTGTACAGATAGATGTTCTGGGCTGAAATAGTTCGAACACGCCCATAATGGTGGGACAAAATGAGAAGGAGTTACAGGGGGTGAGCTCGACTTCTCATCGCTCTTGGTCATTTCGGAACATAAATATGTCCAGATTCTTCTTGAAACTTTGTATAGATGGTGACATCACAACATCTGCGGGAAGCTCATTCCATGGTTTGACCACCCGAACCGAGACGGAGAACTTCCGCACATCCAGCCGTGCCTGCTGAGTGCGCAGTTTTAACGGGTGACCTCGGAGGTTGGTCGTGGTAGCAAATTCAAAAAAGTCCTCGAAGGCCAGACTGCAATCCAACCCCTTTACAATGCGGAAGGCTTGCAAGAGATCTCCGCGAAGTTGCCTGTAACTCAAAGGAAAGAGGTTCAGATTTACTAGGCGGGTTGCATAAGGAAAGGAGCTTTGACCCCTAACCATCTTCGTGGCCCTTCTCTGGACTCTTTCGAGGCAGTTTTGATCCACAACAGCCCACGGCCTCCAAGCTTATATGCCGTACTCTAAATGCGGCCGGACGAATGTTCCGAATGTCTTAGAGAAAGCTTCTTCGTCAAAGTCCAAAAACGCACGCTTGATGGCGTACAGTACGGACATTGCGCTTTTTGCCACCCTCGAACAGTGGGCGGATGGTTTTAGGGAACTCGTCGTAAGCACACCGAGGTTCTTTTGGGCTTCGACCTCTTGTAGGGCTGCACCGCCCAGAAAGTAGCCTCTTGTGCTGGCGGATCTGGCTGTGTTGCCTAGGCGAAGTATGCTACATTTGGCAACGTTGAACCGCAGGAGCCAACGGTTTGACCACTCCTCCAACCGATTCAGGTTCATCTGCAGTCTGTCTTCGTCGGCAGGACCCCGAATTACACTCCATATCTTCATGTCATCCGCAAACATTGCTACTTCACAGTCTAAATCTCTTGCGGCATCGTCCACGTAGGCAAGGAACAAAATGGGTCCCAGTACTGAACCCTGGGGGACAACACTTTCGACCATAGCCGGATCTAATTTTCCCCGACCGACGCACACAACCTAGTGTCGACCCACAAGGAAGTTTTCGATCCATTTAAGGAAGTTGCCACCGATCCCTATTTTTTTCAGCTTATGTAAGAGCCTTTGGTGTGGCGCAGTGTCGAAAGCCTTCTGGAAGTCGATGAAGGCTATTTGGACCGCGTGCCTGTCGTCGAGAGCTCGGGTCCAGCTCTGGAGAGATTGCAGCAGGTTTGTCGTGCAGGATCTTCCTTTTCGGAACCCATGTTGGCATTTCGATAGCAGGCCGTGAACTTCCAGGAATTGCATCAGTTCAGTCTTCGTGATCCCTTCCATAACTTTGCAGAGAATGCATGTCAAGCTTATGGGCCGGTAATTTGTCGTCGCTGCCCTGTTACCTCCTTTGTGTAGCGGAATAATATGCGCCAGCTTCCAATCGACAGGAAGTGTTCCAGTGTCAAATGACGTTTGAAAGAGCATCGACAAAGGCACAGAGAGCTCACGGGCAAGTTCCTTCAGAAGCTTGGGTATACGATATTTATATTCTGCAATCGCGGTGATACTTATAGGCAGCCAATTTAAGCAGTTCACGGGGCTAGCAAGTTGGTATCAAACTCATACAGAAGCTTCTAGAAAAAGTTTTCTACGTGGCCAACTGGCTTCTGTTTCTTGCGTTGGAACTAGCGGACTCAGACTCGTTATGATAATCATCTAGGTGGTGTGTCCAAAATACAGGGCAAAATTCCGAGACTGTATCCATATATGTAGGAAAATAGTGAAATTATTTTTATGCTGATAAGCGACGACTGGCCTGCACGAGCACTGAGGAGAACCTGGCTCTTCCTTGTTTTTCCAATTCGTCAGGACATCTTTATTTGCACACCTAATTTTAGCCGAAAACACATTCTCACATGAGGGAATGCATCAATCAAGTCAACCAGTCAACATATATCTTGTCTGAAGCCGAAATCAACTTTGAGGCCTTCCTAACCTTCTGGTTGCGGATTCAGTTAGCCCTCAATATAGCGGTCCAGTCATAGTCTAAAGCTAGCTGGCCTCTCGGGATGCATCAAAAAAATGTATCCATAAATTTCTAACAAATCTCGAAGTTGCCTACAATAGGCGGTAGTGATGTCAGTATCACTACTGTAGCTTACAATACCACTTGTTGTCTCTCCTAGAACCAAAGTTCCATATCCGCTTGAATTCCTTAAAGAAGGGTCCTGCCTCATGGAAGTTCTGATTTCAAAGACGATCTTCCTCTGGAGACTCAGGCCCTGCAGTGAGGTCTAATAGGCCTTTCTGGACATCGGCCGGGCTTCTGATTCAGTCACCCACCGAACTCAACTGAGTCAACATCATTTTTTCTTTCCACACTCACCGCATTACAATGTCAAGACAAAGATCAGACGACTGGGAATGTTGAGGACGCCGTGACATACAAAACGAAACAGCCCGCCTACGTGTATCATACAAAACCGGGTTCTTAACTTCACACGTTTTTTTATGTCCCACCTTTGCATCCGATGATGTCCACTGTATGCTCCACAGCAGCGTGAGAACAGGGACGGTGACTTGCGCGTGATTTATAGTGAGAGCAGCGTTGCGCTGCATCTACCACACTCTCTTCTTCTCCCCCACCTAGACCCGGTGTCAAGACAGCCTCAAAAAGACCGGAGACGGGGGAGGGCGCAAGTGGATGGTGCGGTCGAGTCCGCACCTTGGCGTCCCACTCCACAACTTCTGGTCCACACAACAAATGACCAGGATTTTGACCAACAACAAAGAGAATGGAGGCTGGCACGGCCGAAGCCGCACTTAGGCGTGCCGTCCACAACCGGCTCGGATCGCACACGGTGTAAGTGCCACAAAGGTCACCTTAAGAAGGAGCCACTGCAGCCTGACTCTCAGACCACCAGCCGGCCACTCCACACCAGTACACACAACACTGGGCCGATTGCGAGGTCCGAGTTATCCAGTCAGTTGGCAACCTTCCAATCCACGGCTTTTAGCGCACCGTGATAGCTTCAAACGCGTCAGATTGTTTATAGTGAAGAAAATGTACTGAGTCGTCAGCCTCACTCTCCACTTCCATTCCCCTGCCTCAGCCACTGAATAGAATAGAATAGGTTTATTATAGCGCCCCTTGGGTACTATCAGTCTCCTTTGAACACAGGAAAAAAACTTAAACAAACTCATCCCTTTCGATTGGACTTTTATTTCATTTGTTCTGGGTGTCTGTTTAGCCAATAGAGCGCGAATTGAGAGTTTGTTTTAAGTTAAAAAACTGAGTTCCAAGGAAAAAATAATCGCAAATGTTTTAAGAAGGAACGATATGTACAATATAAAAACGGAAGTGTGCAGTTTGGTAGTTTCTGGGGAACACGAATAATACGTACTTCATGGAAATTGAAGAACTTTGATATCGGCCTGTCCTTGAAAGTATTTTCTAGTTGGGTTACTTTGGGTGTTTGCTAGTTGGTGGTTGTCAGTCTATCTGGCCAGCTGTAACGGGGCGGTCGCACATTTCCTTCGTGTTTTTCAGGAGGCTTGCCATAATCGTCCGGACTAAGAGCTGGAAAAGATGAATATATGTCAGGAGTGAGAAACATTCAATGGTAAGTCACAATAAAAGCTGTCAAAATAATATTGAATCATGTATCATACTGTTCTTGTGAATGGGACATTATAGGAGTAGTGGTCAACTGCTTACTATGATCTACCCTAATAACAATCACCTGCGAATCGAGACTCGCTGCTCGGGTCTCGCTCGCAACTGGCCTCTGATTGCTTGACCGCAGTCGTAGCGACAGGCTTCCCACGGCGCGCACGAGTAAACGTACACTGATAGGCTATCGATTTTTATCGATGGATTTTATAATATAGTAGTATATATGTTTAATTTGGCCTTAATATAGACTTACGTACAACTTATATGCAGGGTTTTCTCGAAAGGGATGTTATTATTAGCTCCTTAAGTGATATTTAGTGCCAGGTGACAGCTGATAGAAACGATAAAGGAAGGGAAGAAAGGATATCACTGTCTGTTCTATGTTTATCAATGATGCTGTCTTTCATAAATTTGATTGTTTTCAGTGCTATGTTCCGGTGTTATTCAAGCGGCTGGTTCATCGGAGCCCTTTCGGACCAAATTCTATATCAAAGAAGTGACTTGAAAAATGTTCTATCTTATTCAAAAATAAATGTGTATTGTTATTTGAAAGGAATTTCTTAGTTCATATTTTAAACTAGATTAGGGTTCGACTTTTCTGGATAGAACTTGCAAGAGCATTCGAGCTAGTGGCATATCTTATGGAGTAGAAATTTGACCGTTGGGACTTTGTGAATTTGGGGATCCTTATAATATCTTCGTTATTTCTGGTGTTTCTGGGGCGTTTTGGTTTGTTAGTAAATTCATTTCGAGAATAGCTCGGTCATGGGTGACCTTGAATAGGAAGTTTAGACCATTTTGGAGTCTTCTTATCCAGAGGGGTCGAAGACCGTATTTATGATATAGTTCTAAGTATGAACTCTGGGTGTCATCACTTCTGGACAAAGATCTAGTAAAACGTCTCTGAATGCCTTCTAGTTTCTTTCGGCCGTTTGAGGACATTATGCCGAAGAAAAGTGAGCAAGGTCAAGGTCGAACCGCTGGTTTTAAATTTGAAGATAGGTGGAGGGTATTATTTTAAGTGGTTTCATATGAGACCTAACGTTTTTAGCCCCTGTTTTTGGTTAAATTTCCTTAAATACAGGCCTATTCATTCATAACAACCTGTTGCCATCTCCTTTTCGAGTTCTGCTTGTCTATGCCTGTTGATCACCAGTCGCACTCTGCAATTCCCATTCTGTGCATTCGATTTCTCTCTAACTGTGTAATTTATTTTTACATTGTTAGCCCCTAGCTGAAATTCAGTCACCTTGTCTGCCAGAAGCTTTCTGAATCACAACTTGCCTCGAAACAAGATGAGAGAAAAAGTTACAGGTCGGCGTAAGCTCTCGGCCTCTGTAAGTAAGCATGGCTTAATTAAACCTAAGTCCGAAGTCTTAACTAAATCTAAGTCAGATGGTATTACTAGTCAGTCGTCATCCGTTGTAATTGGGCGGCAGCTTAATCTGTCTGCACTTGACTTTGTGCTAAAGTTTGGAACTTTGCTGTCAGTTCTTGGAAATTTATTCGACGGGAACATCTCCGATATTCCCTCTGAAGAATAAAGGCGTCTCGACTCACTTGTTCACCTGATCGCCAGTGAATCTAGTGATAGACAAAAGCGTTCTTACAAGTTTCTGTTAAAAAATGTTCCTTAATCTGCTCGGCCAATTGCTGTTACGACCAATTTTTGTATTCATGTTGTTTCAACTACAAAATAGCCGACGCTAAACGCTTGTCCTCCCGTAGCAAAAATTCAGCCATCTTAGTCAAATTATTTTAATCAATCGAGGTTGACACAATCTTTGCCCATCGGGATCGTGTCACTGCGTACCTGTAGAATGCAAAATTTTCCTTTGTCATGATCTTACTCCTATGGAGCCTAGAATCAGGTCTCTATTCTCAAGTTAACCCACTGCTTCTCAGTCTAATGCTCACCAACTCGGTCATAATACAAGTGGCCGTGAGAATTCAACTTGTCCTACTTCTGCGACGTCTGACTCCCTCCTTCCCCTTTCTCCTACATCTCCATTTCACTCAAGTCACTTGACGCATTTGCCTGCCCCTAACCTAGCAACAGCAGCAGCAGCAGCCCCAGTTGTCGTTCCTAATACTCCGGATAGCCCCGCTGGGTACATGAAAATCCGTCTACATCAGCTAGACCGATAACTTCCCCTGTTCAACTGGGTGCTGCAAGCTCTACAGTTAAGTCACCCGTGGCTTGGCGTCAGAACGGCGAGACTCGAAAACTGAATCAGACTCCGACCCAAAAGAAAGGTGGTACAGTTCCATTTAGGGGTATGCCACCTTCTCTTAGATCATCCAAGTCTTTTCAGCCCAGCACGTCGACAAACAACGCAGCTCCAATTATTTCCTCAAATAATTCTCTGTCCTGCGTACGGGTTACTTATCAAGGTCCTACTATATATCCAGCAAATGATTCATACATGAATTGTCCTAAGTTATTTATGCCCCAACCTAGTTCAGGCTTCCCACAACTTAAGGCCAATTGCTCTCAGGTCCGTGATTCTACCTCCTAGTTTCCCACACTTTTATTATTATAGCTGCCTAACCTCACCCAGTAGCCTCTACTTTCCTTCTAGGCTCGCTCCTCCTCCCCTTCCACCAGAAGCCTATCCAGATTAGAACACCCCTACATTCCAATGCTCGAAAACTATATCCCCATATACATTAGGTCTCACGCTCAGCATTCCCTTACTGAATCCCCGTATGTCAATAATTCGAGAATTACTGGTATTTATTCTCCAAGCATACTTAATTCATAGTTTACATATCCGCCTCCAAATTTGTTTAAAATACCGTCGACAACAGCATTACTGTTCGAAACACATTAGATATTATATTATTGAATGCCAGGTCTGTTATAAACAAGATGGCCCAAATCAGAGCCATTGTTCTCGAAATGACGCCTGATGTTATGTGCAACAGAATCTTGGACCCATTCTCTTATTCCCGACTCTGCCCTTCTCATAGATGACTTCGATTTTTACCGTAAAGACCGCACGACGAGGCGTGGGGGCGGTTGTCTTCTTTATCTTAAATCCCACCTAATGCACTCTCCCTATTACTTGGATGTTTCCTCATTCACGGGAAACTTCTGCTTTGCATCTGTTATTTTCTCGCCGCAAAGAAAGGCAATTATTGGCTGTATCTACAATCCCCCAAATTCTTTAGCCAGTGATGATTCACAACTCCGTGAAATCTTTAAATTAGTTTCGGAAGCTGCTTTCGATGTTAAAATAATCACTGGGAATTTTAACCTTCCTGAAATAGACTGGGATTCAAATATCTGTGTACCTAGATTCCAGCCCTTTCAAGATATTGTCAATTTTTCTAACTGGTCCCAACTGGTGCGCTCTCCAACAAGAGAAAGTCACCTTTTAGATCTAATCTTTACCAATGACATTGCTCCTCTTTTTGCTGCTTTCAAAAAGGACACCTTTGACAGTGACCACGTATTAATTCATTGTTGCTTACCGCTTGCCTTTTCAAAAAAGACCACCACCGTTCGGACTTACATAAACTACGATTGCGTAGATAACGACTTAATAAATAGGTATATTCGATTTTTGGATTGGTGTGGATTCCCCTCCTGCAGCAATGCAACCATTCTTCGTGATGTCATGTCCAATGTTTCCAAGGACATTCTTGAGTTTGTGCCGCGTAGATATTTCAAGCCTAATTCTTCAGATTCCCTTGTTCCTCATTTTCCTCTCAACAGACTAAAAAGTTAAGACGGCAGCTGTTCCTTACCAGTTCATCTTAGAATCACAGAGATTTTTGAGATGGTCTCAAGGATGCGCCAAGCGCGCGACAGGCAAAGAGAATCACTTGCCCTCAGGGATTCGAACCCTGGCAAATCCGTCGCTAACATCTTCCGTCATTGGTCCTCCTCTAAGCGTGGTCACGAACTTCCACCCCTGCTACATGATGCCAAAGTCTTCCTCATCGATGACACTGACAAGGCGGAGTTAATAATAATAATAATTATTATTAGTATTTTTATTAAAGACCCGTCGGGGTCCCATCAAAGCAAGTAAAGATAAATTTACATGCGAATTTTAGACGAGGTAGGCAAAGTCTGTACAAAGTGCAATACATAGTTTTTGAGATTAGAAGTCCGTTAAGAAAAATGATAAGCGAGGGGTGAAAAAAATCTCCACATGAAAATTTAAAAATGATTGGATTATAGTGCTTTCTTCACAAAACACCTTAATACTGAATACGAACCGGTCCCTCACTTTCGCTCAATTTCACATAGGACACTGAGTACAATCAATGTCTCCTCAGATTTCAGTAAGAAACACATAGGTCGTTTGAAATACTCACACTGCTCAGGAACGGACGGGATTCCGAATTCGATTATTAAAAAAGCGTCCGACCTTCCCATATTGCTTAGTCATTTATTCTCCGTTTATATTTCAAAAGATTCTTTCCTGAAACATGGAAAACGTCAATTATCATTTCCGTCTTCAAGTCTGGACCTCGGTCCGATGTTAATAACTATCAGGACGTGCACAAAAACACCGTCTAAAGCAAAGCTTATTGAAAGGATTATTTTCAATGAAATTCTTGACTTCTGTCTAGCTAATGGGCTTCTGAGCTCTAGTCAGCATGGATTTTTACCCGAACAATCCTGCGAAACTTGCCACTTGGCATTTCTTAATCTAATCTCCTCTTCGTAATGAACAGCAGTCAGTGGCAGTTATCTACTTTGATCTTAGCAAAGCCTTTGACAAGGTGCCACATAGACGTCTTTTAGTAAAATTGGAAGCCCTCGGCATCCGACCGCCTCTACTCGACTTCATCAGGTTCTATCTGTCCAACCGATGTCAGAAAGTCATGGTCGGTAATAGCTACTCGAAACCTCACTCGATCACGAATGGCGTACTTCAAGGCACTATTCTGGGTCCGCTACTCTTCCTTCTTTACATCCATGATATTTCGACTGAACTCGGAAATTCGCAAACTTTTATCTACGCCGATGACCTCAAGTGTGCTAACTCATATTCTAAGGACACCGCAAACGTTTGTGTTGAAAAAATTAATGCCGATTTACTACGCTTAAGCAGATGAGGTTCAACATGGCAGATGGAGTTTTCATCATCCAAGTGTAGTTTCATGTCTTTTGGTCCTGCCGAACCTCATGGTCCCATAATTTTTCGGAATAACCCACTCTCAGAATGCCTCACCATAAAGGACCTAGGTCTAAGTTATACAAATAAGCTTGCTTTATCACCTCATGCAGATATAATCTCTGCCAAAGCCGCGCGCATATGTGGATTCATATCACATAACTTTTTCCTTCCGGAAATGAAGCTAAGACTTTATCAAATGGTAGGGGGCGCTCACCGATCGTTCAAACAGAACTCACTCGTTCCGTTGTGTCTTAAGGGCTCTCTCTCGCGAACGATCGGTGAGCGCCCCCTACCATTGTATATTCCCGATCGAAAACCGACAAGGCAACGGGCTCGTGGCCCGGTGGATAGAGGCGTGGACTTCTAAACCAACAGGTCGCGAGTTCGAGGCTCGGGTGTTCCACACTTCGGGATTGGGTTTGGCTGGCTGACGACGGTTGATAAGCCAGAAATGGCCATTCCAGTCTCCCTTGTCTTTGTTGGTAATGCCATTCTACTTTATCAACTGTTTGTTCTTCCAGTCCTCGAATACTACTGTCCTTTCTTTAGTTTAATGAACGCCTGCGACCGCTATAAGATCGAAAATGTTCAGAGGGTCTTCACCCGGACACTGTTCTCTTAAGCTTCGTCCGGTATTTCTTATACTCTGAGATGTCAGTCGGCGAACATTAAGTTTTTGCGGGTTAGAAGACTCGAAGCTGGCCTTTGCTTCCTTTTTCGCATCAACTCTAGCTCCAATCTTCCGCTCATTGACACTCTCACTCCGAGAGATCGGTCTTATGCCACGCGTAACTCCTTCATGGTGATTCCGCCGACTCTTTGTACTACATCTAAGCGCTCCCTCTTCCAAATACGCCTTCCTTTCGAATAATCTTTCGCCAGAAATTAGGTCATCGCGTAAATTACTGGTATTCAAGTCGAAATTGCGCAAACACCTTACACCGGAAAGCAGAAAGGCACTGTTAACGGTCTCATTCCCGAACACTCAGGTTCTTGACTTCGAGAAAGGTCCTCCCGGGATTTAGTGGTAGATCCAGTGGTAACCCCCAATTATATCATTAGAAACCCCTGTCTTGAATTAGTTGCTAAATCCACTGCTATCATTCCTCCCCCATAGAGACGATTTTCGCGGTTCTTGATGTCATCTCCCGCATTTTGACTTCATGCGGTCTGTCGACGCTCACGGCGGAATCCTCAGTATTCGCCGTCTACTAGTAGTTTAGTCGTACCTCCCTTCCCCACTGCTCGGCTGGGCTCGAAGCGTACTGTGGTCGATTGCGTCTGGGTTCCTCTCGTCTGGCCTCTTTGACGCGAATGGTCTCATCCGGCGTGTCAATCCTGCCCTGACGATGTCCGATTATAACCAAGGCTGACATTTCTTTCTGACCTAACGATGTTCGATTATAATCCGTTATATACCGCCACATACAGGCCAGTCCTGTCCGCATTGTTCTGCTAGTATTTTTTGTCGAGAGGTTTTTACTCCTGTAAAGTTAATCCAATCATTTTAAATTTTTGTGTGGAGTTTTTTTTCACCTCTCGCTAGTCATTTTTCTCAACTGACTACTAACTCGGAAACTATGAATAGCATTTTGTACAGATTCTGCCTACCTCGTCTAAAATTCGTGTGTACATTTATTTTTACTTGCTTTGATGGGACCCCTACTGGTGTTAAATAAAAAATTATTATTAATGATTTAGGTGAGGTAAAACGTACATTTTAAAAAGTTGTATTCTTAGTGCATTTAAGGTGGATTTTTAACATATGAATCCACACATGCGAGTGGCTTTCAGTGATATTTTTTGGACGTGGGGAGATAAATCTAGGGTATTTGTACAGCTGAGAGCTAAATCTTTTACCGATAGGGCATCCGTTCTTTCATTATACTCGAATATTATGGGGGAAAGTTTTTCTGGGCCAAAGGTCTGTAGATGGCATGTTTCGGGTGAAAAGAGCATCTGCCATTGACTACTCCATTTGCTGAGTTTTCTGGGATCGGTTTCAATTGTTCTGTGGATATTGTCTACTGTATTCCCGTTGTATGCATATGCAAGTTTAAGGTCGTCCGCATAGAAAAACCTCTTAGCTGATACTGGACGAAACTAGCTGATATGGACGATAAGTCGTGAATATATATGAGAAATAGAAGGGGGCCTAGGATAGTGCCTTGAAGTAATCCACTGGTAATAGGGGATGGTTCCGAGACTACGTTTCGAATTTGCACCACTTGATATCGGTTTTGAAGATAGGATTTAAGAAACTCGAGATGGGGAGGCCTAATTCCGTGACTTTTTAGCTTCATCACTAGTCTTTTATGGTGAACTTTGTCAAAGGCCTTCTTAAGATTGAAGTATGTTTAAGCTACTGTGTTTCCATCATCTCTATTGCTGGAAACGAATTCCAAAAAAGTAAGGTGCAGGAAGGACATGACTTTTTAGGTAAAAATGCATGTTGAGAGGGGGGAATGAGGTTGGCGTTTATGAGATTGTTCTAGCAATTGGTTGTAGACTATTTTTTCGAGGATTTTAGCTATAGCCGGTGTTCGGTGAACACCACGATAGTTTTGGGTATGAGATCGGTTGCTGTTTTTAAAGATAGGTGCGATGGTCGAGTATTTCCACATATCCGGAAAAATTGCATTTGACTGGAGTAGGGTGAATAACTTAGATAGGAGTATTGGAGCATATGTCATTTGCTTCAAAATATATGGTGGGATTTTGTCCGTCCCATAGGAGTTGCTGTTGGATAGTTCTTTGATGGCTACTTTAACAGTTTATTCACTAAAACGGATCTCACTTAGGATGCGTTCTGTAATTTCGGTCAGTTGGGGGGTCGCTCCCTCCTCGACTGTGTAGTTAGTTGAGAAGTATTTGTTGAATGCGTTTGCTATTTGGTTGTCGTTTGTTATAACTTGTCCTAATTCATCAATAATGGTTCGAGGTTCTGACTGTCGATGATTATTCATATGTTTCTGAAACATCTGAGCTGTTCGTTCAGGGGTTCTAATGCCTGATGTTCTGCTGCTATAGTCTTTTGTGTTTCCATTTTCCTAACTAGGTCGTGAATCTCCCTAATTCGTCGAAGTGTAGATAAATAACTTACAGAGGGGTTGTGTAGCTGTTTTTTAGTTTTTTTAGATTGGTTGAATGGAAATGTGGAATTAGTGAGTTCTTATACGGGAGTCTTTCGTCTATCGAGGTATCTCGAATTATAAATAGGACAGAGTACAATAGGTTTACTGCTTCCATAGGGGCTGTTGTTAGAAGATATGGGTTCCAGTCCAATGATCTAATATAGTTGTTCATGGAATATATGTCAAGTTTTTTGGGTTTAGGCGGGTGTCACTAAAGTGGGGCGCTAGTTTTGCATTTAAGGGGAGTGTTGATATTATTGCTTTGTGGTCACTTTCAAGGGTTACGCAGTCGTAGTGCATATAGAGGGGCCATATGTCGTTGGTGAAAATAACGTCTAGTATATTGTTTCCTCGGGTGGGTTTGTCAACTATTTGTGTCCAGTTATTAAAGATAATTGAAGATAACAATTCTTCGTGCCTGGTGGGTGCTGATAATTCGACCCAGTTTATTTCTGGGCGGTTTAGGTCGCCTGCGATTATCATATATTCAGTTTTTATGCTAGCGTTATCGTTTATTAAGTGGTTGAGGCTTGTTTCATCATTACTACATTCTGGAGGGGAGTAGAGGCATCCGACTAGTATGTTTTCCTGGGCATGAGATTTTATTGTAGCAAAACACGGTTCTCCAGCAAAGGTTTTGGTTGGAACATCAATACCACTTTGTTCAATGCAAGTTTTGATGTAGATAAGACTACCTCCACCTCGTTTTCTAACACCGTCCTGTCGATAGAAATTATAATTTGGGACATATAGTGAAGCATTCGATATAAGTTCATTTGCCCATGTTTCTGTGATGCAAATTATGTCGGGGTTATATTGTAGCCGCCGTTCCAATCCCCCTTTTCTCCGGCTCCGTTTTTTCGGCCGGTGGCCGCGACAATCGTTGCCAGGCCGCTGACACACGACCACCCCCACCGGCAAGAACTAGGGCTCCTCCTATACAGCTGCAGTGACTCCCGGCTGCCCTCACAAACTATTATCACCTCATGCGCGTTGGACGACCTGGCTTGATACCCGTGAGCCCTTGTAATTATGCTTCCCCTAATCCTCCCCTAATCCGTCCACTCTTATAACCAGCACTCAGTCAGTCACCCCCACCTACTGACACAGACGCTCACTCCCGCGTAAACAACACACCGCGACGGACGCTCTCCGTGAACGGACGCTTATCTCTGTTGCAAGCAAACAGCCAACTTATGGCAACCTGCCCTGTGTACAGAATAAACTATTCCTCACAGCTCCCTGACTTCTGACATTAGACGAAACGAACTTATTGTGCGTGGTTTAAGTTGATCTCACGTCCTTGACCGCCACAATATATTTCAGCAGAAGTTCTAAGTTGGGATATTTTATTGACAATCGATCTCCAATTTATAAGAGCTATCTTTAGGATGTCGGATATGGAGGAGGTAGACTGTGGTGAAAAAAAAGGATTTCTGAGGGTACTTTGATTAAGTGATGGACTAAACGGAGGTAAGTGAGTGGTTCTTGGAGGATATGGCGTATGTGTGAGTGCATGGATTAGTGTGTATGGATTGAGTGTACATATAGGGAGGTGGGTTAACTAAGTGGTAATTCTACCTAAACGGAGTTTCAGTTGGGGAGGTGTAAAAGCCGAAGTAATTTGTGGGGTTGTCATAAGGTGGTAAGTTTGGAATGCCAGAGTGGTTCGGCCTATTCCTATGTCATGCAGGTGGATTTTGGGCAGTCGAGGTACAGTTGTAGAACCTTATTTGTTTCTGGTTAGAGTTTAGAGAACTCCTATTTGTTATATCTATATGCTTAGGGCGTTTGGGTTGTCTTGGCGTGCTTAATAAGGCCTTTTGGTTTGTGTGTCTTGTTTGGCAGTCGATTTCTAGTACAGGTTGATCGTTTTTTGGGGGTGTAGCAAAAATTATATTGCTATCTAGTGGTGTCACATGACTGGGTCCGGGATCGGCGTCATTGTTCTGTTCCAGTTGAACGTTGTTGCTTTGTTGTGCCTCCCTTGGTTCTTTCTGTCCAGCATTCCTAACTGCTTTTGCAGTTACGCGTTTTTTATGCTGAGAACTAGAATCAGAAGTACTTGCTGGAGGTCCATCTACGGGGTCTGTGGGTTTATCATTTTGTTTACCCTGGTCTGTGTATTTCTTTTTATTAGTGCCAGAAATAGAGGTTGTTGCTAGAGGTTCAGTTGAGGGACCGGAGTGCTGATTACCGTGTTTGTAGCTGGTGTCTGTTTCCTGAAGTTTACGTCTTTGCATCGGTGTCAAATCTGCACCTATATATGAGTTTCGGTTCCGCAGATTTCTGTTTAAATCAGGGTTTTGTAGGACAAGCTCAGCTTCGGTCTGTGAATAGAAGGTTACTAAGACGGGTTTATTTTTGTTTCTAGAGTGAAGTCTTGTGGTGGTAGATACACGGATGTTTAGGCCACACGAATGTATAAGTTTTTGAAGTAATGGTGTTGGGTTAACCGTGTGGGGTATATTGCGGATAATTAAATTGAGTCTGAGTTTTGATCTATCCTCGACTTCTGATTAAACCAAATGTATAATTGATTCTATTTGTGGTAGGTTCGTTAGGCTGTTCGTGAATGTATTTGGGTCTGTCCGAGCCGGTCAGTTGACTGGAGCGGGGAATGGGCGCGGTGGCTGACATAGTCTAGTGACCTTATCTGCGCGCGCCACATACACGACCTGGCCCCCCAAACACAAGTTTTGGGATTTCAAACAACAGGGGTCGGGCGGCATATATCTCATGTCTGTGATAGTGCCATAGGCCACATTAAGAACGAACCGTTCCAACCTGGCTCTCAGCCCACCAGTCCACCACTCCACACAAACACACTCAACTGGCAGACTGCGTGATCTGGGGTGAGGCGTCATCCGGCAGCCTTCCAAGCCACGGTGCATGGCGCAGCCTGATAGTCTGAGGCCCGGATCACACATGGATCAGAGAAGCCACATATAGAAGGAGCAGAGAGACACACTCTCTACCTGCATGAGAGGGGCCAGTGGTGCGCTTGAGTTGTGTGATAAAGGATGATGTTGATGTATGTTGCGGGTGCTGGTGGGGGGAGGATATGATGGTGCTGTGTAGCCGGTGGTGATCTGCCGCTGGTTTTCGTGGATGCGCATGGGGCTGGAGAGGTCTGTGTGTTAGATGAAATTGCGAGGTCAATGAGGGTAGTTTGGGCAACGGCGTCCGGTATACGTTGGTGCTCAAGCACTCGTTCGCCAGCCTTTGTGAGATGAATTCATAGGTCACCGACCAGGCAGATGCGTGAGATGAATATGCGGCGACAGCGTGTGCAGGACATGTCGGAATATGCAGAGTCAATTTCGGTAGTGGTGTTTTTGGTGTTCGGCGCGCAGGACGATGAGGAAATTCCTGGACTGGGGATGTTAGATGTGCGAAGTGCGGTGTATTCCGCTGTCATGGACACGTAGTGACTGAGTAGGCCCATGTGGGGAGATGGATGTACGTGGACAATTAAAGCAGATGTGGCAAGTGTGATTTGGTGATCCAGGGACTAGTTCGCCAGTCTCTGTGTGATGGGTCCGCAAGTGGCTGACCAGGTTGATATGCGGAGTGAATGTTCAGTCGCAGTGGGGACGAGTTGGGGCCGAGCCTACATCGCTGGAGGCAGGGCCAATGATGATAATTGTCTTATTGGTTGTCGGGGTGTCAGGAGTGTTTTGGTCATTGGCGTGGGTAGTGGAGGTGTCTGTGTTCGTCATTGTCACGGTAGTTGCGGCAGAGATAATGGAGGCGGTAGTGACCGACGGCAATGTGTCTGTGGCATAGGAAGTAACGTTAGTGAGGATGGGTGTCGACGTGGTCGATGTGGAGGTTTGAGCGGGCGCGGTCGTGGAAGCAACAACTGCGGTCGTCGGAATATTGGTACATCGGGCTCGAAGATGGTCGACGAGGCCGATCCGCGTGCAAAATGCTCGTTTACAGCACGGGCACGTTGGGTAGGATTGAGTGGCGATGTTACAAATCGGAGGCGCTTGAGACTTGCAAGCAGTCCTTTTGACGTGCCGGCGGCGATCCGGTTTGCTTCGTAGATGGCTGCGCCAGTCTTCTCTTCTCTTCTTCAAGCCGGTCTGTTCTAAGTGAGACAGTCCCAGGTCTCTGAAGCGATATGCATTTCGATAGGCGAGCATCTTCTCAGCAGGTGGTCGCTCAATCGGAGTTGCCGTTGTCCCAGCATGGCGTTAATGCTGAGGATTCCGGTACCTTCCAGGACTTTCGTGCATGGCACCTTGTCCTGCCCTCTCAGCCTTAGTATGCTGCGAAGACAATTGAGGTGGACATGGTTGAGCTTCCTGGAATGGGTTGCGTGGGCGGTCCAGATGTCCACTCCGTACAGGAGTGTCGTAAAGGCGACGGCCTTCTCCATCTTCAGCTTGGTGTTCTGTCGAAAGCCGTGACGAGTCGACATGGAGGCATGCAGCCGGCTGGCTTTGGAGAGCCGACGGTCAAACTAATCGTGGATGTTTGTGCTGCGCGAGGGTACGTTTTCTAGATAGGCGAACATGTCCATGGTTCGGAGTTCGTTGCCGTTGACAGTGATCCGAGGAGAGTTGTATTTAGCGTTCGATCAGGGTTGATGCATGACCACCGTCTTGTCCGTACTGACAGTCAGTCCGAAGCGGACACAGCAGGAGGTGAAGAGATCCATGTTCTGTTGCATGTCTTCTTGGGTCGTGGTGTTGAGTGCGCAGTCGTCGGTGCAGAGCAGATCGTGGACCGTGGTCGTCGATGGCCGCATTAATGCCTACATGCGCCTGCTGTTGTGAAGTTGCCTGTAAATTATATAGGTGATGCTTATCCCAGGACGCTCATCATGATAGGCTTTCATCGGCATGGAATAAAACGTGAGGTTGAAGGGGGTGGAAGTGAGGGCGTAGCCCTGTTTCATTCCACTGGTCACCGTGAATATCTCGGAGATTGTGCCGTTGTCCACGACGCGCGCTATCGTACCGTCGTGAGGCTGACGTACCATGTGCGTGAAGCGCCCCGGACAGTCACATTTCTGAATGGTTTTCCACAGTCCTTCGCTATTTACCGTGTCGAAAACTTTCGCCTGACCAATGAAGGTGGTGCGGAAGTGAGTTCGCATCCCGTGGCACTTCTCTTGTGGATGGCAAGTGGCAAAGATCATGTCGGCGTTTGCGCGGTGCCGCCGGAATCTACACTGACTTTTTGGCGAAAGTCCTTGTTCTAGATGACCGTTAAGGCGGTCGAGGAGGATGTGAGCAAAGCTCTTCCCAGTGATGCTGAGCAGCAAGATCCCTCCGTGGATCTCACAGAGTTTCCAGTTTACTTTCCGCTTGTAGATGTGAACTATTTTTGCGTCCCTGAAATCCTGAGGAACATGCCTGCAGCGTCACATCTCCTGGGATGGCGTAGTGAGCTGGCTCATCAGTCGGTGGCAGCCGTACTCAAAGATTTTGACTGGAAGTGCGTCGGAGTCTAATGCCTATCTGCTGGAGAGTTGTTGTCCGGCGCGAATGGTTTCTGGCAGGGAGAGCGAGAGGTCCAGTTTGACGTTGATTCCTACCTAGGGGGAATCGGTCAGTGGCGGCGTCGGAGATTTAGAAAAACGGTTGGGGACGCTCCTGAGATAATCTGCACAACGCTTCTGAATCTGCCACTTCTAAGTCAAAAGCGTTGATCCATCAGGACTAGGAGGCGGCGCGATTCCCTCCGTTGGGGGCTGTAGATCGTCTTGATCTCAGCGAAGGATTTCTTTATGTCGCTGCGGTCACCATACCCCTGAATTTTCCCGACCTTGTGAGCCATCCAGGTGTCCTGCATTTCCTCGCAGTTGTTTCTGCACAAGGCGGCGACATTGGTAGGAGGTCGCCTTGTTCGCATCGATTGGACAATCGAGGTAGGCTCTGCGCAACCTCTTCCTTTTGGCGAACAGGTTGCTGATGGCTGCGCCGTTTTCATCAAACCAGTCAACGCGGTCTGTCCTGACAGGTGTGTTCAAGTCGCCAAGAACAACCATCCTGTCCTCCTTCGGCACAGACGTCAGAAGGGCGTACCCATCCTCGTATAATTTTGTCTTCGCTTCATCAGAGTAGGTCATCGGTGGGGCGTAGGCGGTGAAGATGATAGCGAAGTTGAATTCCCGAAGAGGCAGGCGCAGGCTCATCAGTCGGTCGTTGATATCCTGCGGCACATAAGGCAGTCGTCCCACGACGTAGTTACGGATGGCTGTTAGGGTGAGTTCGTTCCCTCTGGTAGCCTGGAATGTTTGTTTTCTAGTGGTCAGGAATGTAAGATCAACTTAAAGCACATACAATAATTTTGCTCCGACTAGTAACAGAAGTCAGGAAGTTGTGAGAACATGTTTATTCTTTACACAGGGCAGGTCGCCATAAGTTGGCTGTATGTTTGTGACAGCGATAAGCGTCCATTCTGGAGAGCGTAATTTTCGGTGCCTTCTGCGTGTCGCTACCACCAAAAAGGTGTTGTGTTGTTTTTGTCTGTGTACTGTCTGTTAAAAGTCACGTCTGCAAGGGCGGCGTCCCGTGTGTGCACTTGTAATCAATCAGCGAGATAGGTTGCGTCGATTGGCTTTGAATGCACACGAGGGTAGTGGCAAGTGATCGACCGGGACTGTGGTGTGGACGGGATTGCAGCAAGACAGATCGAGGGTTAGCGCGCGCAGCCGTGGAGCGTATACAGTGCAGCGAGGGGACAGAGAAAAGGCTGCTACAGTTCCCTTTCAGATAATCTCAGGAGCACGCACACACCCGCGCACGACAGTTCGACAGTTGCTGCTGACGATGTCCACCGTGGGCTCCGCAACGAGGTGTGAGCAGGCACGGTGACTTGAGCAGCATCCATACCACTTGCTCCTCCCTCCCTCCCCCCAGACAACCTGTCAAAACAGGGTCAGGAAGACCGGAGGCGGCAGAGGGCACAAGGGGCTGGCACGGTGGAAATCTGTGCCCAGGCGTATCATCACATCCCCTGGCCCACAACGCTCACTGGCCAGGATTTTACACAAGAGGAATAGGGGGACTGCAGGAATCCCAAAGGGCGCAGCGTGAGCTTCCACATGGTGTGCCAGCACACTGCAATGTTGGCGTTTGTTATAATAATAATAATAATTTTATTTAATGCCAGTTTACAGGCACTGTCAAGGGAAGCGATTAAACACAAATCCGACCAGCAGTGAAAAAAACCCCAATGGAAAAGGAATAAAAATATAGTTGATGGTGGTTTTTATGTTTTGGAGGGTTCAGGAGAAAAAACTGCTGGCGGCAGACTTTCGACCGACAAGAAGGGGAGGGGGGGTGCGCATTCTCAATAACGCCTGCCGGAATCCGATCTAGCCCCCTGTGTTGGTCCATTGCACCTACCGGGCGGTCTGTTTTAGGGGCAGAATGAAGGGTAAATAACCATGTAAACATCGAAGATATCACTGACTGCTCAACCATTCCAAATAAAATGTTGGGAAAATGCCAACTGAGTAAAATTACCGACAAGGACAAGAGAGAATTGAGTGGCAATTTCTGGCCTGTTAGCCGTCAACATCCAGTCTCACCCAACCCCGAAGTGTAGAACACCTGGGGATCGATTCCGCGACCTTTTGGTTAGAAGTCTAACGCCTTTAACCACTGAGCCACGGGCTCGTCGTCCTGTCGGTTGCGATCGGGAATATACAATGGTAGAGGGGCGCTCAACGATCGTAATTTGGAATTCACTCATTCCGTTGTCTTAGGGCTCTCTCTCGAGCCCAACCAGCAACCGCACAGCGGCGCGCAATGTAGGCAGAATAACATCACATAACATTACGTAATGTTATCCTACCTATATTACGCGCTGCGCGGCTGCTGGTTGGGCTCGAGAGAGAGCCCCTAGGCACAACGGGACGAGTGAATTTCGTAACTCGATCGGTGAGCGCCCCTCCATCAAAGTGCCTACTGTGTGGCCACATTAAAGCCTATCTCAGCTAAGTAGCAGAAACCAGCGGTCGAATGTTGGGCAATTAAACATACAGAGCATTACTTTCCGTCTAATCTCAACCGACGATAATGTCTGTACAATCTTCGAAGTTCCCAAATGCCGAAAAATAAAAGCAGGAGGCGCCAGTAACCAAACGATTTTTGACAAATTACTTGTCTCTAAACTATGAGTCTTTTTTATTTTTTACAAGCTCGACCCCGCCACGCGTTGCTGTGGCTCAATATGATGCATTGGGAAATAAGGGGAAGAGGAAGGGGAACGTTCACAACTGAGAAAAATGTAAGACTGCCGGTTAGCGGTATGTATTGCGTGCGAAACCCGGAATTGCCGTTCTAGCCGCTGTCGAAGGCAGCGCAAATGTTTGCTGCACCCAGTCATGCTCGAGAATTCCGAAGTAAGTGGTGACGGCGGGCATTTATTTCACCCACTGGTTTCGATCGAGAATTTCAGGCAGTGTGTGCCTGAAGTCTCCTGCAAGCAGTAGCAGTGCATCGGAAATGGTCTGCTGTTTCCTCGCAAATCCTGCAGTGTTCGGTCAAGGGCCTCGAACCCTTTTTGTGTCATTGTGCATTCATCCCAGACAATACGTTTGCATGTCTGCAGTATTTTAGCCACGTCGGATGCCTTGGAAATGTTACACGCGAGAGCTTCAATGAATTGCACGTTCAAAGGCAGTTTCGAATCTGAATGAACGGCTTGTCTGCCAGGTAGCAGAGTTGCAGCTATTCCCGGGGATGCAAGTTCTAGGGCTATGTCATTTATTGGATCGAATTTCTGTCAGAATCGGTCGTAGTAGGAACGTTTTGCCAGTCCCTCCTGGCGCATCTAGGAGGAAGATTCTTCAAACCCCGTTATTGACATTCCGCATTATTCGGTCGTAAATGTCATTCTGCTCCAGTCTTAGCTTAGGTATGTTTGATTGCAAGCATGGCGGAAGTTGAGCCGTGTTTTATTTTTGCTCATGGCGCCAATCCACATCTAACGAAGCAGCAGCAGATTGGGTTTGCGGTAACATTCCCAGTTGATTATGAACTTTGTTCGCGATTTCTACGGACATATTAACGCCTCGCTGTATATTCCTGCTGTGCAAGCCACATTTGAATTTGTCTTGCATAGTTGAAGGAAGATATCTTTAGCCATGTAGGATTTAGATTTCTCCCGTAAAACTGCTGGAGATGAGGAATGAATGCGGTCAATATGACTGCAAACAATTCATGAATGATCTGGGTGGGACGTGTTGAAGGCGTCATTAATACATACGTCCCACTGTTGATCGTTCTCCAGTAACTGAAGAGCCTGACACGCACTGCTGAAAGTGGCTTGCGTAACGCCGTTGACAGATTTCAATTGCTGGAAAGTCGTTGGACCGGGCACATTCACCAACACCAACATTGGGATGCACGGTTTGCAGTCTGCCTATCGCAGTTCCTTGAGTATGCCGGGGTGTCCATTCACTCGCTCTCCTCGTTTGCGTCGTTCGGATGAATTTCTACACACATTCCCTGAGTAGTACGTAGGCACGTCCGAGTACGGCAGTGTTTTTGCAAACGCGTCAGTTTGGCTTAACGTAGAGAACGCGGTTAATGTTGTTGCCGGTGGACCTAAGGCAACCTGTTGCATATTTGCAGCTGTAAAGTAAACGCAATGCCCATTCTCTAACTGTAATGCAAGTGAACAATACCCGGACTTCGCTCATGGATGGGGAATGAAAGAATCCGACGCACGGCTTTGTTGCTGTTGACGCATCTTCCAGCTCAATACTGTGCTATTTCATCGAGTTGTATGTTCGCATCCCTTTATCTCCTTTCGTGTTGGAGGCCGAAAACGGCCATCTCGCTGCCTTTATTCACGTACTTACAAATGTACCTAATTAATTTCCCGGAATTGCAGTTTTGCACGTTCATCTGAAATTCGTTTGCTTCTAAAGGCAAAGGCGAATGTGAAACAACCCAGCGGTTACCGTCTTGTATGTCACCGATTGGCATTCGTACGGTTGCCAACTTGCCGACGTCTTCCGCTGATCGTCTTCGGTGTAAGGGACTTCCGTCACTACCGGTAACTGTATTGCATGCGAATGCCCGAGTATATCTCTGAGAGCATTTTCCGTCTGTCATGCCGGGGGTGGAGGGGGGGGAGAATTAGGATTCAGTGCACCTCACGGTTCATGTATCATATTCTTCGTCACAACTTCATGCAAACCATTATCGACGTCGCCGTCAGGTAATTCCGCGCATATGGCATCGCCGATTTCGTTGGAAGTGATCTTGTTATAGAGTCAGATCAATACATGTGCATGGGGCAGTCCCCTCGTTTGCCGTTCCAGCTAATACATCCAGCGGCGCACAGACCCAACCACCTCGTGTTTGGCCATGAAGTTCATCAGCGATTGCAGTTTCTTCCTGAAAATACGTGCTGTGATGTCATACCTATTCATCAGCGATAGCCCAGGAAGTAAAAGCTGATAAGTATCCTCCCCAAGCTGGATTGCATGTGAATGTAATGAGTAGGTCCGGACGCCCGTACTGACCGTACTGACAAACGTAAGCAATCGCACCTCGAGCGTACTCGAACATATGATGTGAACTGTCTGTATATGTGGATGACAAAATTGTTAGTCTTACAACGTTATCTCTATTACCATCGTTTAAAACTGCATCATGCAAATGAATACACTCTTCAGAGCGCAGCTTGGTCTGATTCAAGCGAATGAAAGGCAGGCATTCTGTTTCATTTTTTGTATACATATCCACAATGCAGTGGTGAAACAACTGACGGCTTTTCAAAAGGGGGATTACTTACACTTTGTCGAATCAAAAGTCGGTAGGAGTAATAGTTCATTGAGCTGCATTTCACGTGCGTTACCTCGTCACTGACCGGATTTATCATCCTAACGTTTATGTGATATTCACCGGCACCATCTCGAAAAGTAAATGGATACTGTGTTGAAATCGGTCCCCGACTGCCGGCATATGTTGGATGGAAAAATCGTTAATCTTCCAACGGTTGTTGTCGCACCGTCGTTCACAACAGCATCACGCAAATGAATGTGTTCTTCAGAGTGCAGTATGAATGCTGAGCACGGAGACGTGTTGGACGCTGGTCTGCTGTTCCTCACCGGCGTCTTTCAGCCACTCTCAGCTTGTAGTGTTCATTCTGTTGCTGAACGAAGCAGACCTGAAGCATCAGAATGCGGTCGCCGAGACCGCAACCGGGCTTCCTCAAGCCGGGCTGCACGACAGTAAGCTGACACTGGGTGACAGGCCCCTTATGTGGGTTGTGCGTGGGGGGAGAAGGGAAGGGGGCCTTGTTAACCGCAGCCAGTCGTCGCGCCCGAGAATCCCAGCGGAGGCGGCGACAGCCCCATTAGTGTGGGTAGTGTGGGGCAAGTTCAAGTGGAGCCCAAGAGTCGCATGCATTTTTGCTGCAGGGTGTGTGGTGTGCCTAGCTGTTCATATTACATCGGCCCAGGTGGGGAGGGCCTGCTTAAGTGTCTGCAGGGTGGGTGGTGGGGTGGGCGTGGCCGTCGGGTGGAGCACTTGCGTTTGAGCGAATGTCGGTCAAGTGGCCACAGTCTGGGTGCACATGTGTCCGCGCGGATGTAGATCAAGTGGCCGCAGCAGGTGGCGTTGTTATGCGGGAAAAAATCCAGTTTTTTACCCGTCACAGGCATACCGTCGGCATAATTACAAAATTGAACAGACGGTAACCCAGCTCAATGTGCTAGCTGTGTTGTGTCCAAATTTCAGCGAAATCGGTGCAGTAATTTCGGAGATTAAATATAACACAGAAAAACCCTTCCATTTTTATATATATAGATTAAAGACCCGTCGGGATCACATCAAAGCAATTAAAAATAAATTACCATACGCATTTTAGACGAGGTAGGCAGAATCTGTACAAAATGCTATTCATAGTTTCCGAGTTAGTAGTCAGTTGAGAAAAATGACTAGCGAGAGGTGAAAAAAAACTCCACACAAAAATTTAAAATGATTGGATTAACTTTACAGGAGAAAAACCTCTCGACAAAAAATACTAGCAGAACAATGCGGACAGGACTGGCCTGTATGTGGCGGTATATAACGGATTATAATCGAACATCGTTAGGTCAGAAAGAAATGTCAGCCTTGGTTATAATCGGACATCGTCAGGGCAGGATTGACACGCCGGATGAGACCATTCGCGTCAAAGAGGCCAGACGAGAGGAACCCAGACGCAATCGACCACAGTACGCTTCGAGCCCAGCCGAGCAGTGGGGAAGGGAGGTACGACTAAACTACTAGTAGACGGCGAATACTGAGGATTCCGCCGTGAGCGTCGACAGACCGCATGAAGTCAAAATGCGGGAGATGACATCAAGAACCGCGAAAATCGTCTCTATGGGGGAGGAGTGATAGCAGTGGATTTAGCAACTAATTCAAGACAGGGGTTTCTAATGATATAATTGGGGGTTACCACTGGATCTACCACTAAATCCCGGGAGGACCTTTCTCGAAGTCAAGAACCTGAGTGTTCGGGAATGAGACCGTTAACAGTGCCTTTCTGCTTTCCGGTGTAAGGTGTTTGCGCAATTTCGACTTGAATACCAGTAATTTACGCGATGACCTAATTTCTGGCAAAAGATTATTCGAAAGGAAGGCGTATTTGGAAGCAAAGAGGAGGGAGCGCTTAGATGTAGTACAAAGAGTCGGCGGAATCACCATGAAGGAGTTACGCGTGGCATAAGACCGATCTCTCGGAGTGAGAGTGTCAATGAGCGGAAGATTGGAGCTAGAGTTGATGCGAAAAAGGAAGCAAAGGCCAGCTTCGAGTCTTCTAACCCGCAAAAACTTAATGTTCGCCGACTGACATCTCAGAGTATAAGAAATACCGGACGAAGCTTAAGAGAACAGTGTCCGGGTGAAGACCCTCTGAACATTTTCGATCTTATAGCGGTCGCAGGCGTTCATTAAACTAAAGAAAGGACAGTAGTATTCGAGGACTGGAAGAACAAACAGTTGATAAAGTAGAATGGCATTACCAACAAAGACAAGGGAGACTGGAATGGCCATTTCTGGCTTATCAACCGTCGTCAGCCAGCCAAACCCAATCCCGAAGTGTGGAACACCCGAGCCTCGAACTCGCGACCTGTTGGCTTAGAAGTCCACGCCTCTATCCACCGGGCCACGAGCCCGTTGCCTTGTCGGTTTTCGATCGGGAATATACAATGGTAGGGGGCGCTCACCGATCGTTCGCGAGAGAGAGCCCTTAAGACACAACGGAACGAGTGAGTTCTGTTTGAACGATCGGTGAGCGCCCCCTACCATTTGATAAAGTCTTAGCTTCATTTCCGGAAGGAAAAAGTTATGTGATATGAATCCACATATGCGCGCGGCTTTGGCAGAGATTATATCTGCATGAGGTGATAAAGCAAGCTTATTTGTATAACTTAGACCTAGGTCCTTTATGGTGAGGCATTCTGAGAGTGGGTTATTCCGAAAAATTATGGGACCATGAGGTTCGGCAGGACCAAAAGACATGAAACTACACTTGGATGATGAAAACTCCATCTGCCATGTTGAACCTCATCTGCTTAAGCGTAGTAAATCGGCATTAATTTTTTCAACACAAACGTTTGCGGTGTCCTTAGAATATGAGTTAGCACACTTGAGGTCATCGGCGTAGATAAAAGTTTGCGAATTTCCGAGTTCAGTCGAAATATCATGGATGTAAAGAAGGAAGAGTAGCGGACCCAGAATAGTGCCTTGAAGTACGCCATTCGTGATCGAGTGAGGTTTCGAGTAGCTATTACCGACCATGACTTTCTGACATCGGTTGGACAGATAGAACCTGATGAAGTCGAGTAGAGGCGGTCGGATGCCGAGGGCTTCCAATTTTACTAAAAGACGTCTATGTGGCACCTTGTCAAAGGCTTTGCTAAGATCAAAGTAGATAACTGCCACTGACTGCTGTTCATTACGAAGAGGAGATTAGATTAAGAAATGCCAAGTGGCAAGTTTCGCAGGATTGTTCGGGTAAAAATCCATGCTGACTAGAGCTCAGAAGCCCATTAGCTAGACAGAAGTCAAGAATTTCATTGAAAATAATCCTTTCAATAAGCTTTGCTTTAGACGGTGTTTTTGTGCACGTCCTGATAGTTATTAACATCGGACCGAGGTCCAGACTTGAAGACGGAAATGATAATTGACGTTTTCCATGTTTCAGGAAAGAATCTTTTGAAATATAAACGGAGAATAAATGACTAAGCAATATGGGAAGGTCGGACGCTTTTTTAATAATCGAATTCGGAATCCCGTCCGTTCCTGAGCAGTGTGAGTATTTCAAACGACCTATGTGTTTCTTACTGAAATCTGAGGAGACATTGATTGTACTCAGTGTCCTATGTGAAATTGAGCGAAAGTGAGGGACCGGTTCGTATTCAGTATTAAGGTGTTTTGTGAAGAAAGCACTATAATCCAATCATTTTTAAATTTTCATGTGGAGATTTTTTTCACCCCTCGCTTATCATTTTTCTTAACGGACTTCTAATCTCAAAAACTATGTATTGCACTTTGTACAGACTTTGCCTACCTCGTCTAAAATTCGCATGTAAATTTATCTTTACTTGCTTTGATGGGACCCCGACGGGTCTTTAATAAAAATACTAATAATAATTATTATTATTATTAACTCCGCCTTGTCAGTGTCATCGATGAGGAAGACTTTGGCATCATGTAGCAGGGGTGGAAGTTCGTGACCACGCTTAGAGGAGGACCAATGACGGAAGATGTTAGCGACGGATTTGCCAGGGTTCGAATCCCTGAGGGCAAGTGATTCTCTTTGCCTGTCGCGCGCTTGGCGCATCCTTGAGACCATCTCAAAAATCTCTGTGATTCTAAGATGAACTGGTAAGGAACAGCTGCCGTCTTAACTTTTTAGTCTGTTGAGAGGAAAATGAGGAACAAGGGAATCTGAAGAATTAGGCTTGAAATATCTACGCGGCACAAACTCAAGAATGTCCTTGGAAACATTGGACATGACATCACGAAGAATGGTTGCATTGCTGCAGGAGGGGAATCCACACCAATCCAAAAATCGAATATACCTATTTATTAAGTCGTTATCTACGCAATCGTAGTTTATGTAAGTCCGAACGGTGGTGGTCTTTTTTGAAAAGGCAAGCGGTAAGCAACAATGAATTAATACGTGGTCACTGTCAAAGGTGTCCTTTTTGAAAGCAGCAAAAAGAGGAGCAATGTCATTGGTAAAGATTAGATCTAAAAGGTGACTTTCTCTTGTTGGAGAGCGCACCAGTTGGGACCAGTTAGAAAAATTGACAATATCTTGAAAGGGCTGGAATCTAGGTACACAGATATTTGAATCCCAGTCTATTTCAGGAAGGTTAAAATTCCCAGTGATTATTTTAACATCGAAAGCAGCTTCCGAAACTAATTTAAAGATTTCACGGAGTTGTGAATCATCACTGGCTAAAGAATTTGGGGGATTGTAGATACAGCCAATAATTGCCTTTCTTTGCGGCGAGAAAATAACAGATGCAAAGCAGAAGTTTCCCGTGAATGAGGAAACATCCAAGTAATAGGGAGAG
Source organism: Spirometra erinaceieuropaei (assembly GCA_902702965.1). Taxonomy (NCBI): domain Eukaryota; kingdom Metazoa; phylum Platyhelminthes; class Cestoda; order Diphyllobothriidea; family Diphyllobothriidae; genus Spirometra; species Spirometra erinaceieuropaei. The sequence goes on from CACRXP010000004.1 coordinate 2,380,256, forward strand.
TGCATTAGGTGGGATTTAAGATAAAGAAGACAACCGCCCCCACGCCTCGTCGTGCGGTCTTTACGGTAAAAATCGAAGTCATCTATGAGAAGGGCAGAGTCGGGAATAAGAGAATGGGTCCAAGATTCTGTTGCACATAACATCAGGCGTCATTTCGAGAACAATGGCTCTGATTTGGGCCATCTTGTTTATAACAGACCTGGCATTCAATAATATAATATCTAATGTGTTTCGAACAGTAATGCTGTTGTCGACGGTATTTTAAACAAATTTGGAGGCGGATATGTAAACTATGAATTAAGTATGCTTGGAGAATAAATACCAGTAAGTCTAGTAGCTGGAACAATCTCGTCGAACCAGAATGGAAGTGGACCTTCAACTGTATCTTTCTGACACCCGGTAGCGGAATAATGGAGTTGTTTAACACTGCATATTTTCGTTCGTAGCCCGGTTAGTGGGGATCAGCTGCATCAAGAGGCGTTGGGATATCGTGCGCTCTCTCATATCTTAACTTGAGCTTCGCCGTGTTTTGTGACCGTCTCTGATTTGTTCAGACCCCCAACGCCGGTATATATAGGCGTGTCAAGACCCCATGCCTTGTGAACAGGTGTCCAATGCAGGCCATTTTCTTCCATGGCATGGATGACATTTTTCGTGTCACGTTTTAACACACTCGTGCATCCGACATCGAACGTGAAGCCTCTTTCTCGATCATATCACCAGCTTTCTTAGCCTCGTATTCCTCTGTGTCCGATAAGTCAGCATCTCTCCAGCCACAAAACCTGTTCTCTTGGTTGTAAACGCTTTCTCCGTGCCTAATTACCACAACCCTATAGACCCCCGGTAAATGGACGCCCCGGTTAATATAGCGAAGGTTCTGTTCGCGGACACACTCACGCACACAACAGTTCGACTGTCGTGACCGACGATGGCCATCATGGGCTCCACAGCAGGGTGGGAGAAGGGACAGTGACATGGACGTGGATAAGTTTATGATGACAGTGGACTTTCGCAGCATCTGCCGCACTCTCTCCTCCCCCACTTGGATCCCGTGTCAAGACAGAGTCGAGAACACCGAAGGAGGGAGAGGGCTCCGGTGGTTAGCCCGGCGTAAGCCCACATCTAGGAGCACAACCACGCCTCCTGGTCCACAACCCATATTGACCAGGGTCTTACACGCAATAAGATAAGAGGGGGCGGTTCGGATCCCATGGTGTGGTAGCGCCATAGGGGTCACATTGAAGAGGAGCCACTGAAGCCTGGCACTTAGCCACCAGTCAGTCACCCAAGTCACAACCACGCAACTTGGCTGACTGCGTAGTTTCGGTCAAAACCCCAGCTGGTGACCTTTCAAGCCACGGCTTTTAGTGCACTATGTTAGTCTCTAGCGCGTCAGGTTGTTTGTGATGGGGAATTATACGCTGAGTCGACCTCATTCACTCTATCCTATCCCATGAACAAGATAGCTGGCCGAACCGGTCAACCAACTGATGCCTAGATTGGGACAGGTGACCGACAGGGTGGAGGACAACTCGTCTGCATGTGGCACACTCATGGTCCGTCCCCCCATACGCACTGACTGAGATTTCGCACAAGGGCGTAGAAAGTTCAAATCTCACATCCAGCAGAGGAGCCACTTGGAGAAAGAAGTCGGAAAGCACAATTCCCATTCACGTGAAAGGCGCCGGTGGTGGAGGATGTTGGATGTCGAAAGACGAAGATGCGATCACTGAAACAAGAAAGTAATTGGCCCGGCGTTTCGGATTTTCATTCGAACCCAACATTAGAGAGAGTCGCAGATGAAGGTAATGGTGGCACAAGGAGTGCAGTATTTATAGCACGTGGCTGCCGTGGAGCCATATGCGAACTGTAATTAACAGCTCTCGCAATCACCGCTGGGGTCGTAATTGATGCGATGATGACTTGTCAGTCCGCGTCCGAGTCGTTAATTGCCGCGACTTCGTCGTCCGTGTTGAATGCTTTTGTGGCTATTGATCGGCAAATTGGTTCACTGCCACTGTGATTATTGCTCGCCCGCGTCCTCCCCTCGTGACTGATTTTCCTGCCCATGATAAATCGCAGCAGCTCCTGTTACTGTATTCTGTGCCGAGATTTTCCAGCAGAATAATTATTTTAGTATTCGCTCGTTGTCCATCCTCGCGAAGTGGTCGCTCCCTCGTAAATGTAACTGCCTCAGCATGACGTGGATAATAATAAGAATAATGGCAATAATAATTGTATTTAATACCAGTTTTCAGGCATTGTCGGGGAAAGATTAAGCGTTAATCCGGCCAGCAGTGAAAAAACTCCTGATAATTTAATAAAGAGGATGTTGGTTTTGCATAATTTGGAGGGTTCAGGAGAAAAAACGGCCACTTATGGATTGACGACAGTCAATAAAGATAGGGGTAGCACTGTATCGGATATTATCAGTTGCCATTTCGTTCATGAAGTTGGGAATGGGCCAAACAGAAGCACTGAAGGACATTTGTCGCTGTTAACTAAAGAAAGTGTCCCCAGTGAGACCGGCCATTGGGATCAGAGACCGCGAACGCCAACACTACGGTAAATTTGATCGGTGGATTCAGTACCCAAAATTTATGGGTTTTTCTAAATGCAAAGAAGAGTAACAATTCTCGTAAATATAGGATAATTTTGCAGAATTTTCACATTCCTGGGTAGTTTATTCCAAATAACAATTGTGTTCACAGAAAAGAGCCGACGATACCTAACGGTACGTGTCAGAGGAAGAAGTAAAAAGACCTTACGGTGCCTGTTACTTCTGGCTGGACAAGATGTTTTAAAGTAGTGAGCAGGTTAAAGGAACAATTATATAAAAGCGAAAATAGTAAAAATAGTCCCTTTTGTAACCTACGAAACCATAGGGGTTCAAGGCCTTTAAGCCGGCAACTTTCTTGGTAAGACAAATTTCGGTGCTTTGGGACTAAAACTCTCATGGCAAAAAAATGTTGGACGGATTCTATTCTCTTCCGCTCAGTAGCACGCATGAGGCTAAATAAAAACTAACATTATTCCGGGCCAGGTATAACGTAGTGTTATAAAGGCGCATTCTTATATCGCTAGCTTTAACGTCTCGGAGGATAAACCCGGTCGTTGTACGTGCTCTGGAAACTACCAGGGCGCATTGCTCCGAAAGACTGAGACTTTTGGAATATGATACATCCAGATCCTTAATAACCCCAGGCACATTTATTTCGTGACCGTCAATGCTTAGTTGAGGTTGGTGGTCGTCTTCAACCACCATGACTGAGCATTTATGCCAAGAAAGAGAAAGGGGCCATGTGCGACACCACGTACTCTACGTTTAATGACCCCAATCCTCACGCATGTGGGGTTGGAGATAGCATTGGAAATCTTACCTTGTTGTGTACGAGCGCCCAGGTAAGAGGACACAAAGTTCAGAAGTTTACTACCTTTTTTGCAAGAGGAAAGTTTCAAGAGAAGAAGGGCTTGGTCAACACGATCAAAAGCCCTCGTGAAATCGAAATAGACTGCGTAAAGTGCAAAACCATTGTCCCTAGATTGGAGAACATGGTCAAAGAAAGAGAGCTGACAGGTGTCACAAGACCGAACTTTGAAGAATTCATGCTGTGCAACACTGAGTTGGTTATCCTCTTTTAACTGACACATCATCTTATGTTTGATCAACGTCTGTATGATTTTCGAAACTGCGAGGAGGGTGTTTATTTGCCGAAAGTAATCAAATTACGTAGATTAGCCATGCTTGGGAATTTGCAAAATGTGTGATTCCCTCCACTAAGTAGGATATGTTTCAATTTCAAGAGCGACATTAAGTATCTTGCCTTAAAGTGACGGGAAAATTTCATCTGCATCCGCTTTTAGAACGCTAACTGGGACACCATCAGGTCTAGGGCTATGAAATTGACGAAAACACCGAATCGCTACAGTCACACCCCACAGAGTGAAAGTAATAGTTTCGAGAACTGCTCCGGTCAATGCCTGGATGGTCGGAAGCGGAGCGGTCGAGTTAATAGTAAAAGTCCTGGACAGGAAAGCATTGAAACTATCAGCGGTCAACTGGGCATCAGCTATAGGATTCCCGAAAGCGTCTCGGAGGGTGGGATGCTGCGTTTTTCTATGAGTTCGTACTCTTCGGGAGAGAAGTTTCGACAAATTTGACGAACGGTTTTCGGTTAATTGGACCTCTTCGGCCAGCTGGTTTTCTTCGGATAATCTTTTAGTCCACTCAGAAAATATGACAAATCGAGAGCAGAAAGGAAACGTAGTTCTGAAGATAGGATAGGGCGAGAAAGTCTGCGCAACTTAAGGCGAAAGGGTAAGGGTAGGAAAACCTCATCCCCGACATTAATTAGTTTCTTACAAAAGACAAAACGAGAAATGAGCGGATCCAAAACTTTGTACATCTTAGTAATGCAAACATTTACATCCGAACTTCGGAGGAAATCAATTCAACCGTAAGAGTTAATGTACGTTAATAATTCGGCCGAGCAAGCTGATCGGAAATCGAAGAAGAAGAAGAAGAAGAAGAAGAAGATGTACTTTACGGACAAAATTTCGTCAGCCCCAAGTTCTAACGTTGAAACAACTATGTCGTGGTCTGAGCCCCCGAGTGGGCTTAGGGATGACACTCACAAAGGTATGCAACCTCCGCAGAAAATTAGGTCAAGAATGCTTGATCCTCGGGTGGGAAAATCGACAACCCGACTCCACATCCCAACATCCACAGCCTCAGGTATGTTTTGAACTTTTGGGCCGGAAGGCGGAGACCAGCGGACTTCAAGAAGATTAAAGTCACCTGCGACCAATTGATACTTAAGGTTTAAGTCGGCCGCAGCATGAAATGACTGCGAGAGGCAACGACCAAAATCCTCATCGGCATTGGAAGGGCGATAGACACAACCAAAGGGTGAAGAGAACTTATTTTTTAGGGCTCTGTGGAACCAGCAGCTGCATTCTACCGCGGAAAATTTCGGGAGGTCCAGCGGCAGAAATGCTAGTGTTTGCTTAACTCAGATGCAACCGCTCCCACCGCGGCTGTCTTGTCGATCATTTCGAATGCACTTATAGCCTAGGAGAGAGAGTTCGGAGTCAGCTACGGAAGCCAATGCCCATGTTTCAGTTGCTAGAACAATATCCGGGCAATGGACGAACACCAGAGTCTGAAACGAAGGCATCTTATTTAGCAACGATCTGGCGCTTAGGACAAAAAGCTTAAGGGGAAAGACTGTTTGTTTCTGAGGGTGGTGGTCTACGTCGTTCAGTGGTTGGCTGTCCACGAAACATACGGTCCAGATGCACCTGCCGTTGTTGCAAAAATTTTGTGGCATCAGTAGACCCTGACTTGAATAAACAGGAGTACGGTTTGGGGAAGAAATGACAGGCAGGGAAACTGATTACTGTCGTTAGCTGACTAATTTTCTACCGGAAGTTCACAGGTAGGATACTGAAACGTATTCCCGCCGGAGTGAAATTGAGGAACGGGTGAGTTAACCGACCCAGTATGACCATTAGCATGAGGAATGCATTGGTAAAACGGCCATGAAAGAAACATATTAAGGGGTGGGGGCACACTGCTTCCATTGGGGCAGGAATTCTATTCAAAGGTGGGTGCGTCGGCATATTCGGCCTAAACACCTCGCTATGAGGTCTGGTGGGGGGTAGTTGGAACCACGCTATGTTTGGGGCCATGGTGTTTGAAGCAATGGCGGGCGATTGTGAAGGAAAGTATTTCTTAAAAGGGCTGCATTTACCCGGTGTTCGAGGGGTTGAAACGGCACTCTGACTGGCCTTTGAATTATGCGCTTGCTTAGGTTTACAGGGGTTGCCGGAGGAGTCGGTACGGATATTTGTATGCCAGGCGTGTTGTTGCGTTTAAAGATCTCACCCTCAAGAGTAGTCGAGTTCCCTATGGAATTGACTATGCCATGACGTGGTGAGGCCGCAGATGATGTTGAAGAAGACTTATTCAAAATGACAACAGGTGTCGTTATGCCGGCGTTAGTTTTCGACATGTTCCATTTGTTCAGTCTTTGCTGAATTGGTGTGAGGTCCGGTGAAACTGATCAATGCCATTTACGGCAGAAATCTCTAATTATCTCCTCCCCGACAAGATGAAGTCAACTTCTATCAAGAAGAAACGGGTAACTAGTATCAGCGCATTCCACCTGCTCAAATTTGGTGCGGCCGGAGACCCATAATTTCATGCTCCTTTGCATGTCGGCTTCTGTCTAGGTGTTCGGTGTGCAGTCGTCTACGATGGGCAGGTCGTGGACAATAATCGTGGAAAGACGCGTTGGGGCCCGCATGCTTCAGGTATTGAAAGACTAGCCGTCGGTCCTGTAAACGACGCTGATTCCAGGACGCCAATCAGTATGATGGAGGGCCTAAGACTTAAGAGAAAGCGGGTGGGTACGCTGCACGGCATCATTCCAGCGATCACTACGAAGGCTCCCAAGATTGTCCCCTTGTTCATTGCGCGTGTACTCGCAACGTCGTGGAGCTGACGCCCCATGTTCACGAGTCGTTCTGGACAACCGAATGTCTGCATGATTTCTCAAATTCCATTACGACTGGATTGCAGATCGGGATTTCAGACACCCAACAGTCTTCTACACGATGTCTTAAGGCAGCTAAAGTCGCCACTTCAATGCTGTACGCCATCAGACGGGCATTCACGTTCTTCGATTAAGAATGCTTCTCCAGAATTTTTGACTTTTTTATAAGGTCGCGGCTTGAATACGCAATCCATGCCTGGAGACCACGGGCACAGCAGGAGTGTAATTTGCTCGAAAGGGTGCAGATGCGAAAAAAATCGCTCGTGGTGGTCACGACAACGTGGTCGTAATCGACCGCTGGAAAATGGCTTATAAAAATTGCTCGAATATGTCAATGTATAGGCTGATTTACATCCAACAACCATAATCAGTAAAATTTGGCCTTTGTTGCTCACTCCCTGGATTTTCTCGGACGCAAGCCCGACTCCTAAAACATCCACAGTCTCTCATTGAGAATCGCAGTCACCCGTAAATTCTCATCCCACTTCGATGCATCAGCTACAGCGTTTTTTTAAGTATGGTGGGCTTCTACTGTCCGTTCTTCTCGAACTATTATGACACTGTTTGGCCTTCACGAACCTACGCTCGTTACATGAAGGTCTGTTCATGCTCTCCGCGGACGCCCTCGCTGCTTTTGAATATGCAAAGGCTGCCTTGACCTACTCCACTCTCCTGATCCATTATGCTCTTCATGCACCTAGTTCTGTCATTCTCGATGTTTCGATGTTGCGGTCGGCGCGGTTCCTCAAAAACACCTCGAATGCAAAACTCCAAGCTTTTACTTTAAAAAATTGTTACTTGTCGAATCGCGTTATAATAAATTTGGATGGGAGCTTTTAAATGTTTTGTTGGCCGCAAAACACTTCCGGTACTTCCTTCAGAACAGGGACCTCACCATATTCACAGATCACAAGCCCTTTCCCTCGCTATACGGTCGCACTCTGAAAAGCTTACCGCCCAAAAATTCGTCGCCTGAACTACATTTTCCAGTTCATCTAAGATATTCCCCATACCGACGGCTCACGGAATGAGGTGGATGATGCCCTGTCTAGGCCCTCCATCGCCCATCCTCAGTTTTCCCCTGAATCGAACTAACTGAGATGACTGTCAAACAACGCCGTGTTAGTACCGTGGAGACAAGGACGTAATCGGCCTTAAACTCCGGGACATACCTCTGACTACTGGTGATGACATCATTCCCTGTTATATCTCCAATGTCTCCCTCCGTTCCTTCGTGTGACCATCTGTCCGCCTCAAGGCCTTCCCCTCCCTGAAAACCTCTCATCCTGGTAGTCAGGCAATTCAGAGGCTGGTTTCCGACAGCTTAGTCTGGCCTGGGATGTGCAAGGACTTGAGGGCTTGGATACGGACGTGTCTCGGATGTCAGTGGAGCAGAATCCGTAGACATTCGAAAAAGTACAGAGGTGAACAACAGAAGTAATAAGAGGCCAAGGTGCACTGCCATAGGAGGTCCGCCTAAACAACCTTAATTCCTATCCTCTGATTTATACGCAGTTTCGCGGAGAATTGATACAAACTTTTCGTATCGTGCATGGCATGGACTGTGCACTCCGTTTCGACGACTTCTTCCAACTCGCCAATGCAACTAACCTCCGGGTACATCCCTTCAAACGACGTGTTCCCGAAGGAAGATTAGATGTGAGAAAGTATTTTTTCTCCAACCGTGCCGTGGAACCGTGGAATAACCAACCTGAGGCGATTGTAATGTCACAGTCTGTGGAGACATTTAATGGTTGGCTTGACAGACATATGCTGCAGCAACGAGCGGACGGTGTGATTTTGTAACCATAAAACCAGTGCCCTATGTGAATCGATGTCTGCATTCACTTGTTGCTGGAAGTTCTTCCTGTTGTTGCTAATTTTTGAGATTTTCATGTACAGCTAGGAAGTTCAAAGGTGTAGCCTATTTCCCTCAAATACACTGACTGGCCGATATAACAAGGCTCTCATCGGCACCCTCTCCAGTACCACTGCAATGTTCGGCCACATACAACCGAACTTCGAAAGCCCCCTGCCTCTGCCCAACGGTGATTCCTACCTTTTTATCTGCGTCGATCAATTCAGCCGATGGCCGGAAGCTATCCTTTTTCCCGATGCCGCGTCTTCATTGGTGGTCAGTCGTTGATTTGCCAGTTTCAATGCCTACTTTACCATTACGACTGACTGAGACCTATTTCGAATCGCACCTGTTCCAGTTTCTCTCCTCCTTTTTAGGCTGTACACGGATTAAAACGGCAGTCTAACACCCGCTTGCCGACGGTCTGACAAAGCGGTTTGACTGCTATCTGAAGACCTTCATACACGTTGCAGAGGATCCGAGGACTGAATGGATCATCTTCCTCGGTCCCGTTGGACATTCTCTCGCCTCTTAAGAGCGACCTTGTCTATTGCTTCGCCAAACTGATGTTCTGTGCTACTGCCTGACTTATCGGCAAGACGACCTCTCCGGCTCCTCTGAATCCAGATGAGGATCTGGTCAATCTCCTATACCATTCCCGTTAGAGCATTTTGATACTCTACCTGGTCCTGTGATGGCTCTGTACCAGACGCCTGTGGTGGCGTCGCGCCCCTCGATAGTGACTGCACTTACGTATCAATGACAGCCTGGTTTGGCTTGCACGTCTGGTTGTCATGTATCTGTCTCACTGCCCTTCCGTCCGCACCATACTTCTGGTCGATTCGCATCCTGCAACATGCAAGGCTTGTCACTACCCTCGCGTGGGCTTGACGCAGCGTCCTCGCTGATTGGCTACACAGGCAGACATGAGAGATCAGTGGCGCAAACAGCAGATCCACATTTTCACAGCAGTAGCTTACGGCGACACAAAAAACGTCTCTCTGGCGAACGCCGCTTTCGCAGCGTCGGATACACAATAGTTCGGCCGCCAACTTTCTTCCATTATTCTTCGCAGAACAAACTATCTTCCCAACTGGCATCCACCTGTTCTATTTCTATTCAGGACCGGGCTAGAAGATTTTTGTAGCTAACGTCTTACACAACATGGCTTTAGCCGCTACGATAGTTTGACGTAAATGGTAATGTTCTCACGGACTAACGAATTATATCTCACAAGCCAAAGTATTGAGAAAAGTAAGTTAAACCGGTTGGTAAAGAAAATTGATATTTAAAACGCAAAATGACCTGAAAGGGGAGCATGAGAACGGAGCATGCAAGTGGTGTGAGGGTTGTACAGATGTGTTGTTCCCGTCGCGTTAAAACAAGATAAACGGTAAAGGAAAATGGGACTAGATTGCCAAATGTGAATTAGTCTGGTGCCTGTCCACATTTCCACAAAAACCATGTGTTTCGAACCCTTGTCTCTAGAAAGACTTGGGGATGTCCAACATGGAACACACAAGGAAGCGTCAGCGTTAACCACTTCAAAGCTGCTACCCCGAAAACTCCCCGGACGAATCCTGTTGTCACTTGTACTTGCTCCTCCACCTCCCATACCCTCTACCCCTCTACCTCCCTTCTTACCTGCGCTCTATCTCCGCTGCCTCCGACTGCAGTCCCCGACTATTCAGCTGCAGAGCGCACTCATCTCCTGCTGTATTTCCTATTTGTATCACTCGCTATAGACGCTACGTTTCTCTTCCTGTCAGCTCGATGGTCATGTTTTCAGGCTGGGGTAGTTCCTTCCGCAACGGTTAATTCCGCCTTCGATGAGGCGGGGAGTATTTTAACAGACTGCTCCCAGCACGACTGACTACTTACGTCACCTTTAATCTGCCGAACACCCCTTGTCAAACGATTGTGTGAGACGCGCGTGAATGGAAGTATGTTTCAAGCGAAAAATCTGTTTATAATCTATATATATATATATATATATATATATATATATATATGTATATATAAATGGAAGGGTTTTTTTCTGTGTTATATCTAATCTTCGAATGTACTGCACCGATTGCGCTGAAATTTAGACACAACCCGACCCGCGCATAGGGCCGGGTTTTTGTCTGTTCAATTTTGTAATTATGCCGATGGTATGCCTGTGATGGGTAAAAAACCGGATGTTTTCCGGCATAACAACGCCACCATCTGCGGCCACTTGACCTACATCGCGCGCGGACACATGTGCGCCCAGACTGCGGCCACTTGACCGACATTCGCTCAAACGCACGTGCTCCGCCCGACGGCCGCGCCCACCCCACCACCCACCCCGCAGGCACTTGAGGAGGCCCTCCACCCTCTCTGAGCCGATGCAGTATGGGTCGCCAGAACAAACCACCCGCCCTGAAGCAGAAAAACACGCAACACTTGGACGCCACTTAAAATTGTCCCACAGTCCATGTTATGGGGCCGTCACCGCTGTCTCGGGGATTCTCGGGGGGGGGGGAGGACTGGATGCAATTAACACCAGACCCTCCCCCTCCCCCGCACAACCCACATAATGGGGCTGTCAACCCAATGTCAGCTCAGTATTGTGCAGCTCGGCCTGCGGAAGCCCGGTTGCTGTCACGGCTACGGCGTTCTGCGGCTTCAGGTCTGCTGCGTTCACAACAGAATTAACACAGCCAGCTGGGATTGGCCGAATGGCGCCAGCGAGGAACAGCGGACCAGCGTCCAACACGACTCCGTGCTCAGCATTCATGCTGCCTGATGCTGTTGTAAACGACGGTGCGACAACAACTGTTGGAAGACTAATGACCGTAGGGTAAGGTGATACCATATATACCGGTAGTCGGAGACTGATTCCAACGCAGCATCCATTTACTTACCGGGATGGTACCGATGGATATCACTTGAACGTTAAGATGATAAATCCAGTCATTGACGAGGTAAGGCACATGAAATGCAGCGCAATGAACCACTACTCCTACCGACTTATTATACGACAGAATGTTAGTAATCCCCTTTTGAAATGCCGTCAATTGCTTCATCACTGCATTGTGGATATATATGCAAAAAATCGAAACAGGACGCCTGCTTTTCCTTCTCTAAAATCAGACCATGCTGCGTTCTGAAGGAAACATTCCTTTGCATGATGCAGTTGTAAACGACGGTAATACAGATAACGTTGTAAGACTAACGCTTTTGTCATCCACATACAGAGACAATTCACGCCATACGCTCGGGTATGCTCGAGGTGCAATTGCTTACGTTTGTCAGTACGGACGTCCAGACGTACTCCTTACATTCACATGCAATCACGCTTGTGGATATGTCTATCAGCTCTTACTTCCCGGGTTATCGCCGGTGAATAGGTATGACATCACAGTACATGTTTTTCTGCAGAAAACCGAAATCGCTGATGAACTGCATGGTGGAACACGAAGTGTCTGGGTCTACGCGCTGCCGGATGTATTAGGGGGAATGGTAAGAGATGGGGATTCCAGGACGAATGTTTCTTTCTTCGCACGGTGTTGGTGAATGCGTCCGGTTCAACGTCTTTCCAGCAATTGAAATCAGTCACCGGCTTTACGCACGCCACTTTCCGTCGTGCATGCCAGGCTCTCAATTTATTGGAAAACTGCCGATACTGGGACGTATGCATCAGTGTTGCATGCAACACGTTCCATCCACGTCGAATTCGTTCATTGTTTGCAACCATACTGACCACCTGCTCTATTTCATCTCCAACAGATTTATGGGAGAAATATAAATCGCACATGGCTGAGGATATCTTCCGTCGACTACGCAAGTAAAATTCCAAATGCGGATTTCACAGCAGGAATCTACGGCGAGGCGTTAATAGTGATTGAGAATATGTACCTAAGAAATCGCGAAAAAAGTTTCTTATCGGCCAGGGAATGTCGTCATCAAACCGATCTGCTGTTGTTTCGGTAGATGTGGATTTGCGCCGTGAGCAAAAAAGCGCGCGAGGCCCTCGATCGCACACTGCGAGAATTACGCGAAAACAGTAGACCATTTGGAGACATTACTGCTAATGCTTGCAGGAGACTTCAGGCAAACACTGCCTGTAATTCCTCCATCGGCACCAGCAGACGAAATAAATGCTTGCCTGAAATACTTTTCTTTGTGGCGCCAAATCCAGGCGGCAAAATTAACTACAAATATGCGTGTCCAGCTGCAAAACCGTCGATCAGCTGAGGTATTCTCACAGTTTCTGTTGGCAATTGGGAATGCAACTGTGCCCGCTGATTCGACTAATAACTTAGTGTCTTCAAAAGCGGAATTGGGTAAAAAGGTGTCTCCCACTATTCAGAACACTTTCAACAATCACGGCTGATTGAGCGAACGAGCTATTCTTGCGGCCAAAAGAAACACATGCACTATCCTAACCACATTATTCAGTCTAAGATTTAAAACGAGACAGTCACACATACGTCCGTCGACACTGTTGTGGAAGCAGACGAGGCAGTTTAATTACCCAACAGAGATTTTGAATTCGCCTGAGCCACAGCAACGCGTGGCCGGGCCCACCTAGTGGCATAATAATAATGACAAGTTGAAAAACAGTGCAGTACTGAAAGTGGTGTTTTCAGTTGGCCATTCTAAAGATATATACTAGTAGTTCTGAACGTTTGGAGAGACACATAAATCTCCGAAATATATGTAACAGTCCAAGGCAACTTAGTATTACACCTGGACCGACTGTTAGAATTCGCTCTGGTGATCCACATTTAGTCATATGGTTTTTTGTTGTTACTGGACGTTAAATTTCTAATGCAGTAGACAAGCAAAGATTAATAAACCGTAACAAGTAGGAAGATCTCAGTATGGAAAAGCTTTTTCAGGGGCTGATGCCGGAAGACAGCTGGGTGAGGGGGATAATCCAGAAGAGAGCAAAGACAAGGACGAGGCCAAGCAGTCAGAGGCAGATGTAGTATCCAGGCACTCAGATAGCCTCATCCGCTGCATTTCATCTGTTTCACACTTAGCATTCTGATTTACCACGCTGTCCACTGGTACAAATTCCCCTGTTTTAAAGACAGGCACACTGGAATTCTGCTCAACCAAAGCAAGCTCTCAACCATAGGATTATCCAAGAGAAATGGTGTTTAGTCGACGAACAGTTTATTCCTTTACACAGCAGGTCATTTTCGACAGGGGTATCTAAATTTTCACTGGCACTCCAAGTGTATTCACGATTGTTCTCTAGGGAAGGTGGAGCTGGAAGCTGCCGCCGGGCAAGATAAGGATCCGTTCCACACATGCATTAAAAGAAACCGACCATTCATGATTTTCGTTTTTCGTCAAGGTAAGCTCACCACTCCTGGTTTTGCTTTAAACAAAGAGTTACTTTCGGTTCTGCCTGCTCGTTACATTGCAACTCCATTAGTTTCGGGACAAACTGACAGTATCCACCGTCAAATTTGACAGTGTAAAGAGACCTCTGGCAGAATGGTTTATTCACCCGTTTTTTTACACACATACTTGAGTTCATCAGCAGAGATCGAAAAGTTGTCGAAATATATGGTTCAAATGGGTCTTTCTTATTAAAATCTGATAGATCCATCGTTTCTTCTTCCCATTGGCTTTTCTTTCCTGAACAAGTGGTGTCTGACGACCTCGTGTGGTGCTGATAGATCGATCCTACGGTTGATCGAGTTGACGTCGAACTACTTGTACACTGTCGAAGATTAATTGATGACTATTTCCGAGGTTGTACACATCCACATACTGTCTCCTCGATTTACAGCTAGAGAATGATCGTGCATACACGACCCCTGTTGTTTGTCGGCCATACCTGCTGGACAGCCGAGACAACTGACGCAGTAAAAAACTCCTGACGTATCCTCAGGCAGCAGCCACCTGTTGGGCTGCGTGAGCAAGCGGGGGGTGGTGACCTCCGACCGGCGTTAAAGGCCCACGTTGAGTGGTCTGAGCATGCGTCCAGCGCCTTCGTAAACGTCACTCACGTAGTGTACAGCATGGAAGATGTCAAGTTTTCGTTTTTACTCACTAACGGTGTTCGTGTGTTTTTGATATAAACATTTGTCTGTTAAGCTACGTAGGTGTCCAGTGGAGATAAAGACGTGCCATAGGGACTTAAGCTCTTGCACTTTCTCAGTCTCTGTACTATAGCATGTGTTGATGCATGGATAGTGTTTCCGGACCCAACTGCATTAATTCGACAAGGGATGGTTGCTGTTATAGTTGAGAATTTTGACCCTGTTTATCGCTTTTCGAAGGATACCAACCGGGAGAGCTTCGTCTTCCTGCACCAATACCTGGACATCCTGAAACGGGGCTTCTCCGTCCGTTTCTTCCTCCTTGTGAATTGAATTTGGGGGACATTAAGTTCGATTTTCTTTGAAGGTCTCTTTTGCGTCTCGACGTAAGGTGGCCTTAGCGTAAAGTGATCTACTCCAAGTTCACAGTCAACCTTCGAGGAAATAAAAAAACGAGCATTTATAATCTGGATCATCTACCGGAAAGCGCGCGGGGAATGCTGGGGACCCACTGATGAGCCGAACGCCTCGCAGCTATGCCCTGCAGCGACAGAACGTCATCGAAACACTCGTTTCTGGGTCGTTATCTGGTACCTGTGTTGCTAGTATTGTATCTTGTAACAATAAAATATACTGATAACTGCCTGTCGACAGTTAATGAACATTATCCGAAAGCGGCGTCCGCCAGAGAGGCGTCCCATGTGTCGCCGTAGGCTGCTGTCTCTTCATACAGGTAGCCGTCGAGTGAAAAATGGCACTTTGACAGTGAGGTGACTCTAAGGAGCAGTAATATGCACAAACTTTACTAAAACGCGATTGTAAGAGGCAGAGCTCGTAAAATTACGGTGTTCGGAAACGGAAGAGGGTTGGTGGCAGTCCGATCTGGTCAGTCTAAGCAGGGTTCGTTTGAACCTAAGAAGGGAACCTAAGGCGTCCTGAGAAATGGCGCTGGGGTGGGCTCCCCTTCAATTCCATGGTCGGGAGATGAGCAGCCTAGGGATTCGAACGATTGGTCTACCGGGGACTCGTGAATGATCACATCGTCAAAGTAAACCAGACTGGCGGTGAGACTAAAGTCACCTACAATCAAAACCACTTAACATGGAAAGGTCGCTGGAGCAATTGTCAATCCACAGGACATTGTTTCAAACAGGTAGATCCGAATGATATGAAAAAGGCCGTTTCGAGTCTGCACTTGGGGGCGATTTCTACATGCTAGTAATAATAGTGTATTTTAGGATAGCAGGCAATGCCCTAGACTAGATGTCAAGGGTCGAGAAGCACAGTACCTGACAAAGCATCTAAATTAGCATTAATGTATGGAAATGGAAAGGGATATTTGCCAGTTATCAGATTAAGTTCCCGGTTGTAGAAAAATAATCATTAGGGCCTACGCATATTTTTAATAAGGACAATGGGAGAGTCCTAGGGCGAAGACGAAGGACGTGCTCGTCCACCAAGTCTCTGATGGCTCAGTTCACCACATGCCGTCATATTATCCACCAGAAGTGGATGCGTTGGGTAGCCAGCGGACAGGTTAACAAGCACACCAAGTCCTCCCGTTGTCCCCTTGCGCGAATTTTATTTGTTTTTTCCAACATTCGATTCCCTATCCATAAATCTCATTTAAAAACCCTAAATGGCTTAGTCTGTGTTTAAACTGCGAAATTTTGTAAAGGAAACACTGAAACATACAGGAAACTAAGAAAGCCCTTAACTGCATGCTGAGCCTCACTCCCCGTTTGTTTGACTGCGTGGCCCACGGTTATCGTAGCACACGTGGTCATCTAGTCGTGAGCTGCATTCGGTGCCTTGTCGAGGTAGGCAGCACATTTGATGAGAGCTCTGATCTGTAACAGTGCAGACATCCTTTTGCTAGATAGTATCTGACACTCCTTCTAACTTTTGTTTACTTGCCTTGCAGCATGATGGTCTCTTCCCTGGGTGCTCGCATATCTCTGTCTCCCATCTGACAGGTAACTTTGATGATATCTTGAGCAAACCATTGATTTCATGATTTCTCAATGATAGGCCTGAGTCTCACTTACTTGACGCTTACGTATTGTCCTCGTATTTTCTTTCCAGTCGGAGGGGCGTGACGACAGTCTCAGCGCGTTGTTTCCCTCAATGGCGTAATGTTAACGTTGTTAAGATGACACCGTTTATACTTGATTTATGATTGTCAAGCTCAACAGGACTGATGTATCCGCAGAAGTCTAACTTGCTTGTTTTGCATTTCAGGTGTCCCAATCCCGTGCGCGTTGGGTTCCACAGATGAATTAAGTCAAACTGGAATGGTAGGTGAGAAAAACCATAATACACAGAGCCTTCATTCATAATACTCCACAACTTGGCGTTTGGTATCTGTCACAAGTGGCTCCGCTTGTGTCTCGTACAAACGCAAAATCGTTTCTCGACATCGTTTGTATGCGTGTAACGCGTACGTGGAAGTTCGAGTGACATTTGTGGCTTATCTCACCGATTCTTCGTTGTCCTCTCGTAGAAGTTTCGCCAATAATTAGACATTACCCGAGATTATAACTGGATTCTTTCCGAGATCTCTGTGTCATGCTAAATATCCCCCCCCCCCATTGCTTGTGCTGGGGTCAGTTGCACGTACGCATGTCATTTCCTAAGTTCGGCTCGGCATTCGCCTTTGCCATGAGCGAGGATGGTGTTCGGTGCAGCTGCGGTGCCTGCTTGCTCTACGCGCCAAGTACTAGGTTAGCTCACGCATTCCTTTGGAGACGCGCGCACGGTTTTTTGCGTTTTGATAGTTTCCGACCACTGTAGTGGTAAGGTGCGTGATTTACATTTTGGCACCCTATGGTTCTTAAATCAGCTGGACATCCGTTGCGCTGTGCTAACCTTCGCTTAGCAGGCGCTTTTTCTGATGTCCTCAGTAAGCGACTGGACCTGTTATTCCCCAGGTCCCGAGTCTCGATTGTGTGCAGACCCCTTACCACACTGCCGGTATGGCTTCGTGACATTCGGACACATCGGTAAGTTGTCAGTGTCAAGCTCAGTCGTGATGGAGTATTACATTGATCGTCGGGTATAGTAAGCGTGTACGCGACGTAGGTTGGGTTGGGTCTGACCTTTTTGTTTAGTGCAAAGTAAATCACTCTCCAGTGGCGAGAGCGTAAAACTTTGCTATACTGACTCGTTCGCCGCTTGGCGTTCGTAACAAATAGTCGCATGTCGTCCGTCACCATTCTTGACACGCATGATTCGTAATTTCATATTTTCTTTTATACTTGTATACTAACTCGAGTTTCCTCGTTACAGGCAATAACTCCGTACACGTCATCTGATGAACAACACCGGCGTCCTCTGACTGGTTTGTAGAAGAGCGTCATAGTTTAAAATGAAAATACAGTGGTCATAAAGTGTCTTGCTTCTTTATTCCATAGTTCTTGTTGGGTTTGCCGCTATCGACAGCGATTCCTGATTCGTCGTCCCACGACTTCGTATTTTGTGTTATCTGCCCTTCTGTTCACTATTTGTGGTAGGATCGCTTCTTGTGGGGTTTACTTAATCTTAGTGGCGTGTTTCGCGTGCCGAGCTGGTCGATGTCCGGCGCCCATCCTGCCTTGATGTGTGGAATAGCCGACGGCGCTGTTAAAATTAAACCGCTCGTTCGGCTCAGGCGACGAAAACTGCATCATAATGCAACTGGTCCGATGCTTAAGGATTGCGGAGGAGGGGGCATGATCGGACGCGAGTTCTTTTAGAATTACGTAGAGATAGGGACTGAGCAGATCTGGATATTACTAGACTAATTGTGGCGACGCGATGGTTTATCAGGCGGTGA
>CACRXP010000004.1:2413596-2437561 GCA_902702965.1 Spirometra erinaceieuropaei
ACTGTGAGGCGTGGTACTAAACTCACCTCCGACGATGAAATCTTGTTTGATTTTGAAACGTCAGGGCAATATAACAATGGTTCCCGAGATCGCCTCTTCTTCTTATATATATATATATATATATATATATATATATATATATATAGTTCAGAGGGGGTATGCATTCCGAGTTGATATAATGAAAATATAGAAGAGGTTCTTCGGAAAAGTCGAGTTGTACTCGTGAATTTTCGAGCTGGTGACACCAACCCGTCGTCAGACGAAATGAAAACGTTGGGAGAAATTTGCACAGAGACATGTGATGAGTTGCGAACAACTGACTTTCCTCCACCGCTGTCACGATCACGGTGTGTTACCGAAGTCTCTTCGTTTCAAACCGACGTTGCCGAATGAGACCGGGAGATTTCTTGCGCGCAAATACGGATGACGTGTTTTGAGTGCTATAATTTCGGACGTTCACAATCGTCTCCACAAATTCGAAGCAAAAATTACTGTCCTAAAAAATCAGTGCGCTTCAGTGCTACCTGAGCACGTATTCGAGGATGTGCAGCAAAGAATTAAAGCCACCACCAAGGATGCAAGATTGAAGAAGAGACTTGATCTCCAGGAGAAACTCCAATCACTTCTCCGTCCTACGAACCAAGGAAATTTGACCACGAGAGTTGTCAACCTATCAAAGAGGAGTCTCTCACCTGCGGAAATAACCCTCCTATCAAAGGGAATAGGATTTAATCATGCGGATGCCACACCTACCGACTTCCTAGCTGGGCTTGAGTCCATTCTACTGGCCTCCAACATTCCGGAAGACATGCGCGCGAACATACGAAGCTGCGCCACCGGTATTCTCCGGCAAAAAAGATACCAACAAAATCTACCGGCCGAAGAAGCGCAAGCATTACGATCATTGAAGTCGGATCACAGTATTGTCGTTGTTCCCGCTGACAAGGGTGGCGCTACTGTCATCATAGACAAAATTGAATACGTTAACAAGGCGAATGAAATCTGCAGTGACATGAGGCCTATACCCTTCTTGCTGAAGATCCGACTAAAAAGCAAGCTGCAGCCATCAAAAAGAAGGTTAATGAGCTCGCTCGTTTGAAAGTTATCAGTCCAGATGACTCCAAGTTGATGACCCTCAATGATTCCCACATCGCACACGCGTATGGCCTCCCAAAAGTGCACAAAGTGGATGTCCTCCTGAGGATTATAGTGTCACTTATCGGATCACCCACTTACAATATAGCTAAGTGGTTATACAGTCGTCTGAAGCGGCTCACTCATGGATCGGACTAGAGCATTAACAACTCTCAAGCGTTCCTCCGCAAGGGTACAAGTACCGATGAATGCTTCCTGTCCTCTGACGTCGTTGCGTTGTTTTCTTCCATACAACACGTTTTGGCGATTGAATGCGTAACCAAACGCCTACAGAACAATCCTATTGAGATCCCAACGCAGCATGTCATAGAACTGCTAAATCTATGCCTCAAGAGCTATTGTCAATTTGATAATAGGTACTACCAACAGGTAAAGGGAACCCCGATATCAGGGCTGCTCGCCGAACTAGTTTTGCAGCGACTAGAAGAGATAGTTTTCCAAACTATCAAGCCTAAACTATGGCTTCGTTACGTTGATGACACCTTTGTCATAATAAAGAAGTGCGAAGTCGAACGGCTTCACCATAGACTGAATGACGTCTTCCCAACCGTACAGTTTACCCGCGAAGATGCAATTGAAGACAGTTTGCCCTTTCTGGACGTGAGAATACAGAAGTTGAGCGATGGTAGCCTGGCAACAAGCGTCCATAGGAAAGACTCTAGCTCTGAGATTATCCTCAACTATGGAATCAACCACCCTGCAGCTCGCAAAAGAAGCTGCGTCCGAACTCTGTTTCACCGGGCCTACCGTTATTGTGGCAGCAACGATCTCCTGAACAAAGAGCTTGCTCACCTTATCGGTTATTCCGCTCTAACGGATATCCGATCAGCTTTGTAAAGAACTGTCTCAGGCACCAGACACGGTCGGAAGACCCCACCCCCAACGGAGAGATTGTGACTCGAAAATTCTACTCATTGCCATATATGCGTGGAACTTCTGAAATAATTGTCCGACAGTTCAGCCGCTTGGGTATTCACGTTGCCCACAAACCGGCATCTTCACTACGCGCAGCACTATGTCGAGTGAAGGATCCCATCCCCAAAGAGCAACAAACGAATGTAATTTATCGCATCCCGTGTGCTAATTGCTCCTGCGTGTATGTTGGCCATACAGGTCGATGCCTGGGCACCCGTATAAACGAACACAAACTAGCTATCTGTCGGCGAGACCCCCTGTCTCTCGTCTTTGCCCATGCACTCGAGTGCTACCACCGATTCAATTGGGATGGCACTGAAGTCGTCGCCATGGCCAACGCAAAGCGAGCGAGGGAATTTCTGGAGGCTTGGTACTCCAATGCGGGAAGTATCAACCGCCACGTTGACTTAGATGCCCATTACGATGGTCTACGTTCAAGAATGACTGCCCCCTGCCCTAATTCACGCATCAACGACCGCGAATACAGCCGCCCCATTCCCAACTGATTCACCACCTATCCTCCCCCTCCAGCACGGTGTGCCGTAATTGTTCCGCCTCCTCTCCCTTCCCCGCCCATCACTCACGGACCTACCATGACCTCGGGAGCCCACCAACCCCCCCCCTCCTCACACGTCAGTGGAAAAAGGGTCACGTCGACGAATGGCTAGTTTATGTTCGTTTATAGGCGTCCCAAGTCGTCGGCCTGTATGACCAACATAGTCGCAAGAGCAGTTAGAACACGGAATGCGGTAGATGACATTGATTTTCTGCTCCTCGGTACGGGGTCTATTATTAGGGGTAGTGTTGCGCGCAGGGAGGACGCCGGCTTGTGGGCAGTGAGGATGTCAAACCGGTTTAGTTGTCGGGCGATTGCTTGGGAGATATCCTGCATGCAGTGTAGAAAGTAGAATTTCCGTAGTTCTGATCCCTCATTAAAACCAACGCCCTATGGTTGTCTCTGATGTCCGAGGCAATTTTTCACATAGCTGACCGGTTATCTGTTGAGCCGGAACAACCGATACAAGAAAGCGAGTTATTTCTTAAATATATAATCGCTGCTGCAGTAATGATAGGCCCAGTGTAAAAGGGTTCGGACACAGCTCCTTTTATGAGCCGCAGGGTGGTTGCTTTCATAATTAAGAAGGACGTCAGAACTAGAGTCTTTTCGGTAGACGCTCGTTGCATGGCCGCCATCACTGAGTGTTTGGACACTAACGTCTATAAACGGGAGAATACCCCCTGCCGTCTCTTCGCGAGTAAACTAGATAGCTGGAAAGACGCTATTCAGACTCTGATGCAACTTCGCAGGTCTTCATGTTGACAGTCCGACTATCGCATCCGACGATGCCCACCGTATGCTCCACAGCAGCGTGGGAGCAGGAACGGTGACTTGCGCGTGATTTATAGTGAGAGTAGCGTTGCGCTGCATCTACCACACTCTCTCCTTCTCCCCCACCTGGACCCGGAGTCAAGACAGAGTCAAGAAGACCGGAGACGGGGGAGGGCGCAGGTAGATGGTACGGTCGAGCCCGCAACTTTGTGTTCTACTCCACATCCCCTGGCCCACACAGCAAATAGCAAGGTTTTTGACCAACAGCAAAGAGAATGGAGGCTGGCACGGCCGAAGCCGCACCTAGACGTGCCTCTCACACCCAGCTCGGATCCCACACAGTGGGAGTGCCATAGATGCCACCTTAAGAAGGATCCATTGCAGCCTGACTCTCAGACCACCAGCCGGCCACTCCACACCAGTACACAACACTGGGTCGACTGCGAGGTACAAGTTATCCCGTCAGTTAGTACATTCCGAGCCACGGCTTTTAACGTTCCACGATAGCTTCAAACGCGTCAGATTGTTTATAGTGAGGAAAATGCGCTGAATCGTTGACCTCACTCTCTACTCCCATTCCCATGCCTCAGCCACTGTCCGAGCCGGTCAGCGGGGAATGGGCGCAGTGGCTAACATAAACTAGTGATCTTGTCTGCGCGCGCCACATGCACAACCTAGCCCCCAAAACACAAGCACCAGGATTTCACTCAACGGAGGTTGAGCGGCGTACCTCTCACATGCATGAGAGTGCCGTGGGAGTAACCCGGCTCTCAGCCCACCAGTCCGCCACTCCACACAAACACACACAACTGGACGGACTGAGTGGACCGAGTTGGGACGTCAGTCAGCAGCCTTCGAATCCGCGGCGCTTGATGCGCAGGGATAGTCTCAGGCTCGAGTCACCCATGCAGCAGGTACCGCACGGAGACCAGGTTGAGACACACACTTCCCAATTGCGCAGAAAATGTCTATTGGGTGCTTGTGGCGGGTGATGTTGGTGTGCAAGGAGATGGTGGTGATGGAGGCTGTAATGGTGTGGTGCAGCCGGCGGTTGTCTACCGCAGGTTTTCGTGGATGCGCATGTGGCCGAATAGGCCCATGTGGTTCATGAATGTGCGAGGACAGTGTGGGCAGTGGAGGCGGATGCGGCGGGTGTAGGTTGGTGCTTCAGGCACTGGTTCGCCAGTCTCTGTGCGATGGATTCGCAAGTGGTCGACCAGGCCGATGTGTGAGGTGAATGTGCGAGGACATTGTGGACAGGAGAAGTCGGTGGTGCCCGTGTCAGCTACGGAGATGAGGTGCTGGTGGGCGCACTGAGCGACAGGGTGTGGGTGGGGCTGGGCGTGGTGGTTGTGCAGTGGGCACTGGGTGTGTTGAAACTCGTGGCGGTGGGCTCACACGTCGAAGGGGTGAGGGAGGGGCTAGACATGGTGGGTGTGCTGGATGTGTCGGGACTGCGGTCAATTCCGCTCTCGTGAATACGCATGTGATCGAATACGCCTATACGATGTATGAATGTACGAGGGCAGTGTAGACAGTGAAGGCTGGTGCGGCGGGTTAAGGTTGGTGCTCTATGCACTGGTTCGCCAGTCTCTGTTCAATGGATTCGCAAGTGACCGACAGGGCCGGTGTGTGAGGTGAAGGTGCGATCGCAATGAGGACAGGTATAGACCGGGTCCTCACCACTGGTGTTGACAGTGATTGCATTGGTGTTTGTTGTTGTGTCAGGATTGTGTGTCGTGTTGATGTACGTAGCAGACGCCACAGCGGTAGACGTAGAGGCAGCGGTGGTGGAGGAGGAGGATGTAAGTGATGGTTCAGGAGGACGGTTAGATTTTGTTGACGGCTTAGAGGACGAGGAAGAGTTGGGCGGAGGGGTGACTATTGGTGCAGTCCGAGCGTTGTAGTTAATCCGAAGATGTCCAACAAGTCCATTTGGCGCCGGGAATGCCCGTTAACATCGTGGACACGTTGGAGGCGGGTGTGTGTTGGCAGTACGAGGTAGGCGCAGCTGAGATTTTTGCGTGCTTCGCTTTTGGCTTTCGCGGCGTTGGATCCGTAGATCGCAGCGCTTCTCTACACTAACCTCCTCCAAGTCAGTCGATCTCGAGCGAGGTCTTCCCAATTGGCCGGGTTGATTTGTGGACACTTCAGGGAGAACTTCAGAGTGTCCTTGTATCGACAGACTTAGCCTCCTTGGCGACGTCTCCATAGAAGAGTCGTTTGGGTAGCCGCTCGTCGTCCATCCGCACGAGGTGGTCGCTCCAACGCAGTTGCAGTTGTCTCAGCATAGTGTAGATGCTGAGAAATCCCGCCCGCTCTAGTAACTCCGTGTCGGGGATTCGATCCTATCAGCTCAACCTCAGGATGCGACGAAGACAACTGAGGTGAAAGTGGTTGAGTCGGCGTGCCTACTTCTTGTTCACCTGCCAGCTCTCTGCTCCACACAGAAGCGTCGACAGTACGACTGCTTTGTACGTCTTCAGTTTGGCGTCAATGCGGAGACCTTGTCGATTCGAAAACGTGTTTCGCAGACGACCGAAGGATTGAGTGGCCTTGAAAATCGAGCGGGCTACTTCATCGTCGCTACTGGTGTTGCTAGAGAGGGTGCTAGCCAGGTATGTGGAGTTGTCTACGGCTTGGAGTTGGACGCCTTCACGTTGATTTGAGGTGGGTTGTAGGCAGTGTTGGGTGACGATTGATGCATTATCACCGTTTTTCCCGTGTTGCTGATCGGGTCGAACCTATCAGAGGCGGCGACGAAGAGATCCATGCTCCTTTGTTCGTCCCCTTCTGGGGTGGTGTTGAGGGCTCAGTCGTCCATGAAGAGAGGCTAGTGGACGGTAATTGGGGATATATGCAACTGGAAGTGTATTCGCCCGTCCTGTAGGCGACGAGGATCCCGGGACGTTCGTCACGGTAGGCGTCCATCAGCATGGCAGAGAACATAAGACTGAAGAGGGTGGGCGCCAGGACGCAGCCCTACTTTGCTCCGCTGGTCACAGTGAATGCCTCTGAGACGACATGGTTGTCCATGACGCGCGCCGTCATGCCATCGTGGAGCTGACGTAGCATCTGAGTGAATTGCTCGGGACAGCCACGTACCTGTATGTTTCTCCACAGTCCTACGCGATTCACTATGTCAAAGGCCTTAGTCAGATCCACGAGGGTAGAGCAGAGGTGGATCCGTATCTCCTGACAGTTCTTCTACGGCTGACGGGCGGCAAAGACCATGACGGTTGTTCAACGACAATGGCGGAAGTCGCACTGGCTTTCTGACAGGAGCCCTTGATTCAGATGGTTGAGAGGGCTTCGAGCGAAGATCTTTTGGGCGATGTTCAGCAGGGTGATGCCTCTGTGGTTGACGTAGAGTTGGCGCTTCCCTTCCCGCTTGTAGAGATGGAAGATTGTGGCGTCCTTCAAATCCTACGGAACTTGTCCTTGACGCCACATCTCCTGTAAGAGCGCTGTCAAATGATCCATGCTTTGGGGGGCCACCGTGCTTGTAGATCTCAGTAGGGATCCCATCTGATTCGGGCGCTTTCCGTTGGAGAGCTGCTACACAGCCCTGATGGTTTCTTGAAGAGAGAGCGGGAGATCAACACCGACGTTGATCTCCACCTAAGGCAGTCGGGCGATGGCAGCGTCGGAGATGGTGGAGGGACGGTTGAGAACGCCTCTGAAGTGCCCGGCCCATCCCTTCAGAATGAGTAGGGTGGTTCCGTCGGCGCTGAGAGGAGGAGCGGTGTCGTTGGTTGCGGGGCCGTGGACAGCCTTGATCGAGGCAAAGTCCTACCATTCTTTGCTGTTCGCGTACCCTTGGATCTACTGGGCCTTGGAGCCACCCAGGCTTTCTGCATTTACCGCAGTCGCTCTTGCACAAGGCGGCGACTACGGTGTAAGGATGTTTTGTTTGCGTCGGTAGGGCGGTTGACGTAGGTTTTGTGTAGGCGGTTCCTCTCAGCGAGTAGGTTGCTGATGGTTGCGTCGTTGTCCTCGAAACAATCCTGATGTAGACAGCGCGCGCGACCGAGGACAGCCAGGGCGGTTGACTGGATCGTGTTCTTCAGTTGGCCCCATCGGTTCTCAACGGGGGTGTTCTCGTCGTCGGCGATGGCGGCGGAGGCGACTGGAAGGTTGGTTAGTCGTTGAGTTAATTCATTACTGAGATGGAAATGGTGAGCAGGCACATTCAATAAGGCAGTATTCAACTAACTTGGTGGTCGCTTATCTTGAGGTCACCCGCATGACAGTAGACGGGTCTTCATCTTGGAAATAACGAAGGGATGGTGGGTCCACTCCTCGGCACCCAGGATCGCTTTTGTCGCCAGCACGTCTTGCTGGTCTCGTCCCCGGACGAGGACATGGTCCAGCAGGTGCCAGTGTCACGACCGAGAGCGCATCCAGATAGCCTCATCCTGCGAAGAATGTGTTGGTCAGGATGAGACGGTGTTTAGCGCAGGCTTGTAGGAGGAGCGGGCCATTGTCATTGGAGCCGCCGAGACCATGGGGACCCGGCATTCCTCTCCAAGTGACATAGTCTGTGCTGACGCGGACGTTGAAGTCACCAAGAACAACCAACTTATTCGCCTTCGGCATAGACGCCAAAAGGTCGTGCAGGTTCTCATAGAATTTGTTCCTTGCCATGTCAGAGGTGGTCATGGGGGGACGTAGACGCTAACGATTGTGGCGAATTTTCCTCCCCGGAAAGGCAGGCGGAGGATCATCAGGCGATCGTTGATGCCCTGTGACAGGCAGAGCAGTCGTCCTACGATGTCGTTCCGGATGGCAAAGACGGTGCCCGCGTCCCGTCGCTCTGTCTTGGGGCGACCGCTTCAGAAGAAGGTTTAGCCGGCACCCACCTCCTCCAGTTGATCTTGGTCGGCGAATCGGGTCTCGTTGAGTGCAATGATGTCCACCTTGTAGCACGCCCAGTCCCAAGCAACTAACGCGTCCTTCGTTCTGGTCAGTTGCTCCTGGGATTGTCTAAAAGGGAGAGACTATTCAAGGTCGCCTAAGTGAGCAGAATCACCCGATGTGATGGGGCGCCAGGAGGAGGAGGAGGATAAGGAGGAGGAGGAAGAGAGAGTATTTTGTCTTGTCTTGGTTTCGACTACATGTTAAGAAGTCTGCGAGCCACAGTCTGCGCGCGGATATCGTGCATCCCACGTTGTTTAGGGCACCTTTTATAGCCTCTTCCCTCTCGCGGGGAAAGCTGTGCTCCTCCTAGATAGGACTGCTTTGTCCCACCAGACGGATACCGCTCCCCGCTATGGGTCACGAGCTTAGGCGAGAGAATGACCAGTGGTCCAGGCTGCCTACTTGATTGCTGGTCATCCTCGCCGTAGGAAAAATTTTGACCGTAGGGTAAGGCAACAGAGTAGGGGGCGGGGGGAGAAGTGCGGAGAGAAAGCGCAAAGGAGTAGAAAGGGGCAGGTCATCCAGCCACTGGGTCGGTAGCCTGCTGAGTGCTGAAAGGCGGGGGTGATTAGGCAAAGCCAACCAAAGCTATATTCAACCCACCTGGGAGGTCACGTACCTTGTGGCCTCCTGCGCGTTTTAGACGAAGTCTCATTTTGGAGACGGCGGTGCGATGATCCGCAGGACTTTTGACCGTGGCGGAGGAGGGTAGAATAGAGAATAGAGAGCGAAGGGCGGAGGAGAAGAGCGGAGAATACGTGTGAGTGAGTAGAAAGGAGCAGGTCTTCCGGCCACCGGGTCGGTAGCTCGCTGAGTGCCTGTGGCCTCCCGTGGGGTTCCAGACGGAGCTTTATCTGGGAGGTGGAGGTGCGATGATTCGTGCAGTCACCGGAGGTGGGAGGGGAGCAGAAGCACCGTGTGCGGAGGTGCACGCATGGATACTCTCACCCGGTCTAGCCGGCCAGTCGAGGTTGTTACGGGGGGTGTGACCACTAGCCAGAGCCTAGCTTCGCAGAGCCACGGGTGGGAGTTGGGTGCCAGTTAATGGACGATAGACATAGCCTACACCTTCAAGCGAGTGAGCAATCTACCACGACCATCACGCGGATCCACAACTGGACATCCCTACGCCCCGGTGTTTCATAAACAGACGTCTGAACAGTGCATTCATGATTACCAATCGAGGCTTTGCCTATACATCGCACGTCAATTTTTCTGATAGATCGCCTGCTCAGTCAGTAGTTTATCAGACTGTGTTAAGTGCTAGAGGACCTACTGTCAGCCGCACATGTGCCAATTATTCGCGCAAACACCCTTTCCATGCTTCCACCTCGCCAGCTATAAACCTGAGACAGGCTGCATCTTTGAAAGCTTAGCTATTGCTTGATCTTGCGTCTCTAAATAAAGAACCCTATGGCGCTGTTCAAGACACGGTATCTTTCACTACTACGCTGGAGTTAGCTGACCTCCAAGCACCTCATTAACTATCCTTCCATAATCCCAGACTTTTATCTGGCGAGCTATGGATACCTGCACTAGCTCTCCTCCTCCTCCTCCTCCTCCTCCTCCTCCTCCTCTTTTCATTGCTCCTGTCACGGTTTCTACGTAATTAAAATGTTTTGTGCCTGCTTGCATCCGACTGTTACCTTTTGTTCATTTTAAGTGCGGCGGGACTTCAAAACAAAAATTTCTAGAGCGAATTCTGAAGAACACTGCCGCCACATATTGCTGCCGAAGTGTCGTTTCGCCCTTGTCGCTGTAGCTTAAATTAAAGTGTGATTAGACTCGCGTCGTCCGGTGGGGCCTCGTAGCTCAGATGGTTGGCTGTACTAAAGCCTCCCCTTGTTGTCGTGGGTTCGAATCCCACCGAGGCACCGAGTTTTTCACGGTTGGGTCAAAGTGTATTGGCAAAGATCAGGTGAAGGGTCCCAAACACATACGACCAGCCAAAGGTGCCTGTCTTACGGGAAAAGGCGGTAATAGGGGTTTTATGGGCGGGGTATATGTTTGCACAGAGGCATGGCAAAATAAGTATAGATAATTGGTAAATTTGTTTTTCGGACGGAAAGCTTTCATGCTTTGACACATAGCAACCGAAATTAAGCAGAACAATTAAAAAAATAAACAGTAAGTGTATATAACGATCGCTCCTTAACTCTCTGAGCTGAGGACATTGTAGATAATGCACCAGACCGTCTAGAACAACCTTGTACGATGAAACACCAAACCGAAATAATCGTGTCGGATAAAAATCCACCTAAATAAGTATAGAAGGTATTCTTTGTATGCCACTGATGCTTGGGGGTCTTCAACCGATCCTTTCCAAATTAATTATTTAAAATTTGCCAAAACTCCTCTAAATTAATATCCTAACTTACTTTCGTATGTCAGTAGTCGCTCGGAAGATTGCTTAAGTGTAATCTGACAGAAATTCAGAGAATGAGCATAGAGTTCCGCCGTACTGGCGGTACAACTTTACATTTACAAAAATTTTCGGCACCTACTCATTCGTTGTCTGGTCATGGTGAATGGAGGGCGTAATCGCTTTGCAATAGTTAGTAAAAACTCTTACTTATTTTCACGTTCCGCCACTCAGAAAAGACTAACATTATCCGCTGAACACAGACCAAATGTTTCTGAAAGCTTTATATTATACAGGGCGCATTGGAAAAAATCGTTAATTTAATTATGGAAACATTATTGTAACTGCCAATTGTAGCGGTCAACTCACTTCTGAAATAATTGTGAGCAGTGCAAACGGAACTTTGCTGCTTACATTTGTTTCCTTCCTAAAACTATTTACCTTTTACTCATGCAACCAGTAAAGTGCAATTTTTGCCGATGGAAATGGTTGGTTTTTTCAGAACAGCATGCGTCAGCACACATACATAGCCAGAATGTTAAATCCGCAAAGTTAGGTATTTATGAGTGAATGTGTCCATATCCACCCCCTTCTACTTCCGAAATCAAATATAAAAGCCTCCGGGCTTGTGGATTGCAGTGGAGCGCAGACAATACTAATAACAACCGTTGCAGTCGCGTATGCAGGATTCGTGCATCATGAATAATACACAGCGGGGTGGCAACGCTCGGAAGTGGTTCTACAGTAATGGAGTTTTCAGACGCGTACGACGCTAATAGCTGCATTAAAAAGCCTTTCAAAGTGATCCCAAATATGTTGTGTGCAACCGCCAAAACAGTGGTGTTTCAAATTTTGAAGGGTGTTCTTTATAATGGCCAACGCTGCATGATACCGAATTTTATTTTCACTTTGACCCAACTGTGAAAAACTCGGTGCCTCGGTGGGATTCGAATCCCCGACAGCAAGAGGAGGCTTTAGTACAGCCAACTATCTACCCATTTGAGCTACGAGGGCCCACCAGACGACGCGAGTTTAATTGCAGTTGGGTCACGTTTACCCGCCCAACTTACTGCAACGTCTGGAACCCACCAAATCTGATACAGTAAGCTGACTGTCCAAGCAGGATTTCCTAAGTAATACACCTAGAATCCACCAGATGACTACTAGGCGCACGTAATTCAGAGGTGTTTTGGCAGATTTTGAATAATTCATATTTACCCAACTGTGAAAAACGTAGGAAATCCTGCTTGGGCAGTCAGCTTACTGTATCGGATTTGGTGGATTCCAGACGTTGCAGAAAGTTGGGCGGGTAAACATGACCCAAATATGATTAAAATTTCGTCCTCCGGCGGGGCCTCGTAGCTCAAACGGTTAGAGTGTTGACTGTACTAAAGCCTCCTCTTGCTGTCGTGGGTTCGAATCCCACCGAGGCACAGAGTTTTTCACAGTTAGGTCAGGGTGAATTATCTGAAATCTGTCAAAACACCTCTGAATTTTATTTTATCGTAATCAGGTTGTCAACATCCAGATGGTTTGACGACATATGTCAGAACGACTTTTTCGCATATTTCCGCCGCTTAAATATGCTTCAGCGCACATAACAGGGGCCTGCTAAGATCAAATTTAAATGTAGATTTGACGTAGCAAAAAGGAACTGGTTCAACACGATTACTGGAAGTGGGCATCAGAAATCCTCTTACGGTATACATTATATGCGATAAGGACATCCGGGTAAGTTAAGCAGTTTTTTATATATGTACATCATGCGGCAGTCTTCTGATAAAGCTTTTTTGGCTGTCCCGATACTCAAACATGTTATTTTTAGGATAAAAATGCTGGTGGAACAGTGTATATGGTGGGTGGAAATGGAACATTGGAGGACAAACACTGGTTTACGACCCCCCACCGTAAGTATAAAATTTTAGCCACCTATGTCAGGGGGGTTAAACTAGATATTTCGAATGATTCATGTGAAAAAATCAAAAGTCTATCAATTGTATAGCTGTGTGTTTCCAAAGTTCACTCAATACCCGGTGCGAAGGCGAAGAGGCGCAAGTCGGGATAATTGTACAAATCAGTTCGGTTATTCAACGAAAGCACTGTTTTAGACCAAACGGCAATTGCTTGTCATACTTTGTAAGGTGGTTGGGCACGCCTTTTGCGAGGAAATGCGAATTTTCTTATCATATGTGCAGCGCCAGCAAACTTCATCACTTAAGTCAGTAGGGGAGTACAACTTCACTGCTATTCAATTTCCGAATACCATGAAACTGATGAGCTACGCAATCTGCTGCTTTACCATAGGGTATCTTCAAGAAATCAACATTTATGGTTTTGAGTAGACTTAAACTTTCACTTCATATGCAATGGATAACAACGCATACAGCATATGAAAACGGTGGTGAATAGGACGAAACGAGCGAGCAACTTCAGCACAATATAAAGTATAAGTTCATAAGACAAATTAACTAACGCAAAGGCATGACAATAATCTTAATTCACTAGATATTGAGATGATGTCAAAGATCCTTCTTCTTCATCCCATAATGTGTATAGTTAGCTGGATTTTTGAAGGAGAAGACGTCACTCTGCCGACGGGACAGATGAGGAATGAAAGTCTCCACTATCCACTCCACCTGACCAAGAACGTTACGGGTACGCTTTTTATTGTGCCAAAAGAGACATTTATGCCGCATATAGCAATTCGTGTTCCTTTTAAATAAGCAGATATGCATCGGCCCTCAAAGTAAGCACTGGGAATTTCTTGAAATGACTAGGTTACACCGCTTTGATTATTTGCTTACATTTAACATAACGACAGCATGTTGCATAAGGCGTCCTAAATGTCCATTTGTTCACAAATTCGTGGAAAGAAATAAGAGAAAATAAGATGTCTTCACTGCTGGTGTGTTTAATGAAAGAGGAGCAGGTTGCCTACGACGCAGTAATTAAAAACTCTGTGTTCTACCGATAAAGTGATTTGTGGCATAGTGCGAGGAGTTCAACGTATAACATTTCCGATGTTCGGCAGGTCTTAAAAGTTGCGATGTAACAAGAATACACGATCAAAATATTTTACTAAGGGCTCATATTAGTTGAATGTGATGCCATAATGTGTTTACAAACTGAAAAAAATTGATAAAATATGTTCCTAGGGAAAACTAGGCGTTACAAATTGTTGTCCTATTTAGGCACTTTGGTACGTGGGTTACAAAAATGGACATGTTTTTAAAGCCAATTAAAACATATTTTTTAAAATCACGATATGACAAGACGTAAAAACAACAATGTGAGCGACAAATATGACCTTGATTTCGGAAAAAGAATCACCATGTTAACTGGCGACCACGTACAGCACGTAACCTAACACACAAAGCGTACACAAATTTACGAAACATTTTTGATCATTTAGAGCCAGGCCCGAATATATCCAATAAAACTCCCGGTCCGTAGTGAACGAATTTATGTAAAAGAGAAAAACAAAATAAATCGTCAAGGCCTGTGTGCTTGACTAACATGAGTATTTTGTAGTGCAGTACAAAGAGACTAGTGCATGCCCCTCCCACTCTAAAATGAAGCGAAACAAAAGACGGGATTAAAATGCTTTTAGCAGATGAAAATAGTGCACAAATACATTACGTTCTTACCTAGTTTTAGTTGACACTGCTTGTTTTACCGTCGAAAACAATGGCAACAAATGTCAACAAATACCTAAAAGCGATTTAGGTAAATTCGTTTTAATTATGATGAGTCAGGAGTCAATCATAACGACAAAGACGCGACATGCGCGATATTCTTTTCGGACAACGAAATATCCTGCTAATTTAAAAATACAGTAGGTGGGCTAACGCATGAAATGTCAACCGAAATTCCGAAGTGCGTTTTCGTGTCGAAAAGATTAATTAAGTAGGTTTTTAAAACTAATGATCATACAGCATAATTCTATGATAACTCAGTTACCTCGGCACGCCGGCCTTCGAACGGACTTCTTTTTTGGCCGGAAGCAGAAAGTATCCTATGTAAAAATGACTACTTAAGTAACATGAATTTTTGTCATGGATTTCCGATGACCTCAAAAATTCAATTATATTTCATGGAAAACATGCATAAAAATATTCATTCTTTTGCTCATTCGGTAGAAAGTGACGTTTCCATTCAATTTTATATGCAAAGAAAGGGGATAATTCGGCTTTAGAAGTTTCTAATTGTGAGATTTTTTAATACCGTGAAATGGCCGTTCATAAAACGTCATGTCTCTACACTTACCAGCGTGGCTTGCAAAGTTAGCAATATGGCTCAAATCCACCGCTAAATTTTATGAACAGCGTATAGTCTCCTCTTTATACCGTAGCGAAATGTATGGTTTTCCGTGCGCGGAAAATACACGACTTGCAGTTTGCAAACCCTGAATGCAAGTGCAACGGCAGATCGGGTTTCAAAATTATACGGGAATTGGAAAAGTTTTTGAAAACCGAATGACACCCTTTCTTTGCGCATAAAATTGGAAGAAGACGTAATTTCCCACCGAATGATCAAGAGAATGAATATTTTTAGGTATGTTTATTATGAAATATAATTGAATTTTTAAGGTCATCGGAAATCCATGCTAAAAAATCCTGCTACTTAAGTAGTCATTTTTTGCAGAGGATACTTTCTGCTTGCGACCATAAAGAAGTCCGCTCGAAAGCCGACATCTTGTGGTAACTGAATTATTATAGAATTATTTTGCTGGCTGACTTGTTTTACAACCCTAGTTAATTGATCTTTTCGAAACAAAAACGCATTTCGGAATTTCGGCTGACATTTCATGAGTTGGCCCACCTACTGCACATCTACCCGACGCTTTAAAAGAGCATAACGTTTGGAAAACTGGCCGCAGTTGCCCTATATAATTTGTCCGTGCAGTGTATTGCTTCTGAAGTGTTAACACAACGTGAGTAAAATACGGAGTATAATACTTTTTACAGGGAATGTGAGGACCCGGGCTTTCAGTGTGTACAAACGAGTAATTAGTATAAACTTCAAAATGACGTCGGGCTCATTAGCAGTCGACTTCTGTCACATCTACGGACAACCGCGGCAGGCGTCCGAAAGTGAACAGGAGTTTAGCGAGCAGTCGATTTTAGTCCCTAAATTATGTATAGCAGTTGTAAATATTTCTGTAAAGTTCTTTGTGAGGTAGATTTTAGTTTATAACGTGTATAAGGGAGGTGGTCGGTCAGTATGTATCGATACCCGAAGTTTGACAAAGGGGCAGGAGACATGTTTTTGGCCATTATAGTTAACCAATGTTAGTAGGGTTAAAAAATAACCGACATATTGGAATGCATTTCTCCATGAGAATTTGTAATTTTCGATGAAAGCGTCTGAAGCAATTAAGCGTTTCTGTTGACGTTGGCTCATAACAAGGACAAAAAGTGTGGCAATTACACTATAAATTAATTCAACTGATCTAGATACAACCGTAAGATTTGCGTCTCAAACAAAAATGTGCCAGCTAAAATGTTCCTTCCATTGAAACTGCCATGGGCATTTGTAAACTGACTACACGCTGTTGATAAAATCGTAGTTTATCCTTATTTGTGAATTCGATGATGCTATATTTTGTAGAATGGTATGCTGGTAGATCACGCGGCGGTGTACCAACTGGTACCTTTCGCTGCATAACATTTAGAGCCAATGAGTGCACTGCAAGTTTAATTTACTAAGAAAATAAATGCAAAACGGCAAATTAAAAACGTAATTGACGTGATGCGCAAATGGGAATGTTAGTCAAAGGACAGTGGATTTATAGGAGAGACGTAGGTTAGACACATGGTCTAGTTATTTGAAAAGTCGACCAACTGACTTTTCTTGAAAACATGTAGAACCAATAAAAAATATAATTCAAATTACTAAATGGCTGCGTAGGCGCCCACCCTAAGCACTTTAATTGGTATAGAGTTCTAAAATAAGTAATCTTCACCTACTTCTAACTCTGCTACGTACTAACTCGCAGATTATCAGAAAGAGCAACTCCACTCGTAAAGTTAACTCTCGTAGTACCATTAGTCCATCTAAGGGCACGACACGGAGCAACTTTAAATTGCGTAAAAGGACTATTTACGCAAGAGAGACTCAACTGGATCCTAAGGTGTTTAATTTTAATTTCCTGAATACACTAATATATTGTGTACAAAGTCCTCCGATGGCATAAACCGTAGTCGGCGGAATATTATTCCTAAAATGTACTTCGCTCGTAAGGTTCATGATGATTTTGTTTTCGCTAAGTAAGAAATCTATGTAAGCTCTGCGCAAATATGCCCTAAATACTGAAATGGAAACGGATGAATTTACCTTTCGAAAACTTTATTCAACTACAGAGAGTGACCGATCTCAGGAAATGTTGGCTGAAATTCTGAAATGCGTTTTCGTTTAGGAAGGATTACTTAGGCGCGGTTGTAATACTGATTATCTTGCGGCACAAACCTATAATATTTCGGACTTGGCAGGACGTCAGTTTTTGAATAAACTGCTTTCCAATCTTCTGTAGAAACCATACTTTGTAAAAAATGACTACTTATTTAGTATGACGTTTTCTCATTGATCTTCGATGGTCTTGCAAATTCAAATATATTTTCTAGAAACCACGAACAAAAATATGCTTTCTTTCGGTCGTTTGATAGAGAATTACGTCTTCTTTATAGTTTATGCTCAAGGATGGATTATAATTAGGTTTTACAAAAGTTTTTAATTATGAGATTTTTTAAGACCGCGCACTATCCATTCACACAGCATTGTACCAATGCGTTTACCACTGCTCCTCATGAAATGTACAACATAGTCCGCATTCATTGCAAAATTTTGTGGACTCCGTATGATATCTTCTTAAAGGCGTAGAAAAATATGTGATTTTCTTTACGCGGAACGCATGCACCTTGTAGACTGAAATCATTAAGCGCTAATGCAACGAAAGATGAGGCTCCGAATTATACGGCAATTAGAAAACATTTTTGAAAAGTAATCATACTCCGTTTTCGAGTATGAACTATAAAGAAGACCTAATTATCTATCAAACGACCGAAAGAAAGCATATTTTTGTTCGTGGTTTCTAGAAAATATATTTGAATTTGCAAGACCATCGAAGATCAATGAGAAAACGTCATGCTAATTAAGTAGTCATTTTTTACAAAGTATGGTTTCTACAGGAGATTGGAAAGCAGTGTATTCAAAAACTGACGTCCTGCCAAGTCCGAAATATTATAGGTTTGTGCCGCAAGATAATCAGTATTACAACCGCGCCTAAGTAATCCTTCCTAATCGAAAACGCATTTCAGAATTTCAGCAAACATTTCATGAGATCGGTCGCTCACTGTACATGTCAGAAAACTGAAACTGCGACTTCCGAAAATCGATCGCCTTATATGCGCAATTCAAAAAGCATTATTTAGACAAGAATGTCCCGGATCGTCAACGGTAACAATGTATATTTTGCAACATGAAAATAAAATTATTAATAACTCTACTTGAACGCTACACAAACGGTCTATAAATGTTGTCAGCGTCAGGCTTTAATTCTAGGACAAGACAATCGAGAAATTAATAACGATACCATGGTAAAGACAGTGCAAATGCCAACATCTTTAAACAGTATGGGTGTAAGTTGCCCCAGGTGAGCTGACGGGTATATATTACATTTGCACGACGCTTGCTGCTTTCATGTAGGAAAAAGGTCGTCAGCTAGGTCCCAGCAAGTCATTCCGTCTTTGCCTAGTTGCAGCAAAACCTTCGTTACAGAGGGGTCGGGAAAAAAAGAACTGTTAAATTCATCCGTTGCCAATCTTTTGCCATCGAAACTGATCCCGTTTCTCACTTCCTCCGTTGTCTGATGCCGTCCTCTCCACTATTAATTTTGCTCCTGTGAGTATTCAGAAATTAATAAGTCATCTTACTAACTTGCGCTTAGTGGGAACTGACAGCATCCCGAAATCTCTTATGAAACAGCCAAGAGATTTTCCCTCTCTGCTGAGTAAATTATTTTCAGTCTTTCCCGAGAATGGTTTTTCTCCTGATTTTCAAAACAATATTTCCCCGGCATGGATTTGGAGCAGACATACACAGCAGAATTTACTGGAACCAACAATTTTCGCGACGGCTTATCGACTGCAACCTGTCGCTGCATAACAGAATTAACGAAAGAGAAAGATACAGAGATCCTAATTTCTACAGAAAAAAATCAATAAAAAACAGCAAGGTCATCGTTTACTGCAAGCGGACTAATCAATAAAAGTGGTAACTTAAAGTCACAGTTTAGAAAAGAAAACGGAGAAGTCAACACGCAGAGGGGATTGAGATTTACCAGAGCTAACTAAGGTTGACCACGTGGTCTAACTGTTTGCATAGGTTAGGTTTCTCCCACCGTATGTATACTGCCTTCAAGTAGCCTACATACTGATTATTGGAGAATTGCTATAATTATTCCAGTATTTAAATCTGGCAGTCATTCTGATGTTTAAAATGGCCGAGTTGTTCACTAAATGCCGTCTCTCGCTAAACTCCTTAAAAAAGTATTCCTATGAAAATTACTGGCTTTTATATAGCCAACCAAGTTATGAGCTCTTCCAAACATGGCTTTTTACTCGATCAATCTTAAGAAGCGTCATATGCCGTTCCTAAATCTACTTAATTCTCTTCGTAATGATTATTTATCTGTGGTCGTTATTTATTTTGATCTTAGTAAAACCTTTGATAAAGCGCCACATAAAAGACTTCTAGTTAAACTGGGGGTTCTGGGACTTCGCAGTCCCCTTGTAGACTTTATTAAGGTATACTTGTCTAATCGACAGGAAAAGGTTTTAGTGGGATCCTCATTCTCCAGTGAGAGCCCTATTGTAAGTGATGTCCTCTGAAGAAATAACTTAGGTTCTCTTTTGTTTTTGCTTTTCATTATTGATATCTCGTCAGCAGTCAAACATTCTTGATCTTTTATTTATGCTGACGGCCTCATAGACGTATACTCATTCCTTAAATTTACGACCCAACATTGCCTGGGGCTTGCACTTTCAGCGTGGAGCTCAAAATCGGTAATAGAATTCTCTCCGTCTAAATGTCGCTATATGTGTTTTGGACCTGATAGGCTACCTCATCCAGTGGTCTTTCAAGGCACACGTATAACTGAATGTGCCACCGTCAAGGATTTAGGTTTAAGTTACACCAATAATCTAGATCTCCCGCCACACGCTGACAGAATTACGGCCAAAGTTGCCCAGGTTTGTGGCTTAAGAAATAAATTTATTTCTTACAATTTATATCTCTGTGAAATTAAATTAAGACTTTATTGAATGTTTGTATTTCCCATTCTCGAGCATTGTTACCCCTTCCTTGGTTTGATGAACGAGGCTAGTCGTTTTAAAATTCTGCGGTAAGGTGATACCATACTAACAGCATAAGTACTAGCTAAAAGCCCATACACGCATATTTCGCCGATATTCTGCCGCTGCGTTGCACAACTGCGAGAGGTTCGGATCATCAGTGGGTCACCCAGTATTTCCCGTCTGTTTTCTGGTTGATACTTCAATTTAGAAACTGTCGCTTTTTAATTTCCTCAGACGGAGAAAACTGGGGGACCCACTGACGAGCCGAACCGCTCGCAGTTGCGTCATGCAGCGGCAGAATATAGGCGAAACACGTGTGTATGGGCTTTTGGCTAGTATCTGTGCTGTTAATATGGTATCACCTTACCCTAAAGTATACTACTAGCTGTCTGTCGGCAGTTAGTGAATATTACGCAGTTATCCGCTGTGGCTGACGAACTTCAATCCAAATATTCATACATAAAATTCTCGGTTTCTGCCTATAGGCCTTGAATAAATTGATCTACTACAAGTTCGTAGATAATTTTTGATAAAATTATAGAGCGACACGTTTCAAAACTAAAACTATCCAAATACATTCGTCCAGAGTTCTCTTAGGTACGGGATATCCAAATATTTCCCTACTCAGATGCCACATAACTAACCGTCGCCGTCAAATTATCGTATCCGCTCACATTTCTTTCTTCCTCTGGGTATGCATGTTGCTTTCTACGATCTCCCATTATAGAGTTTCGATTTTTTCGGTTTCGCGGTCCATGCATCAAGTCCTTCACAGAACGCGATGTCCTCCATGACCAGCCCCTCAGAGAAGTAGTGGACCCATGCTGACTTGCACACTCTAAGCTGCCTTCGTTTGCTTATCGGCGGCCCTCATAGGGAATACGTTCTGGCCTTTGAGGTTTCGGGCGTTCACCCCTTATACCAGTCCCATTCTGGTTCTGCCACCACCTAACATCCCCAGACTCTTATCTTACCCCCAGAAGAATTTGTCCTGCTCCTGCATACCCCTTCGCAGATTTCAACGTCATGTCTCCATTTCGACCCGCGAACGATCTGCTGACGATCACGGTTGACCCCTCTGTTTTCGCCAACTTCTGGTAGTTTTGCCGGTCATCAAAAGTATCGTAGTCGCACCTCTCCGCGCCTTGATGACTCCCGCAGCTTTAAATATTTCCTCCTCCCCCGGGCTCTAAGCGGGATGTGGCCGATCGCTTAGGGTCCCTCCTGCATCGCCACCATGACGGCTGCATCAGCTGACAACCAAAAAATATTAGGATCGCGTCTGCAGCGAATAGCCTCACCCGGTTTAGGGACTTAACCACGACGAGAACCGTTTGAATCCTCCATCTAATCTTGCCTGCGGGGCGGTCTTGTCCGACAAGCGTGTTTACTTTCTCATGAGCGCAGGTTTTCGCCCTTCAAAACCAGTTAGATCACATTCATTTTACTTTTTTTCGAAAAAATGAAGTTTTTTTCGCTGCTCACTAACAGTTTTCCATATCAGACTGCCTATTTATAAGCACCAACGGAACGTTCTGCAGTGTCTGCCTGCTTGTTCTAAAATTCACTCAAAAAATTATTTTACTCACTATGATTGTACTCTTGGGAGTAATAAATAAAAAAATATTTGTTTATTTACTTGTTCTGACATAAATTATCATTTCCAACTTTCGCATGATTTTAGGCTGACAGAGACATACACTCGATCGGTCTCATCTGGGTGAAGTTGTCCTGTTCTGCTTACCCTGTAAATTCAAAAAGACGAACTTATCCTATGAGGAGAGCCGTAGTTGACGTCAGACATCTCATACCGCCGCATTGCTCCAGTTTACCAGCCCCAATAAATAAGTCATCTTGACTCTTCTTTTAATTTGACCAAATAGCTGCGGAGCATGCTCTTCATTTGAAGAAATTAATTGGCAGAAGACTGCAGATTACGATGAACACCTTGTCCCGATACGCATTTAAGCGCTTGCCGGTGATTTCCACTTTCCGGGGATTTCCCTTACATAATTATCATTTTTTATGCAAACAGTCGCTTAAGTCAGGGGTGCAAACTCACCCAATAATGAAAATTAATCCCCACAGGAAATAAATTTCCACAACAGAGGTCTGTGATGAATATATTCTTGAGCATCTGCAAAACAGTAGCTGGCGAATGTACTCTTTGAAAGTGTTTTTATAGGAAATTACGTTGGCGAATATCGGCGAGCGTGTTCTTTTACCCTAATACCAACAATGAAAAAACTGGAACGTTTGGCCCACTTAATATCTCCACTTTTCTTCTCGTAATGGAGTCATTCCTGCCATCTTTGTTGCCATTTTTGGTTTGGCTTCACGATTATAAGTGCTGCAAAGGTGACGTTGTGAAAATATGAGTACTGAACAGCTTCCTTTTGCTGAGGATTCGGAGACGAAATCACTACTATACACGTCGGACAGCAGATATCACCCGACGAACGTCCACTTTTATTTTAAAATGCCACTTGTGAATTAAATTTTCATACTAATGTTGGTCAGTTATAAGTCCTGTTGCGAAATTACGTATTTGCAGGGACAAGGCAGGGTGAAATGCACCGTGGCATAACCTCAGTGGCTATAATGGGCCATTTATGGTTGGCCTTTTCGTGATTACTAGTTAGCTAGCTGTAAACGTCAAAAAATAAGGGAGAATTTAAAACGAACGGTTGCATGTATGCATTATGACTGTTCCCCATGATATAAAATCGCGGTCCTAGAGATAAAGGTCTTATCATGCCTCTCTGACGTGCGCGGGCTAAAATATCAATTTTTACGCGCGCGAAAGTTCATTTGGTCAAACCCCCGTTCGAGATTACTGCCCCTT
This sequence comes from Spirometra erinaceieuropaei, assembly GCA_902702965.1. NCBI lineage: Eukaryota > Metazoa > Platyhelminthes > Cestoda > Diphyllobothriidea > Diphyllobothriidae > Spirometra > Spirometra erinaceieuropaei. The sequence goes on from CACRXP010000004.1 coordinate 2,436,477, forward strand.
GTAACCTAGACCATCAATTAACTTGGGACATTTGAGAAGCGTAAGGTCATATATTTTCCTTCTCAAATGTGTAATCGTCTTTTCACTAAATTACTGTGAATCACACTCTTCAGGCGAAGATGACCATTTCCAGAACGGGTCAGGCAAATAATTAATATTCTCCGAAAGCGCGATTTGATTCTACATTCTCGAGTCTCATGAGTTACTTCACCTAACCTATGTTCAAAACAGGACGTACATTTGGCAGGATGAAGAGCGGAGCATACGCACTGGGCATCCACGGCACCCCACTGCGAAGGATATGTGCGCACTGAGTGACACACCTTCCAGACATGACAGTTCGACCGTCTTGAGCGACTGTGTTCACCATGAGCTCCATAGAAAGATGTAAACAGTAACGGAGACCTGAGGGTGATTTTTTTATAGTGATAAAAGACTTGCGCTGCATCTACCTCCCCCCTGCCAGGGCCCAGCGTCATGGAAGACTCAAAAAAATTCGGAGGCAGGAAAGGGTGCGGATGGTTGGCACAGCGAAAATCCGCACCTTAGGCGTGTCACAGCACCTGATCAGGATTTTATGCAACAAGACAAAAAGAGGGCGGGTCGGGTCCCAAATGACGCGACGTGGGCCTGTACCTAGGCTTGCCACCACATCTCTAATACTGACATTTGTTATGGGTGCACATTTTCAATAACGCTCATCGGACCCTGATCCAGCCCCTGCTTCGTTCCGGGGCATTTTTTTAGAGAGAGAGGAATGCTTTATTTTGAAAATAACTTTCAAAACTTTCAGCAAAAACGGTTCTCCAGTACACAGTGATTACCATAGAGATTAACAGGTATTGGACAGGTGGACATAATTATATATGAAGAAAAAAGGACTTTAAGGTGTAAGATCGAGTTTTAGTTTTTGTTTTTCAACATCTTTGCAGGTGAGATACTGGGCTAGAAATGGAAGTATGGAATTCCGATAGGCCGAAGTGCGGCAAGGGATGTGGCGGAAGCATCGACGCATGGGGCGTAAGGATTTCGCAGCCATTAACTCATTATGAAGGGGATGAACGGTGTCATTCAGAATTCGGTCA
>CACRXP010000004.1:2439976-2635936 GCA_902702965.1 Spirometra erinaceieuropaei
TTTTAGCGGCAAATCCTTCCAGACATGATATTTCGATTGTCGCTACCGACGATGTCCACCATGCGCTGCACGACAAGGAGAGAGCAGGCACGGTTACTTGTGCGTGAATTAGTTTGCAGTGAAAGTAGACGTGGATTCTACAGCATTCTCACTTCCTCCTTCACCTGGGCCCGGTGTCAAGACATAGTCAGGAAGACCGGATGGGGGAGGGAGAGAGAACACAGGTGGTTGGTACGGCCGGTCTCGCACTTAGAAGTACCACGGTACCCCCCGGTCCACGACAAACACTTGACCAGGATTTTGACAACAAAAAATGAGTCAGAACGAGGAGAGGATGACGCAAGTCACTGGACAACCATACACACTGCCTGTACACTCAACGGGAGCGCAGGCGCATCTACCGGAAGGGAACCAGATGCCAGACATAACGCCCTACAAAGACACATAATCCTACGAATAGGTAAATTTAAATACGTATGCCAGGAAATTCTCCTTTCTGCAGCCTTCACATCGAAACGAAACGCCGTAGACTTTCCACTAGACGTTCGGAGGCGGCATTTGCTCGCTCAATGTAATTCGGATTGTGCGTTTAAGTTGGAATCGCTTGCCAAAGATGTGTCTCTTATGTCCCCGGGCGTCAGGTATTAAATATGAACATAACTGATGAATATGGCGTGCATGTAAATTGATAGTGCGGTCCGCGTTTCCTGCAACCTATCTGCTGGAGTATGGGTGGTTTGAGTTTGAATGTAGTGTTTGCCCATCCATTTTTGCCTGTCATTAAGGACGGGACCTCTGGAAGACTGTGAATAATTCAAGATCAGAAAATGGGAGAAAGGGTGCAGAGGAGAACCCCGAAAGTGGTTAGAGTTTAAAGCTCCTTGCTTTGCGGAACCCGTTTAAAAAATCCAAACGTATTTCCTCTGAGTTATAAGCCTTCGCCCTTTTGGAGGAATTGGACTGAGACCTGTACCTTAAGAACTTTTTTAATTTGCTACCATGACCAACTTCCGCGGTCATCCATTGAAATCGCGAGTTCAGCATGCGAGGATGAATGTGCCTAAGTTTTCCTTCTCTGTCGGAGTGTTTAAACTGCACGATATCCTCGCCGGAGATGTTGGAAAATTACTATAGATGGAAAAATTTAATAAGGACCCTGACATATCTATGTTCCGTAATGAACAAGAGTGAGGAGATATCGAGTGCAACGTTTGAGACCTATTCCGAATTTGTCCAACCGTTATTAGCTAATCTGAACTGTTTCAGCCTATATGCCTTCCCTGTACATCGCATTAAATGTTACATTGCGAATAGGGTATTCGAAAGCTTAAACATATTGCTCCTTCTAAACTGAACTGGTCTGAAATAAGAAGGACTACGCAGGAGAAAGTGTTTCCACTTGCGTGTGGACTCAGCTATGGCATACACATCCTTTTCGGCAACATGATGATATCGTCCATTTGGGAGTAGTCCGCACCAAAAGAAAGCCACTGATAGACAATTCTGGTTATATGGGGCAGGAACCGGGACGTTTGAATTGGCGGTTTCTACATTTAGTGCGGTACCATACTGAAGGATAGCGAATGGGGCTTTCACCAATCCCTTTTTAAGAACTTCAAGTGCTTGTATTACCTTAAATGGCCCAAGGCAAGTTTTTTCTTGGAAGATAGGTGGATTAAATCTAAGATGTGGGGTATCCATGGTAAATAGTAGGCGAGCAATCCCACGACTCTTTGTTGAGATTTTCGATCATGTGGTGAAATCATTGCGTGCAAAGGCCTTAGGCGGTCAATATGCGGTCTAATGCTACGTTCGAATACCTCGCAATCGAGCTTCCGGATTCAATTAGCAGCTGTTGGCTTCATTAAATGTCTCTTTGTGTCTTAGGGCCTAAATGCGTAATTTCCGAGGGCTTACCTTATTATCCGTAAAGCTGTTCACATGGGTGGTGATATTATCAATACAGACAAAGATGTCGTTCAGGCAATTGCGCGTACTTATGTCGTCGATAATTCCTTGGAAATATACAACTTCATGGGACAAACCAAGCAGAATCCGACGATATTTATGCAAACGTCCTCAAAACTCAAAGATTATGTGTGATCTTGCACTTTACCGAATGGGTATCTGGTAATAGGCGCTCTTGAGACAGACGGTGGTATGCGTATCGCAGTTCGCAATATGTACACTCACTTTGTTTATTTTGAGGAAGGACGTCATCGAGGAGGGTGTATTTGCCTATTGTTTATAGTCAGTTTGTAGTCGCTTTATTCGGGGAATTAGGCTTTAGCCTTCGAACTTTCTATCCGTATCCGAAAAGAGCAATACACCAGTTAGTCTTTAAATGTAAAGGTCACCGGTATGTGTGTATTAGGCACAAACTGTCGCCACTGACACCATCACGACCATAGGTATAGTAGTTTCTCAGCAAATGAGTGCATAGTATACATTTAAAGACTTCAACAGTTTCGGAAAGGGCCACCACGCCGAGGAGTCCGTTCCGTGCTCCAATGACATTCTGCGAGAGGGCGTTCCGTCGGACGCCCGTATGGACCCACTTCCTCTGCATTTTAAAGGGGTAAGCACGCAGACTGTCCGCCTCAGCCAATTTGAAGAAGTCGTCAAAGTCTAGGGTACATTCACGGCCTCTGGCAGTCCGACAGATCTGAATGAGGTCGCCTCGCACTTGCTTGTAACTGAAAGGAAACAGATTGAATTCAGCCAATCTGGTTTCATAAGGCAGATGACCAAGATCCTTGACCATCTTCGTAGCCTTCGCCTGTACTCGCTTCATCTGCTGATACTCCTTCTTGAACCATGGACGCCACGCCTGGACGGCATACTGCGAGTGAGACGAAACGAATGACCCGTAGGTTTTTCTGAACGGCTGATTATCGATCTGAGCAAAACCTCGCCTTAGCGCAAGAGCATTCGTGTCGCGCATCCAGCTGCCTTATACACAATTTCGATGAATTAAACGAGGAGGTCATTAGGACGTCGAGATCCTTCTGTTCCATAGCATTTGCAAGGGACTACTTTTCAAGGAGGAACCGAAAGAAATCATGCCCCTCATTCATATTTCTGGTACGGAGTCTCGGAACCTTGCATCCGCCCTCATTAAAATTTGGAAATCAGCGATCTGACCAACTGTTAAGTCGGTTGAGACTGTCTTGAAATGTGCGCCTGTCTGCGTCAGATCTGATGGCTCTTCACAGTTTAATATCTTCGGCAAACTTATAGATGTTGTATTCCAGGCCGTCCACACAGTCGTTGATATAGACTAGGAGGCGCAACTGCCCTAAGACTGAGTCCTGGGGCACACCAGATGGAAGAAGGGTGGGATTTGACTTCGAGGTGTCAGCGCCCATGGTTTGCGACCACCTTGTAATGAAATCTGTGATCCATGTCGTAAGGTTTCCTCTGATTCCACTTTCAGACAGTTTAAAGACTAGGCATTTGTGTGTGACGTTGTCGAAGGCCTTCTTGAAATCCGTGTGGATAATATCGACCCTGCCATTCTCGTTCAGTGTGCGAGTCCACTGCTCGGTCGAGAGCAGTAAACTAAACGGGTAAGTTTAATTCTGTCTAGGGCCGAGTTGGAGCCCTGAGAGCACACGGCTCTCCCTCAGGAATTTCATTATTGCTTTCTTAAGTATACTCTCCATTACTTTGCGGCAAATGCATACGAGGGTTACGGGCCGATAATTTTTATCAATAGTTCAAGATCCACTTTTGTATACGGGGTCGATATTTGCTGTCGTCGATTCGGATGGCATCCGCCCTTATTCGACTAACGAATGCAAGATGTGAGCTAGTGGCTTGGATAGTTAGTTCACCAGTTTTCTTAAAAATTTGGTTGGCAGATTATTTGAACCCGAGTACTTTGCTTCGTTGAGATTCTGCAGTTCCCTTGTTACGAGATAGGCTAGGAAGAATATGGATTTAAGTACGGCGGTCACAAAGGCATTGGTAATATTGGGATTCTGAAACAACCGAGAGTCCCAAGTGTTCGGCCTTCTCGCCTTTGTCACCGACTTCTACATCACCCTTCAGTACTGCGACCGGGTCCTCGTTTCTCAGTCGACTGTTACTATAATGAAACAAAATCTTGGGCTTTTGTGCAGTCTGCCGGATAATTTTGGATTCATACTCCTTCCTTGGCTGACGGATGCACTTTATGACCGTAGTTCGTTCACGAAAAACACCCTTGATCTGTGCGGGTGATCCAGTTTCCCTGAATATCTTCCATCATTATTTTTCTTATTTAACTGTCTATTCGGGCCTTTAGTTAATCCGGCAGGGTAACCGGTCGTTTTCTGTATCTTCATTGGGCGACAGCGACTAATAAAATGCAGTTAAATAGTCTTAAGCGATCTTCAGTCGTCCTATGGGTGCCCATTGAGCAAACAGTCGCAATTAGCGGAAAACCTTGAGATCTTCAAAAAAGACTAGATAACTTTATACTTGATGGTCAAATATTTAAATGATATCAATGACTGGCATAATTGTTAGGTAAATATCTGCACGGTTTTTTTCGTACGTCTATCTGTAAATAGGGTTTACACAGGCACTGCCTATATTCCTCATATATGCTGAATTATACTGAACCAGTTCGTTCTTCATGTTAACTTCTGACTTTCATATATGTCGCTGGTCTTCCGTTCTCCTCTGGAGTTGAGAGTATAACGAGTAATCCCACAGTAGCGTAGTATGGTCACTCTTACTAAGAGATGCACCGGCATACACTTTGTCATTATTAGTAAATTCTTTAGCGAAAACTAGGTCCAGGCAATTGGCTCTCTGGTTCGCCCTAAATCTCGTTAATGTCTTTGCATACTGTGTCAGAGGGAGATCGAGTGTGAGGTCCATTGGCTTACAGCTGAAGGAAGATGATGCACTTTCAACTGCCAGATTTTCACAGGCCACTGCAGGTGCATTGAAATCTCCAGTAATAATACCCTATTGATAGTTAGTTACTTACTTGACCAAGTGGAGAAGCGACTCGTCAACTGCATTCACAAGGTTAGACGGTCTGTATGCGTTACTATTCTTTATCTTTGCCCAGACGGATTGATATTCAAGGGAGAGGACGTGTGCATGTTCAACTGCCGAAATTAACGTCCTTACGTACACCAATACCCCTCCGCCCTGTCTATTTTGAGGATTTCTGCGAAAGAACTGCTACCCTTATATCGGAATCTCGGTTTTGGCCCAATCGAAAACTGTCTGCTTTTGTGATTTTCATTGGTCATCACTAGGACTTTGACTGCTCAAGTGGATGAGGAGGGCTCAGTGGACCCCTCATAAAGACTACAGAGAATCTCCTCTCGAAAAATTCCCTCACTTGCGCTAACGTGCCTGCGAGATTTTGTCGCGATGGGGTTACGGCCGTGAGTTAGAAAAAAAAAACAAGCGAGGGAGCCCTACGCGAGTGGAAACCACAGTGGGTTATGAGGGCGTAAGTTTAAGTCCAGCAAAAGGCATTTAAGCACTTTTTTGGGACAAAGAAAGCTAGGTTAAAGTAGAACATCGGCGTGAATACCGTAAGACCAACAGGTTGGCCTTATCTTACGCAAAACCCTTTCATTTAATCGAGACCAAATTATGTACTTGCGTGTCATTGATAAGGACAGTGGCAGTCATGAATATTTTCGCTTGAGATTTATGAACTTTCCAGTTATCTCGGAGCATCGTGAAGGACAAAATGAAACTATCAGATCTGCACGTTTATACGAAGTCCCGAAAGTTGGTTTCCTTGATCTGGAGTTCAACCGCTGCGTCTGAAAGACATTCAGGACCAACAGTCGATGTTACGGTGGAAATCGTCGGTAGTGTAAAGAGCGGGATCGTACCGAAGGAACTGGCAACGCGTACTTGCCAGGTTTTTCGTCTTACAGTTCGGGCGGAAACAACCTACGACAGCGTTTATATAAGGCAACTTCATTTTTCAATTACACCTTAAAACGTCCCCGTCGGCGGTCGCATCCGCCAGTACATGTTCAGAAAAGTTTCTCTTAGTCACCAGTCGGCCACCGATAATTCGGGTAAGTCAAAGACCCAAAGTAAGCTCTTTAGCATACACTTTATTCCCAAATTCCACTGCAGTGAATCGCGCCCTGCACCCAACTTTCAGCGGCTTACATCTTTAAAAACTCGAAACTAACTAATTACGTCGACCTGATTCCTAAAACGGAGCCCTAAAACATCCTCAAAAGACGACAAGCGAAGTACTCGTACGGGTACTTTATACTATCAGTGCAGGGATTATTCGGTCGCAGATGAACATCAAACATCCGTTTAAACATGACACTGGAGGCCTGCAAGCAGAACGGAGCCATTATTCCGATTTATCTCCCCACAGTCCCTCAACGGACAGTAAATCATCGCAATTATCAAAGCACCCTTAGTCAAAATTATCTCAAATGGAGAATATAGGGCACGGGTTTGTTCACGCGCTGCAAGGAACGTTAACTATGAATTTGAATTTAATTACTATTTGGCGAGGACGGGCGTTATTTGTGAAATTCCGCCAACTGGCAGTCAAGGTTGCTTTGCTTAATGCGCAGGGACTCCGCAGACACAGGGTCGTGGTTATGTCCCATCCTGAAGGACGTAATAACGATATAAATCTATATGTGATGAATTATTTTGAAGGACGCATCACGATCCAGATCTAAGCAGACAGTTTAGTCGAACCAGTAGTTAGAATTGATCTTCCAACCGAGGTGAGGACGCAGATGTATTTGTTGTCGTAGAATACAGATTTCTCTCCATAAGGACTCCCAGCTAGAAATGTATGTGAACTCTCCGGCTCGAAATTACAACACGTTTTCTAACTTTGATAACTATAAAAACTATATCTCCTGCTTTAATCAGCGGCCTAGTGGGGCCTTCTAAAGAAAGATTTTGAATTAATGCATGTAAAGAAATTGTCGAGACATCTCGAATACCACTTCATCCGCCATTGCTACTGCTATCGGCCCGCTCGGAAAAAGATGACTAATCGCCGAACGGACGTCAAAGACCAAAGGAAACGGCAATGGCGCCAGACAGCTAATCAAAAGTTCGGGCAGCGAATTGCTCAGGCCGCCCATCTCTTTCCTGTTTGGCTTTGGCTGGAGGACTCGGTCAAAGAGGATGTGAAGTCGCCCAGGCTGATAAACGGAGTCGGCTGTTTGCATATCTAGGCAGACCAAACAAAGAAAATACGAACTGTATGCCATCACAGAAAACTTACTTGGAATATTAGCGTACACCCAAATCTTCGGTTTGCGATGTTGAACTGCATGCATAGGTAGCACTCTGGCAATTCGGCCGTCGGTGTCAACGATACCTACCGCGTGCCCGACAACGGGGTGAGGACAGAAACAGTGATTTGCGCGCGATTTCTTTTATGGTGAAAGTAGACTTGCGCAGAATCTACCGCGTTCCCTCCTCCCTCCACCTGGGCATCTTGTGTCAGGACATAGTCAGGAAGACCGGAGGTGGGGGAGAGCTTAGGCGAAAGGCGCTGCGGAAGCCGCCCCTAGGCGTACCGAGTGTGGAGTGCATGTGCAGTTGCAACTGGGACATGTTGGGGCCGAGCCCATATCACAGGAGTTGGGGTGATGAGGATAATTGTCTTAGCGGTTGCCGGGGTGTCAGGAGCGTTTTGGTCGATGGCGTGGATGGTGGAAGTGGCTGTGTTCGTCGTTGCCGCGTAATTGCGGCAGGGGCAACGGAGGCGGTAGTGACGGACGGCAGTGTGGCAGAGACATACGAAGCAACGTTGGTGAGGGTGGGCGCCGACGTGGTCGATGTGGAGGTTTGAGCAGGCGCTGTAGTGGAAGCAGCAATTACGGTCGTCGGATGATTGGCGCATTTGGCTCGAAGACGGTTCGTGTTATGACCCGTAAGGAAGGTGGAACGAAAAGAGAGCTAGCTCAGAGGACAAGCATTCCATCAGCAACTTGCGAACAGGAGGGGTTATAACTCGTCAGACAAGTTGGTCTGTTTATTTCGGCCCCTGTGCGTTCTGGAACATTCCGTCCATTGGCGTGTCAGCCGTTGAAGGCGTTCTAGAACGTTCATGCCCGGGGTGTGTTGGTCGCTGATTGGCCATCCCCTGCGCGATAGTCCTCCGCGGAAACGTCTGGAATGTTCGGCCGGCCATTGATTGGGCCGCACGCGGGAGCAAAGCCACCACACGTGCTCGGCGCTGCAGTACACGCCGGTCCGCCGTCTAACTTCAAGCGCGTCTCACGCTGCCAGCTTCATCCTCTGTTCAGCGCCTTAGGCCATGGCTTCACGTCAATTACACTCTCCATAACAGTTGACGAGATGTTTGTTGACAGCCCATGCACATTGGGTGGGATTGAGTGGCAGTTTTGCAAATCGGAGTCGTCTGAGACTTGCGAGCAGTTGCTTTGACGTGGCGGCGGCGATCCGGTTTGCTTCGTAAATGACTGCGCCAGTCTTCACTTATCTTCTCAAGGCCGGTCTGTTCCGGGTGAGGCCTTCCCGTGTTCCTGGATTGATATGTAATCGTTTAAGAGAATTCCTTAAGTGTTCTTATGGCTGCCTTTTGGTCCTACTGGTCTGCAAGCACCCGTGACGACATCTCCGTAGAAAAGTTGTTTTGGTACACGAGATTTGTCCCCTCTCACCAGGTGGCTGCTCCATCGGATTTGCCGCTGTCCCGGCATAGCGTAGCTACTAAGGATTCCGGTCCATTCCACAACTTCCGTGTCCGGTGCATTGTCCTGCCATCTCATCCTAAGTATTCTGTGAAGGCAGATGAAGAAGAAGGGATTGAGCTTTCAGGCATGCGTTGCGTAGACAATCCAGATCTCCACTCCGCACAGAAGTGTCGTCAAGACGACAGCCTTGTACATATCCAGCTTGGTGTTCCGTTGAAAACCGTGACAATTCCATATGGTGGCATGCAGCCGGTTGGCTTTGGAGAGCCGACGGCCAACCTTATCGTGGATGTTTGCGTTGCGCGGGGGTGTGCTTTCTAGATAGGCCAAGAAGTCCACGGTTTGGAGTTTGTTGCTGTTGACAGTTATTCGGGAAGAGTTGTATTCAGCGTTCGATGAAAATTGATGCATTATCACCGTCTTGTCCGTATTGACGGTCAGTTCGAAGTAAGCACAACCGGAGGCGGAGAGGTCCGTGTTCCGCTGCATGTCTTCTTCGGTCGTGGTGTTGATTGCGGTGTCGTCGACGAAGAGCAGATCGCGAACGCTGGTCGTAGCTAGCCACGCTCGGGCCTGCATACGCTTGCTGTTGAGAAACTGCTAGTCATTTCTATAGGCGATGCGTATCCCAGGACTCTCGTCACGGTAGGCGTCCATCAGCACGACAGATAACATGAGGTTGAAATGGGTGGGAATTAGGACTCAACCCTGCTTCATTCCACTGGTTACTGCGAATGCCTCGGAGATTGCACCATTGTCCGTGACGTGCTCTATCATCCTGTCGTGGAGCTGACGTACCACGTGCGTGAAACGCTCTGAAAAGATAGCACTGTACACCACGCTCGACAGCATAAGTGCTAGCTAAAAGCCTCGATACGTGTTTCGCCGATGTCCTGCCTCAGCGTGACACAAATACGAAGGGTTTGGCTCATCCGGGGGTACCACAGCGTTCCGCGTGCGCTTTTCTGGTAGATAATTTAGTTTTTATATTGCGGCCTTTTAACATCCGCAGAAATAAGTCGCAAGTATTTAGTAAATCAGTCAGTCCGAGACTTGTAGCCTCGGACTGAAATTTGATATGGATATTTTGGGCCGAAATTCGTCAGCATATAAATTCATTAATTTCTGAGAAAATAAAAACCGCAATTTTGAAATATACGGTGATGAGCAGAAGTGGCGTGTCTTTTCGAAATATAGCGTGTTTCATGCCTTTCAAGTGCGTTGAACCAACACGGGCGCCATAGGCAACATACACCTATGACCAGTTCTAAAGTTGCGAGTATGGCAACGCGCCGAGGTGCAAGCCCATACAACGGCAGTTGAAATCCAAACCGCTCTTTCGTCTTCTTTTTATGTAAAATCCCAGTCAGTATATGCTGTGGACCAATGGTGTGGCGGAATGCTTAAGTACAGGCTTTCGTCGCGTTCTCTCAGGAATGCGGTGTTCTTGATTCTGTCAACACTGAGTCCAGGCGGGGAGGGGGAGGGGAGAGAAGGAAAAGAACGGTAGGTGCAGCCGAAGTCTATTATTACCATCATAAAAGGAGTCATGCGCAAGTTATCTTTCCTGCTTTTATTCTATTACGGGGGACAAAGTGGACGTCGTCAGAAACGATGGTTCGCTGTCACATAGCGCATTTGTAGGGGCTTTCCAAATGTCTGCTTGAGACACTGCACTTAGGGCCAAGTAGTCACTCGTTAACCTGAAAAATGAAGTAATATTTAGTCTTACCGAAAGCTGTTACCGGGAACTTAGACGTCGGCTACAAATACTGTGTCGTTCAGTTGGAGATTGTGTAAAATCTTAGCGTAAGCAGAGAGCAATTCCTAGGGTGAGGTTTAGTGTTAAGGCCTAGGGTCAAGTTTGAAACTAATTTTAGGGTCAACTTTTGGGGGTAGGTTTAGAATCAGGGCGTAGGTTTGGATTTAAGTTTAGGATTAAGTCTGGGTCTATGGTTCGGTTTAAGTTTAGGGTTCCGTATGGGGATAGATTTGGGGTTAGTATACTTTCGGCTCTGGTCTTTCTTTAGGGGATAATAAAGCGCATGCTCAGTTGCTAAGCTCAGGTGAAATTTGTGCTACGCGTAATATAAGGTATTTGGATATAAAATTTTGTTGACTTCTGGGCGTGGCCTAGAGCGGACGCTGGCTCCAGTTTGAGCTACCCTTCGTATGAATTAAAGTACCTCTTACGCTATCAAAAAGTGCTGTGGCGTCGTCGGGCGCGGTTTTAAATTGGCCTCTGCACTTTTTTTTGGGAGTCGTGCAAACGTCTCGGACATGTTTTCCTTCGTCATCATTGCCACCGACACCTCTGTCAGCCAAAAATGTTATGAGGCCGCTCAGGAAAAAGTTACCAGTCGTGAACTTGAATCATATATCAATAAGAAATGTCACGGTGGTGGACGACGGGATTGGCTACCTAGGGAAAACATGGATAAAATCTTGTAAAATCCGCGTTAATCGTCCCCTCTTCAAGGGCCGTTTCGCCAACTCCTCGGGCTGCTTCGTCGTAGGACCTATGAGAAAGGGTTGCGCGGTCGGTTGGTTGCGTTGATTGATACATATAATTGGACTAGTGTCCAGGCAGTCAATCGTCAGATAGCGATAGGAATGAGAATCGTTTATTGAAAAATGTAGATAATATAAACAGTAAACAACAGGAAGACAGACATAGATAATATCCTCGACAAGAGTCCATCACGGAAGGATCCCTCGGACAATAAATGCCGAGTTAATTCTTGAGCGAAACACAGAGGACGTAGTGCTAAAAGCCACTACAGTTGATTCTGAAATAAAAAAAACTGCCGCAGTTTTGTCTCTCTCCCGGAAGTCACTCTAGTTAAACAACAAAAAATTGGTTCGAATTTGCCCATGCAACGTTAGACGAAATGCTAGGCGTATGAATGTCTAAGTCGGAAATTAACGATCGGTCGAGGTCAACGACAAGAAGCGGACATCAGGCGAAAGAGCAGAGCAAGAGATAGCAAGAGGGAGAGGAATTGTCCACCACACGTTTATTGCTGCTCGCTTCTTCACAAGCCCCACGCAAAAGTCCCTGACCCGTTAAAACATCCGGTTTATCCTGGTCCGCATCAGTGTGGTCTGCCAAGGCGTCCACTGAGGGCTTCCTCGAAAGAGAGAGAAAGGGGGTACATGTAGCGCATTTGAGAACGCTCTGCGCCGTTACACTCAACAAAAGCTAATGTTGCACGCCGCCCAAGAAACCAAAAAGTAAACAAACAAACACTAGGTCAGTCAGTTGACACAAACAAATGACAAAGCCCAGTTTACTCAAAAGGCAAACTAATCTGATAATTATAGTCGGAAGACGAAAGCAAATTACGCTTCATTACTGACATTTCCAACCGACTATCGTCATTATCGACCGCAAGCAGGTCAAATAACACGCACATCCTTACTGCTATATTTAGCCGGCTAACGTTACCGGACGGACTATTTTTAGCTGATAACCATGAAAAAACCGAAGTTCGAGCGAGCTGCCTGAAATTTCCAAAACGGATAACCGTATTCTAACCCTCTCACTCAAAACGTCAGCCCTTCGTAGCTATTATATATGCCGTTTGCATAAGACGATGAAAACTTGCACGCAGCTTCAGTGCTGGTTTTAGTTTTGCAGTATACGCGTTAGGAGATAGTAAGCAAACCAACTTTTTCTGGTACGGGCACATGACCTGCGAAAGTCCAGAAAACCATTCGCCTTGAAAATGTTTGCCGTTTTGACCTTTTCAGTCAGCAAAAATTCATGTAGGTGGTCCGCTTTAAAGAGCGTTGTCGTAATTCTGTCAGTCATTCTGTGAATGACATAAAAAAGACGTGGGAACTTCTTATTATCGTATGCGGTCGCCTAAGAATGCACCAACCTTTGACATTTCTTACTGAACCGAGTTTCTTGATGGCATCCTCTGGGTCGTTTAATGGCCGGAAGAATCGCCCAAACGTAATTTCGCAATATTGAAATTTAAAACGTATCCTAGAAGCTCGCGTGAAAAAGTTAAATCAATCGCCTGATAGCTGGTGGAAACACTCCGCAAATTCCTTCCGATAGTTACGCGATAGTCCCCCATACAAAGGGCCTTGTTAAGTAACACACGTGCGGATGAAACCTAATAGCGCACACAACCCAAAACCCATAACGTAAAAGGACAAATATATCGTTGATTAGTTAAAACAAATAAACAGCAAAGTATTGCATGCTCGAGAAGCATAGAAAGATGGTCACCAAAGTGGTAATGCGATAGCAAATTTCCTTTGAATAATAGGATTTCCAACAGACTATTGTAAATGTCGACCGTTTGCCGTACAATTAACCAATTATATAGGTAAAATGATTGGCACATCCCCATCGCCTAATCTAACCGGATGGCGTTTTCAAACGGACAACTGGAAGCCAAAAACCGTGAAAATTCTAAAGGTTGGGAAAACTGCGTGAAACTTTCGTAACGAGGGACTATATACTAACTGTAGTAACAATACTAACTGACTATGCTAACCAACTAACCAAATAATAAACCAAATGCTTGTATAAATAACTAACTAACCAACTAACTAAATAACCAACTGATTACCTTTCTAACCAACAAACTAACTGACTAACCAACCGACTAACTAACTAACTAACTACGTACCCGACTAACTAACTAACTGACTAACAAACTAACCAGTTATACTAACCAGCTAACTAACTATACTAACTTACCGACTAGCCAACTATACTCAAAACCTTACTAAATTGTGAGTGAGATGCGTGAAACTGTAAAAGCGAGTAACTATATAATAAATTCTTATTTGACGAACTGCCTCAATCGACCCACTATCTTAGTGACACCTTCTGGGTCTCTCAGGGGTTGGAAGTATCACTCAAACATAATTTCACAAAATGTAATCTCAAGAATAGTCCTATAAGCCATCGCCGTGTAAAGTCCCTTGATCTGAACAGGGTTGGTTGAGTGGTGTGACACTTTTTGGTGCGCGGACCTAGGGTGGAGATGACGCAACCGCGTGCTGGAGATGACCGGTGACCTTTCCTCTTACTTCCGCGATCCCTGCCCCGCATCGTACCGTAATTTTCGTATCCTGCTCCTCCTGCTCCTCCTCCTCCTGCTCCTCCTCCTGCTCCTCCTCCTGCTCCTCCTCCTGCTCCTCCTCCTCCTCCTCCTCCTCCTCCTCCTCCTCCTCTCTACGTCGGCACCTCCCTCGGCTCTCCCCTGCAGTTGCCCACGGCGCTTTGTTCCCCACCGGTTACTTAACTGGCATGTACTATTGCCTCCTTACCCAGACAGGTTATTCTACAACTATCTATCTCCGCCAGGGTCTCCTCTCAGCGTTCTCTTTCTTTGATGTGTGTCATGTAAGGCCCCTGGACATGAACAGAATTGTTTGAATGTGTGACACTTTTCAGCGCGAGGACCTAGGATAGAGATGATGGCCGGTGTCCCTTCTCTCTCTTCCGCCGATCCCTTCCCCCGTGCCGTACCGTAACACTCGCATCGCTGTCCGTCTCGCCACATCGGCACCTCCCTCGGCCCTTTTCTGAAGTTGTCCACAGCGCCGCATTCCCCACCGGTTAATGAGCTGGCATGTCGATATCACCTCTCCACCCAGACAGGTTATTTTGTGGCTGTAACTCATTCCACCTGTATTGAGTAACTATGATTATTATACGTATCTCCCATGACCGTCTTGTTATACTATACTGTATCCCGTTTCCAACGTACCATCTTCTGTTTGCGTGTGAACGAGTATTCAGAGATGCTAACAGCTCCGTTCAGATCTATCATCCTCCAGGATCCTCTCTCAGCGTTTCCATACCATGGTGTGTGCTACCCTTGACGTCCTCGGCCGCTACAGCGACTCGCATGAAAACGTTCGACCAATCACTATTCAGCACTCTGAAACCCGTCCGCATATCGCGTTCTTCTAATCACTCACCGTACATTTGGCTTCTTCGTAAATGGGTGATCCAAATTTTGCGCATGTTGTGATTGACGGTTCCGTTCTTGAGGGCGTACGAACTGTACAATTGTTTATTAATTTTCATTAAGGGTGGTCAAATTTTGAGAAATGCTGTTAGCCTATCAGTTCTTGCTAAGAAGGCAGTGACGATCGAAAAAATAAGGGCCGGACGACCAAAACCGGGATTAAGGTAATTCAATATCTGCCAAAAATTATTGTTAGTCCCCAGCACCTGACGGGTCTGGAGTTAGCAGCTCTTGTGTCAGACGCACAACTCCAAGGCTGTATTTCTGGTTCACAGCAAATTACATTTAAGCCGAAATGTATTAAGACGGGAGAGTTCGAGGGTGACACAAAAACCGCAGGGTAATTTTGTTATAAATGCTTATGCGACTAGCTCCGTTGCATTACTGGCCCAGATTACCGTGCCAATACTTGCCTTTGGACAGCACGCGAGCACCCTTATTCTTAAGGGTGGAACTGATGCCAGCTTTGCCCCTCCGATAGATTATCTGAGTGAGGTATGTTCTTATTCCCATCCAGTTTATAAGGAAGGTAACTGCACATTACTATCGGAAGATGGGCCTGCACTTTGACATCGAGGTCCTTGAACGGTACCCATCCCTTCGCTTCCTTATGTATTAGTGGCTACTACCCCCGGGGTGGTGGAAAAGTCAAAGTTGTTGTACAACCTGTGGCTCCGAAGCTCACTCCAATCACCTTACACGAAATTGGAAGCATATCAAAAGTATTTGGTTCTGCTTTCGTTGCTGGGAAGGTCCCAATTAAAGTGAGTAAACGACCTGGATTTAGGATCGTAATTTCGATATTTCATCTCGATGCCAATCGCTGTATCGTCTTCATCTCTATCCTCTGTCCCTACGTAGGTTGCGGAAGAGATGTCCGCGGTCGCCAGGCGATTATTTCGAAACCACCTTCCCGAATGCCCGATTAATATAAGCGCATTCCGTGCCCCGGACAACCGCTTTCACGGTAGCGTAGCAACGTTCTTGTGAGCATTTCGCTAGTTTTTTTTTAAAAAAACACTCACTCATTACTTTTGGACGGTTACCATACTGGATATGCTCTCTTCTTTTCCATCATGCACCTGAGCCGCGCATTATCATCACAAACCAATTATGAACAAACAGTTGAGAGCGATGGTCAACCATTATAATTTTTCTGGCCAACACTATCAACCATTTCTCAATTCGCGCTTAGGTTCGTGCTCGAGACTTCAACCGGTTGTCGTCTAGCTGCATCTAGACTCAGTCAGCCCCGCGGGCCTTCTGCGGAGGACCTGGTCACAGATGCGATTGAAGAGCTTATGAACAGCGTCCGGGCTGGGTCTTGCTGCGACGAGAACATGCAGGATATGCTAGTCTTGCCTATGGCTCTGGCTGACGGAAAATCAAGCCTCCGCACTACCGCCCTCACCCTGCACACTCAGTCGGCCATCTACGTGGCGGAGAAACTCCTGCCGGTGGGTTTTCTGCTTTTATATGTCTTCATGTTTTCTTCCACTCGCTCTTATGCGCAGGTTTCCCTCTATTTCACGCGTCTGACGCATTTTTGTGCTGTATAAAATGCGCAGACCGCCGAAAGTGCGTTTTGAATCTTGAGTACTGCTAGCTTTCTACAATGTAATTTTACGAAAAATTTCTTTCACGTGCGAATTTCCCGAGGATTGTCACAAGCGCTGAAGGATGAAAGGATCCCGTCTTGACACTAGATAGTTTCTTCAAATAGACTGTACAGCTCTCGAGCGTCCCCCGTGGGTGCTCAGCGGGTAACCTCAGGCATATGCTGTAATATAAAATTTGCCACAATCGCACTTAGTGGATGCTGCCTGCCTTCAGAGTGCAGCGTCCTCCCATGCAGACGCCCCCACTACTACAGGGGTAAGACGTCCCATGTTACGAGGTTCTTGGAGCATAGATTGCAGTCCATAAGAACGGCCCTACCTCAGCCGTCAATGTTGAAAAAACAAGTTGGCCGATAAGCCGCTTGGCCATCCGGAAGGCCAATCTAAATGACAGAGCAGTGGCTTGTGCCAGCTTCTAAAAACATCGACCACTTTCAAGCTTTGGTCGAAATAGCCATACCTACTGAATGATTTGATAAAGACGGTCTTTACCGAATTCCCTTAGGTCAAATTCGTCGTGGAGGAGCAGGCCAACGGGACGGTCCTTCTGTCTTGTGAAGGCGTCGGCTTGAGTGGATCCTCGCTCTAACCCACCTGTCCTCCAGCCCCTACAAGCTCCGCCCAATAAATTCTTCTATCATGTGCCAAATTTGTCTATTTTTTTCTGTTTCTTTGCATGTGGGCACTTTTCACATACTTACACCCCCCACGCTGACAATGGCGTCGGTCGGGCAGTCTATCCGCTAGAAGTAGGAACCCAGACAATCTACGAGCCAAATTAAGAAGGGCAGGAACCAGATCAAGATCTTCGCAACGATGGTGTGTGTGTGGGGCCAGAGGCTCACCAGTCCCAAGTCTAGTAACGTTCCCGCTCGACCTTCATGCGTCACGGAGGGTGGGGAATGAATGGAGCCTCGGGACAGTTATGAGCTTCCGAGCAACCATCCACTCAGTACGACCATACAGAAGATCCTAGACTTGGCCTACTCCCTGATATTCAAGGAGAATGTTTCCCCCTGTTAGGACATTCTCATCGCTTTGTGACAACAAATGGTCGCGTGCGTTGCTGCGTGTTAAAAGGGTAGGGAGGGAATACACCTCCGAACACTGGAAGAATAGATTGGAAGAGGCGTGTCGCTGACGCATAGTCCAGCACCTTGATGCCCATCAGACCTAACATTCACTTAGAAGAGCATGACTTGACGCATTGTCTACTCTTATTTCTTTTGTAGCAAATAATAATGAAAAAACAGGGCGGTAGTTTTGGACCGCCAAGGTGATTACACCACGGAAAAGAGCAAGAATGGGAGTCAGAAGACCGCCGCAGGCGTCCCAGACGTAAAAAGGTCCGGTCCGCGTGATGACAACAGAGACGGGGGTCAAAAAGAGTGAAGAAGGTGAGACCCGGTATCCCCCTTTTAGCTCGCTGCTGGGGGATGGGTCGCTGGTTCTTGCTCCTTGTTCCAATCCTTTAGACCAGGTGGCAGTGATGTGTCCTCGTCCAGAGAACCTACAGTCGATAAAAAAGGGCGTGATTATGAGGGTGACCACAAGACCGACGTTTTAGAGCATAAATTCTCAACAATTCCAGTCTGCTGAAAAAGACGAGGCAACTGCTTAGACAGCGCTTAATGTCGTCGACACCGTCATTTACATGGACCGGGTGACGTTTGTAAGAACTATTTCCATGAATTTACCCTGACTTTATGAGAAAGTCCTTGTGAATTTCCAAACATAAATTACGGATCTGCCACTTCAAGGGCATATAGATGCGGAGACCCGTACTCGAACAGTCCCCGGACACGATAGTCATAAGACCTGCGCCATATAAAGTGACCACTAACTGCGGCAAGAACAGGAAGGCTGAGCAAGTTCATGTTTTTCAATTTAGGCACACGTCTGACCATGTATGGTACGGTTCTAAAAATTGCAATGCCTATTTCATGACAGTAGGGAAGGCTTTCTAGATAACGGATGGAACCGACAACGACCACTGCCTACAACATTATTGTAGAGGACTCTTTCTCTGCCAAATTTGATCAAAACATCCGGCCTGTAGAATAGTATGCTGAGCTATCTAAGGTTCCACGTAATCCAGTCGTCTTACCTGAACCGACGAGCTCCTCGTAAGTGCTCTTCTCCTTGAATGGTCGTGGCCCGAGCACCTCGATGAGATCCTCCTTCTGCAACTGTTCCTTTTCTAACAGGCGAAGGGCTAACTGGTAGGGGATGGGAGGAGAGAATAAAGAGGCAGGTTGAGGAATCACAGAATTTGGGCTCGAGCAGCTCTGTTAACCTTCGTCACTTGGGCCCCACCCACTGTCAGTGATTGCGGTGTGGCCAGTTAAATCTGAAAACACATACATGTCAAACCTACAGAGGTCAGTCAACTCGTACGGAGTTGGCTGGCTTTCGGGTCCACGACATAAGTCACGGTCTTTCAGGAAGATCGGCTATACAGTGAATGCCCTCCCCCTGACCTATGGGTTGGACCTTATTCACCGGGCAATGGCCTTCCGAATGACGGGAAACTGTCCTGATGTAATATTGCCCTAGAATGCGGACTTTTATGGGTAGTCGATTTGTCAGATTGGTGTCCAGTCGTGCCTGGACGTAGTATCGCTGGATGCTATGTGGAAGTTCAGTCACCAAACCCAGGAGTAAGGCTATGATGAGAGCAATTCCACCATCCGTCGCCAGTGGATCCACCGGGCAGCCCGAAAATAGGCCAACCGGCAAGCCGTGTATCCGATGTCCCTATTGTAGGGGAAGTGGTGCTTGACCGATTAGTAGACGATGATCCAAGGCTAATTCTGATCTAACTGATAAGTAGTGCAGGTCCCCTACATGCGCAGCGCACGTCTTGGGACCGCTATGCACGTAGCTTCCAGAAGTGAGCTGCGGGTCTTTACCCTCTTGTAGATTAATACGCCAAGTCTGACAAGCTAGCTTCGCAACCATTGCAGGAAAACAAGCGCGGATAGTCGCGGGAAACACTGTGTCCGGAAGTCCTACGAAGAAGCCGACTGCAGGGCTAAAAAGCGCCCCTTGACATACAGTATTGATGGCTTGGCCTCCTTAAGATCTCGAAGGTTCTGCCCTAAACAAATGCTGGGAAGTGCTGTCATCTGCAAGTATACAGAAGCAAAACTCGCAACCTCCGTCCCACGGGCAGCAAGTGTTAGCCACCGCACCCACTTTCTGTATCAGACAACTGACTGGCTCGAACAGTGGACTGATACCGGAGAAGAGGGTGAGGTCGAGGGTCTCCGTGCGTATTTCTCACTGAAAACTATCTGACGCGTTTGAACCTACCAACTGCCAACTGACGAAACAACTCGGGCCTTACGGTCAGGCCAGTGTGTGTTTGTGTGAGCTAGCCGACTGGTAGGCTGGCATGCTTAGGTGCGGGTTTTCGCCCTGCCAGTCACATGCGTGCTCTCCCGCCTCCGGTCTTCTTGACTCTGTCATGACACCGAACCGAGTGCAATGGGCGCAGAGCAAGTCCACCACCGCTATAAATGAATTCACGCGCAAGTCACTGTCTCCACCTCCGACCGCACACGGTTGACATGTTCGAAAACGACGGTCAAAGTGTCAGTAAAGTAAGCAGGAGATTACTGACTGGGGTGGCCATTTCTGGCTTATTGGTCACCGTCATCAGCCAGCCTTACCCAACCCCAGGTGAGAGCCCCAAAGCACAAAGGGATGAGCATGTGCCGTGACCCGATCAGTGAACGCATCACCAACATACAGTGCGTGACCGATCTCATGAAGTGTTGGCCAATATTCTGAAATGCGTTTTCGATTAGGAAGGATTACTTAAGCGCGTTTGTAATACCGATTATCTTTCGGCATAATCCTATAATATTTCGGACTCGGTAGGATGTCCGCTTTTAAATGCACTGCTTTTCAATCTCCCGTAGAGACCGTACTCGGTAGAAAATTGCTACTTAAGTAGCATGCATTTTTCACACTGATTTTCGACGGTCTCGCAAATTCAAATGTATTTTATAGAATGCGCGGACAAAAATACGCCTCCTTTCAGTCGTTTGATAGAAAATCACGTCATCTTTATTTTTTATGCTCGAAAAGGCGTATAATTAGGTTTAAGGAAGTTTTTTGAATCCCGAATAATTTGGGGCCTAATCACCCGTTGCATTAGCGCCTAGTGATTTCATTCTACAAGGTAAAGGAGTTCCGCGTAAAGAAAATCACATACTCTTCTACGCCTTTAAAAAGATACTATATAGAGTCCATAAAATTTTGCAATGGATGAGGGCCATGTTGCATATTTCACGAGGAGCAGTGGTAAACGGAGAGGTACAATGCCGTATGGATGTACATTGCACGGTCTTAAAAGTCTCATAACTAGAAACTTTTAAAAAATCTAATTATACGCCTTTTCGAGCATAAAAAATAAAGATAACGTAATTTTCTATCAAACGACTGAAAGGAGGCGTATTTTTGTTCGCGCATTCTATAAAATACATTTGAATTTGCAAAACCACTGAAAATCGGTGTGAAAAATGCACACTACTTAAGTAGTAATTTTCTACCGAGTACGGCTTCTACAGGAGATTGAAAAGCAGTGCATTTAAAAGCGGACATCCTACCGAGTCCGAAATATTATAGGATTATGCCGAAAGATAATAAGTTTTACAATCCGTCCTAATCGAAAACGCATTTCAGAATTTTGGCCAACATTTCATAAGATCGGTCACGCACTGCATAGCAAATCGTGTCCAGGAATTCTAGATAAACCCAACGAAGTTCGCAAAATTACAGTCAGTAGGCAGCGCACGCGACGTGTGGAAAACTTTCCAACAACTTTCGACTGATGACGCAATATGCTGCGCCGAGAAAACTGGCAGGTGTCAGTGCGATCTCACTGGTGCCCGGTGCATAACGACTCACACAGGGCAGCAGCCTGCGTGGCGTTATGGAGAACGTCTTTGCAGGTCCTTCTTAAGTCGAGGCAGTGTGCAAAGTAGGCTGTGCGGTCAACCGTTTCGGTCTTAAAGAGCAAAGAACAACGGGCCTGCCTGTACGGGGGTGGCGAGTAGTAGAACGACCCCCAGAAAAAACTGGCTACATAATGAGTAGTCTGTGAGGTCTGCCGGGTAAGTATTCATGAAACAGCAAAGGCGAAAAGCTAAGGTCTGAAACGTCGCCCGTCAAACAAAGTACTGCAGAGACCGGGAGACGGCGACTGCCAACTTAACACTGCTACCATGCCGGTTGCTCCTACCCAGCCATAACGTCAGGAGACAACCTAGAACAAGTAACCCTAACTACTGTTTGGGACCTGCCCGCATGGAGAGTTCACGAAACACCGTCTGGCAAGTAAGCCGGGCAGATCAGACACGATCAAAGAGGTGGCAACGGAGAAACAGTCATAGAAACGGCTGTCCTGTGCGCATGCGGGCCATTCACATCACAGGCAGAACTAACAAGGGGGGTCACACTTGAAGGGGTGGACGACGTCAGTTTCCTGGAACCGTTTTCCAGTGGGAAGGGTCAGACTGAGGAGGAAATACACCTTCTCAGATGCCGGCGAGGAGAAGTTAAATACGAATGCACTAACCATCACGCTGAGGTCAAATATTCAGACAAGTAGTGACGACCGTTAGAGCACATTGTGGTGGAGTCCACAGCCAGAGTAGAGAACTACCCACTTCAGCACGGGGGAACATGGCGACAGGACGTGCGTGCGGGTTTGACAGTCGGTGCCTGAGAGATGGTTTACGCCGCGAATCAAGTGTTTGGAAGGGAGGGGAGGAGGCTTAATTAACAAATGGGAAATATTACTGACTAAAGGACGGAGCATGGTTGTCAGTTTACTTCAAAATACGTATACCATACCAGGCAGGCTGTCCGGTTCATTAGTAAGAGAAGCCGGCAAGCGTTGTGACGCAAGTAAGCTAGACAACTGACGGGTCGATCACCACAATCTAGACTGTCTTGCCACACTTTTTTTGTTGGACAGGGAGCATCATTGTTCCTCTGCAAGTCAGACCACGGCGCGAGGACCACCTCCTTCAGCTCGTCAAAAAAACGACCGAACCGTGGCTCAGACGGCAACGGACGTGGACGGTCGACCAGATGAGCGCGTGGCATCCTATACTTCCCGGACTCGAGGCACACCGGTTTAAGATTCCAAAACTGGACTGAATGGTAGGTGGAGTTTTGTTGGAGAGCTGGCAATATTCGTCGTGTCACAATGTCGCTATGTCCTGTAAACTTTTTACAGACTACGGGTTTACAAGATGGTTTCCCAGTCACGCCTGAAGGCATTGCCGCAGCATGATTTACGGCCGCTGGTGGGGCGAATTGAAAGACGCAATGATGCAGATTTTGCGCAGATTTTCCTCATTGTGGTCCGATCCCTATGAAAGCACAACTAATGGCACAGCTTTGGTCTTCAGAGAAGACAACGAAGGGACTACAGGTGAGCACCTGCGTTAAGGGTCAGTTTACAAACGAATTTTAAGGACTACAACTCGCAAACCATCGTTAGTTCTCATGAATGGTGTTCTTTCTCTAGACTGATGGTAAAGACCATCTTTAACAAGCACTACAACACAAAACGTTAAGCAGGACAACACGGTACGCACATTCCCATCAGCACTTTTCTTACCAGCTATCGGAATCGGGTTAACCTCGGGGAATAGAACAAATTCATTTGAAAAAAAGTTGTGAACAGAGGCTTAGCAATGCGCCGAGGTTAGTGGTAGAGGGAGCTGGTTAGCCGTCACTGTAAAAATGCTTAAAAAGAAGAATATTTTGTGTGGGAGGATGCAAAACTGATGAAAGCCCAAATTTTTGAGTGTGAGGTTCGTTTTGCCTTGATTGTAGGTCGAAATATTCGAGAACAAATGTGCTACTTACATTGTGTCAGTAAAAAGGCAAAGACAAAATAAGGAAACCGGAATGGCCATTTCTGGCGTAGTCAGACGCTCCAAACCCCAGGCTATAATCACCTGCGTGGGCGCTAGACCGGGACACAAAAACAAAACGGAAGTACTACTAATTTCAGTCCTTTAATCAGGAAACTAACATGGACGGTCTCTATACGATACTGATTGGAATACTTATCGGAATTCGGGGAGCAGAGGTTCGCAATCAGCCAATTGATTGAAAGATATTTGCTAAGTACGAAAACGAAGGATTACTCCGCAAACAAGAAAAGGTAAATCGACTAAAACAGGAACGTTCTGGCTCAGGTGGCTAGGGCGCCTACGAAGGAAAGCCTAGGAGGGCATATAAGGCCAGGAAAAAACAGAAGGGAAAATGCAGCAACATAAAACCACGACCACCAAGAGTAAGCCGCATTGAGTAACGCCGTTTGATGTACTCTGTGGTCCTAACACACAAACAGGACAACAGCAGATGATGGGACATCTTCCTCATCAAAAAGATTGCAATGTGCCCGGCAGCTGTTCGGTCAGCCTCCCCTCCCGCACGGTTCTGAATGCTGGACTGTGCGTGAGGAGGGACTGCAGGTGTCTGACCATCGTTTGAGTGAAGTACAACGTCCTCGCATCGAATACCACAAACCGAATTGGCTGCGGTAACATCCGGGAAAAAACAACTGAGGTGGTTCCGGACGTCACTGCGCATCCGGAGGCGTCGAAAAGGTCAGGTCAGATCCGGCACAACTCAGTCCGTGAAGACGTAGGGGTAGTTCTCGGACCTTCGGTATTCGGCCTCTGCCATTGGAGATAGTGGGTCGCGCGATTTAGCTCTGTTGCCACAGATGAGCGCACGCGGAAAAGTATAATCCGCCATGCCGCTGGGGCCGGCCAAATCAGGCATGGTTACAGCCGTACCATGTACAGGTAAGAAAGTACAAGAGTAGACGCCAGTGTAGGCACATTCCTAAATCATAAGCCGTTTTCCCCAGCAAGCAGCTCAGGGTGGAACTCGGATCAAGTGCCTTAGGAGGCAAGCTTGAGTGTAGACAATATAATGTGTCTTTGGAGGTAAGCTTCGATCGATTTGAGTGGTAAATGGGCTGATTTTGAAGGGCATGGATAAAGTAAAACACGAGCTTGCAGTGACATGCGACTGAGATAGACAATAGTAAGAACCGGAGATGGTAGCGCAACGTCCTCCGACGTACTATTCCTTCTAGTGACATCGACAAAATTTAGGCACAGGATTCAAAAGACGCGGGAAGTGCCCGGACTTCTTGGGATTCTAATCAGCATCAACTAAGCCGACTCTCACACCCGATCGTGCAAGACGCTACTACTGCAGCATTTATAGTTAGCCTCATAGTTAGAAACAACACACCGAAGATCAGACGTCTTCCTTAATGGCGTCTGTCTACGCCAGCAATCGTCCAGTTCGCCTACGACTTCGTAAGGACAAGAGGGGCGCAAAAGGCAGTCGAGTTGAGCTTGTCTGGTATACTGAAATAGCACTACTAAGCAAACGAGTATACAGAGTACTGAATTATTGTCTGAACTGGAGTCGGGGGTAATGCCCCATTGATCAGGGAATCAAGTGAGAAAACCGAAGGTACAAGTTAACGTCGCTGGCTCAAGGCCAGTATGCTACAATGGACTTACAAAACAACGGCGGGAATCTCAAAAGGTGCATTCCGCAAACAATATGTTCCAGAAAACTTTGTAAAGGAATGGAAATACACCACAGTAAGTTGAAACGGAAAGGTATCCGCACGATGGTTCTTGAGTTCACTGAATATAAAATAGCCATCTCCACACAAGTCCCCAGGAGAATGCAACTATAGACACAGTCAACAGCTCACACGAGCAGTAACCAGGTAAAAACATTTGGGAATAAAGGTTAGAAAGTTCACCGCATAGATCTCGCAGACTCACCGCTTCCACTTGGGATCTGTGCTTCTCCACGAGCCCCACTGTCCGTTTGTAGGCCTTAGCGATCATGTCGCGAACATCCTCGTCAATCATTTGCGCCGTTTGCTCCGAGTAGGGCTTGGTTAGAGCCATGTCGCCCTGCTGGGGTAGGTCAAAGCTGACGTTGCCGATTCGCGGACTGAAACCCAACTGCACTATTTGGGCATAGGCGCTGCGAGTGACACGCTGTAGGTCGTCCATTGCACCACTGCCCACTTTGCCGAAAAAGACCTGCTCACTGGCACGACCGCCTAGCGCCAGACACATCTCGTCTAGCAGTTGCTCCTGGGTGTGCAAGTAGGCATCCCGTGGTTGGTACTGCGCGTAGCCCAGGGCCTTGCCTCGAGGGATAATGGAGACCTTGAGAAGGGGGTTGCAGTGCTCGAGAAACCAACCGACCACCGCGTGGCCCGCCTCGTGGTAAGCCACAGTCTTCTTCTCTTCCGGCTGGAGGACCTGTGGAATGCACGGTGGAATGCGAAAAATGGGTCGGTGACAGTGGCGCTCAGAATCCGTTTTTGAATATTATGAAGGGTGTGCTTGCTCTAGTCACGTCTTATCGATCGTGCTTGAACCCTCACAATCAGCAACCAGTATGTATGGTTCTGATTTCGCTTGGTAGGACGACTAAACAGTAACACTGAATGGTACCTCGACGGGCGTCCTTCAGAAGGGCAAGCAGGGTCCGCCGATAAGCAGTAGCCGCGCGATACGACTGGTAGGAATTCAGCCTATCGACTGGTCCACCAATGGACCCCCTTGAGAGCTTTCCGACGCCCGCTAAAATCTGGTATGCGTAGGCGTGGTAGTTTTTCTCTGCAAGTTGACATGGGTCCTGCAAGACTTTTGCATAGTTTGTGAAACATAGGCTGGCGGCAAACACCTAGTCGTGCTCCAAACCCATTTTGAAAGCGGCGGCTGCTGGTTTCAGTCTAGTGGTAATATGAGCCCAAATGACCCTCCGCCCAGCTCTCTTTTGGTGGAGGTAAAGGGTTCGAGAGCAGTGCAGTCTGGAATAGTGGGTTCCGGTCATCAAATGTCACTTTTTATGGTAGACCCCGAATGCTCATCAGTCTAAGGGGGTCTGAAGTGTCCAAAGAGATTATTCATTTCGTTATTGAAGCATTTTGGCACCCTAAACTTGGTTGAATTAGCTTCACTCGGAATTTTATGAACGTCAAATGTTTCTGATATAATGTATGCGCAGAAGGGCTTATACCTGACTCTTCTTCTCCAGGCCGGCAATGACACGGTCGATGGCACTGTCGAAGTGAGTAAGCTCGACCGACTTGGCATCGAGGCGAGCGGCGATAAGGGCCGCCTCGTTGCAAACGCTGGCGATATCGGCGCCGGAGAAGCCGGGGGTGCGAGTGGCCATGCGGCGAGCCAGCTGAACCTTGTCCAGGGAGGACTTCAGAGGTTTCAAGTGTACCTGAACAAGAGGGCTTAAATGACTAATCGTGAGCATCGCAGAATCCCAAAGGAAAACGTTAATTCAGAGTGGGGCTCGTTGGCTTACATCTGTGGCCACTGGTAGGGATGGGCGCGTGCGTGCAGTGCCTAGACTCCTATGTCAAAGACGTGTAAGCGGGAAAGGAATAGAGTTTGTGGATAAATGAGTGCATTTGCGCAGAGTTATGAACCACTACCAACGATATGCTAGCTGCGGCTCATCACACTGCAACTCGACAGTCGATCTCGACTATGTTCGTCGTGTGCTCCACAGCAAGGTGAGAGCAGACACCTGGGCGGACCACCATACACCCTGGTCCACAACAAGAACTTGACCGGAATTCTAGACACAAACTAGAAGAGTGGAGGGAGGGGGACGGCTTAGATACCACAGAATGGGAGTGCGATAAAGGCTACATTACGAAAGAGCATTGCAGTCTGACACCCAGGCCACCAGTCGGCCGCTACACACAAACACGCACTGGGCCGACTGAGAGGTCTAAGTTATCCTGTCGGATGGTAACATTCCAACCACGGCTTTTAGCGCACCGTGATAGCTTAAAACGCGTCAGATTGTTTATAGTGAGGAAAATGTGCTGAGTCGCCGACCTCACTCTCCCTTCCCATTCCCAGGCCCCAGCCACCGCCCGAGCCGTTCAGTTGACTGGTGCGGGGAATGGGTGCAGCGGCTGACGTAGTCTAGTGACCTTGTATGTCTGCGCGCGACGAATACACGGCCTGCCCCCCCCCCCCCCCAAACAGAAGCACCAGGATTTCACACAAGGGGGGTTTGACGGCGTACATCTTACATGCGTGAGGGTGCTGTAGGTCACGTTAAGTAGGAGCCGCTTCGGCCTGGCTCTCAGCCAACCGGTCCGCATCTCCACACATACCCACATACACACAACTGGGCAGACTGGACGGACTGATTTGGGGCGTCACTCGGCAACCTTCCAGGCCACGGCACTTGGCACGCCGTGATGGTGTCAGGCTCAGATATCACATGCAGCAGAGGAGCCACATGGACCACCCATACACTTTTCATGCCTAACAGGCTTGATGTCAGTACCCTAGATCAGTCAATGTGGGCAAGCGTTTGAGAAGGGGCAGGAAGGAATCTGCCTGGAAATCTTGATTTTCCAAGGAAGATGACGAAGAATCAGCACCCCTGAGCCTGTGCTGCATTAGAGGTTACAGTTGGGACGCGGGGAGTTCGCATCGATTAGCAGTACTCTAAACCACACTGTACAGCAATCTCCCAAAAATGCATTTTGTGTAAGTTTCAATGCTGAAATTCATAGTACATGCTTCCCTGACGCACGAAATAGGCAATTCGTCGAATTTATGAGTTCTGAGATGCCTAAATCCCAAGAGCTGAAGGGGACAAGAAAAAGAGCGTTGGATAACGGATAACTTGAAGTGAAAAAGTCCGATTTACGCCCGAATTACGAGAGAGTTCTTGCCTGCCTCGAATATAATGAGCACATCCAATGGTGGCTTTGTGGAAATTCTGATGGCAAAACGACCAGGCGGTAGGCGCTGGTGAGAAAATTGACACCAAACTGAATATTTCCTTTGAGGCAGTTGTGTGATCAAAATCCTGCTTGTTTTGACATTTATGGGCACGCCCATAAGATAATTGCCTTGGGGCGGTAACAAAATAACTGAACGGTAGGAATGGAAGGCAGAGGCAAAAGAGGGATTTTCACGACTAACCTAAATGATTAAGTGGACGGCAAGATACCGGCGATAGAACCTGAAGGACTACCATGTCTGCAAGAGGGGCAGCAATGATTTAAGCTGGAGTATTCCCCCCCTCGAAACAGGGGCAATAGCTGAGCGCCTAAAACTCGCAGTTGACGGTCACCGGTTAGCCAGAGGGAGTAGAGTTCGGTGGTGTGAGCACCCCCGGGGACAGTGCAACTCTACTTAACGCTGCGCGCTCAAGCGAGCACGACAGAAATTACTGGGGGTTGTTAACCAGTCGATCTTGATTGACGACGAGCAGTTAACAATATCAGAGAGCGCAAGCTGCCATTTCCGCAAAAATGGGTTTTAAGTGGTTGGTTGAGAAACGGCTGCCGAAATGCGTATAAACCGAATCCTGCTGCAGGTAAGAAATAGATGGGGAGGTGTCATGGCCGGTAACAGTTACGTATTGGACACAAACGAAGATGCGAATTCCAGAAACTAATAGATCAGAAGAAGAACCGATCGCTGGAACAAGACGTTTCGGATTCTCACGTGAACCCATCATTCAGAGACAGTGGCACTGATGATGGATTCAAGCGAGAATCCGAAACGTCAGGCGAATAAAGCCCGTGTTCCAGCTTCGTATCCTAATCAGTTACTTAATCCTCACAGTATATTCTACTTAAACCAAAAATGTCACAGTTACAGGACAACTTCGGTGACTCTTCGGATAGGTTGACGGCTCGATCTACCTCAAGTAAAGGACCTGCTATAGCCCTCGATGGTGACGTTTCAACTAATACTGCCCAGGAAGAACAACTACATGTATCTGTTTGGTTCTTATTAGCCACTAAGATTCCTCCCTCCAGTGTGTTGTCACTGACCGTTAGCAAATATGAAAACGAGGCCTGAAGCAAGGTGCCCAAAATGGTGGCGCAATTGATAGTCGACATTCGCGGACGTAACTCAGGAAACATGCGCTGGCAGTCTCAGCCCCGCATGCGCACTTTTTTGAAGCCCTTGAGTCGGAAGTATTGGCTTTTGGCCTGTTGAGCTTTCCTATGAACGTTGCGTTGAAGACTTAGTTAATAGCGACAGCTGCGTTCATCGACCCTGTTGGATTACAAGAAGGGGTTAACTGACTCTGATTTCTACTTGCTGCCCCCCCCCCGCTGTGGCAAACAATGACGGTACGATGCGGTGTGCTTGAGCGGTCAGTTTCATCTCGACCGCGGCCAACGGCAAATAATGCCCCTAAGTAGAGTTGGCATATGCAGTAGGGTAAGCGGGTCATGTGAATGAACGTCAGCCATCCACACGAACCGAATGAGACGGACTGGCTCCGTAGTTCATAAGTTGGGGCATTGGAATACGCCCCCCCATCTCTAGGGCGGTTGAGCTGGTTCACGATAGTAAATAAGCCTGAGGTGCGCCAAAGTGTGGGGGGGGGGAGGGGAAGGGGGAGATTCGAAGAGGAAAAATAGCGGTTTAGAATACGCTTTCGGACTGGATTTTCAGTCCATCATACGCGAGCCTTTCAGGAATGTAAATCAGTGCTCTGGCACCGACATGCTGACGACACTCACATAACAATCAAGAGAAGTATGGTACGCAAGTCAGTGGGCAACCGAGACACGAAGTGGAAACGATTTGGTAGAGGATAGAACACAGACCTTCGTGCTTTACACTGACCATCACTCGCACACAAAAGTCGAGCGAGTCCTGCACACGCAAACACGCACGTCCTTCAAAACGCTATTTACGGGACGGACAATTACCAAGAGCCTACGATCCCAGCGGAGGAAAGCATGGCATGACAGTGACGACAGAACCTCAGACACGGCACGCGGTGTGTCGTATCCCTGGCTACGCGCATCGCCATCCGAATGTTGACCGGTACTTTCATAAATAACTACTTAGCCTCCCTTTATAGTTCAGCCCCTAGGCCTCAAGTGTTTAATAAAGCGGTCTGTGAAGATTCCAAATTCCCAGATTCATTTTGAAATTCAAAATCAAGGCTCCCTATCTTTGGTTGACTACTTCAGTCGTTTGACGTCCGGACTGGAAACCGGTAGTTACTGCTTCCTGATTGTATTTTCCGTCAAGACAGTTCTACGCGAACGATTGGATGTCTTAAATAGGCCCAGCGGAGATGGTCACGCCGATGTGCCCGTCTCTTTAGATCCCTTTCGTACATGACAGAAATTAAATCCTTAAATAATTTTGCGGCCGTACGGGTCCCTTCGGTCTATTTCCTGATACCGATGCGCTTGTGGCTGGCTCGAAATCTTCCTGACTCTCGGGATTTTTTTATTCAGTGATGAGTCCACAGTTAGATACCTCCGCCTTAGAGAAGACTGTTTTAATTTGGTCCATCAATCTTTGATTTCACCCACCCCCCTAACCGGCGTGGTAATTTTGCTGTAGTCCAGTTCAGACGACATGTAGATTTCATGATAGAAAATTTTACACGCGGTCTGCTGCGACCATTCGCCTCAAAACACTAGTTTAGTCTATGGTGGAGTGCGGATCAGTTCTTTTTGGCCTGATCGCACCCGTGATCGCGAAAAATTAGAGCCTGTCCAAAGATTTTTCACGCAAAAAAACAGTATATGGTGAAGGATTAGTTATCTCGTATCTTAATCGCTGTACACACTTGTGGCCACGATAATTTTGTATTCGCGGATTTAGATTAATTTGGATTTTTCTCTAGCGGCTAGGTCATGGCGCTACATACATGGCCTTAGCCCACCTTAAGTTCGTTGATATGATAGGAAAGCACTGAAGAAGCGCGTAAACACTTCTAAAAATTTGAGCAAATACAAATACTGCGATTAATTCACAGTCGGTATCGCCCCCTCCGATTACCTGCCACTAAATATTTCCTAGCTGGAAGTCCCCCAGAGGGTCCTTGGCAGATTCATTCGGTCAGACCAGTTTCATCGTGTTTGCCGTGTCATTTGGATAGAACTCTTGTTTCTGAACGAGAGACCTCAAATCGGAGTAGGCATTTAAATGCTGCCACTTCCCGGCTTGCTGCGCCACTTGGATCGAGTCAAAAATCCGAAAGTTCGAATGCTCAACCTCCCTTCCTCCCTCCCTCTGAGTCGGCCTACCGGATCCTTTTACCATCCATCTCGCCGCAAACCTTTCTGGATGGCGCAGCAGTAACCGGAACTAACAGGCCTGTAAACATTACCCCACGGGAGTTTCATCTTCACTGGACGCGCGCACTTCGCACTTGGCTTGTAGTCAGTTGTCCGTTCGTCGTATGCTCGAGGCCCGGCAGCCAGTGTTAAAATCCTTGGCTAACACTGTGTAAACGCGGCGATTTGGGCGCTCGAGAGAAAGGTGCTAAAGGCTACGGTCAGGCAGGGTGAGCTAAATACACTGACGCGCTAAGTTTCCCATCCGGCGTAATCAAAGGAGCACGACTTGGGACCTCTCTGGGTAGAGGAAACAAGCTGAGGACTCAGTGAGACTGGTGATACTCGAGAGTGGGACTCACCTTAAATATAGAGGCTCGACCCTTGATGTCGGGTAGGGAGACGTAGATTTGACGGTCAAAGCGGCCCGGACGCAGGAGAGCCGGGTCGAGGATGTCAATGCGATTCGTGGCAGACAGAACCACCACGTTTTCCTGAGTTGTAAACCCTTTTGGTGGCGACAGCAGCAGCAACAGTGACGGAAGAGGTAAAGAAACAAAGAGGGGGGACGCAAGATAAACAAAAATGGAGGATGTGTACCAGGGGAGGACAATCTAGCTGAAAGGAGTTCGAGATTCCTACCTCCCCCAGATCGCAGCGTTAACTTAAAATTTTTCGACCGTGGCTATAAGTGACCGTAAAAGAATTAAGATTGGAGTGCTTGCTTTTCTGCCACAACCTACAGTGAGTGACCGATCTCATGAAATGTTGGCTGAAATTCTGAAATGCGTTTTCGGTTAGGAAGGATTACTTGATCGCGGTTGTAATATTTATTATCTTAAGGCATACTCTTATAACATTTCGGACTCGGCAGGATGTCGGCTTTTAAATGCACTCCTTTTCACTCTTCTGTAGAAAGCGTGCTCGGTAAAAAAATGACTATTTAAGTAGCATGCATTTTTCCCATTGATTTTCGATGGTCTTGCAAATTCAAATATATTTTATAGAAACCATAAACAAAAATATGCTTTCTTTAAGTCACTCAATAGAGAATCACGTCTTTTTTATATTTTATACTTGAGGAAGGAGTATAATTAGGTTTTAAAAAAGTTTTCTAATTACCGAATAATTTGGAGCCTGATCATTCGTTGCATTAGCGCTTACTGATTACAGTCTACAAGGAGCATGCGTTTCGCGTAAAGAAAATCACATATTTTTCTATGCCATTAGAAAGATACCATGTGGAATCCATAAAATTTTGCAATGGATGCGGACCATGTTGTACATTTCATGAGGAGCAGTGGTAAACGTCCACGTACGATGCTATGTGAATGGACATTTCGCGGTCTTAAAAAATCTCATAATTAGAAACTTCTTAAAACCCAATTGTACTCCTTCCTTAAGCATCAAATATAAAGAAGACATGATCCTTTATTGATTGAGTAAAATAAAGCATATTTTTGTTTGTGGTTTCTATAAAATATATTTGAATTTGCAAGACCATCGAAAATCAATGGGAAAAATGCATGCTACTTAAGTAGTCATTTTTTACCGAGCACGCTTTCTACAGGAGATTGAAAAGAATAGCATTTAAAAGCCGACATCCTGCCGAGTCCGAAATGTTATAAGAGTATGCCTTAAGATAATAAATATTACAACCGCGATCAAGTAATCCTTCCTAACCGAAAACGCATTTCAGAATTTCAGCCAACATTTCATGAGATCGGTCACTCACTGTAAGTACTGTGTACCTAAAGTAGAATTCAACGGTGACCGGTATAGGGTGGGGACTCTGCCGTAAATAGTTACATGGAAGAGTTGATGCCGGCGCATTTCAAGAACTCCCTACCTTCCCAGATTCCGACTATCTGGTTTTTCGGCTCAAAGTCAATTGACCACAAACTCACCAGTCGGTTTGCCTGTGAAGCAGACTATGGACGCTGACAGTTGCCGCGACACTGCTCAGGAGGCGCTCAAGAAACCTCCAACGTTACCATTAACATATTCAGCGTAGAAATACCAAGCACCATATTGTCGCTGTGGGGCTGAGAACACGAGACAAAAGGGGGGTCCTCTTCTTTACGTGCTGTGGAGCTTACAGGTTCGAAATGCCTATTCTTCACTAAACTGAAATAGCCGGACTCTCAGGGCCTGAGCAAATGCGCCATGCTGGTCTACTCACAATGTCATTGTGAAGCCTTAAGTATGAGACATCTGTGAAAGAAAATTGCGGTGGAAGGTTTTCCACGGGTGCGCTTTTAGAACATTTTCAAAGAATGAGGACTGCCGCCTTGGTGGCACACGGGGATGGTTAACGGAAAACCATATTGCCGAAAATAGGCTACGGAAAATTAAAAAAAAACAGTACAACCCACACTACTGAAGCCAGAAGAATTGGCCCAGGCATGTGAAGAGTCAATCGTGTGCGAGTGGGAGAGGACGACCAATCAGAGAGAAGATTACGAGAGCATCATGGTCGACCGGATGGTGAGGGCGGAGGACCGCTTGGGTCTCCCCTTCCCCGCCAGGACCGTCAACATAGCCACTCAGGTCTCATCACGCTAGTACGTCCCTGTTCGCACACGCCTAACTTCCAGGCAAACTACTGATAACACGAGTAGGTACTGATGAAGCATGCTGTGAGCATACCGTCCATTTCCACGAGCAGTTGGTTGAGGGTGTTCTCGCGTTCCTGGTGACCGAACGAGGAGCCTGAGCGTTTGCCACCGATGGCGTCGATCTCGTCGATGAAGAGGATACAGGGCGCCTTTGCACGGGCCTGAGAGAACATGTCGCGCACACGTTTCGGACCTACACCGACGAACATTTCGAGGAACTCGCTGCCCGAGACAGAGAGGAAGGGTACGTTGGCTTCGCCAGCGGTGGCTTTGGCCAGCAGAGTCTTTCCAGTACCGGGCGGGCCCTTTGTGGACATAAGACAGATACATACGTCTTTATGGAGGGAAGAAGGGCATATGCAAGAGGTTAGAGTAGGTGAGAACTGCGGTGAATAAGGGAAAGACAATTACAACGTCTCCTAACCGAATCATCCGCGTCTGCGTCGCCGAAAGCGAACGCAACACAGAGAGAGAGAGTCTGACTGTCGCGAGCGATGACTTCCACGGTGTGCCCCACGGAGTGTGCGCAGTTGCGGTGACTGGCGTAGCACCTACCGCACTCTCTCTCTCTCTCTCTCCCCTCGACAAGCAGGTTCCGCCGATGGAAAGACAATGTCAAGACGACCGGAGGTGGACTCGGCCAACAGTAGTGTAGACAAAAGCCCACAAGGGCTTGGGGTTTATTTTTACTAAACAGATGGCGGCAGATGCTGCGTAAGTCTACTCTCACTATAAACTAATTCACACGCAAGTCACTGTCTCTGCTCTTATCCTGCCGTGGAGCACACGGTTGACGCCAACGAAACCGACGGCCGGACTGTCATAGATGAAGAGCAAACATACCCATAACATGATTTGGTAAGTTGCCTTCGACAAGTTTGCACACGGCTGGAATGTACAAAACAGGAGTGGTCAGCTCGTCGAGTACGAGCAATTTTAGAAGTTGTCTGTATGGGTCGGCGGTGGGGGAAACATGTCAAGGTGTGTGGATAACTGTGACCAATTATCCTGCGTTTGACTGCTGATAGGCACTTGACTAATTAGTCATTTAATTGGTACTTTGGGAGCTTTTGAATAATTCATTTTGACACAACTATGACAAAACTCGGCGACCCCAGTGTGATTCGAACCCATTAAAGCAAGGACAAGGCTTGAGTACATTCATAGATCCAGCCACCGGAGCCCTGAGCTTAATCACGTTTGGGTCAAGTTACCCGCTCAGCCCACTGCAAACTATGGAATCCACTAAATCTGGCACAGTAAGCTGACTGACCAAGCAGGCTTTTTGAGGTAATTAATCTAGAATCCACCAGAGGGCTACAAGGCTCACTTAGTGGGTGTAGGGTAGCTTGGCTGAGTAGGGTTAAGGGGATGGGAAATAACCTGAAGCAGGGCAGCCGGGCTCTAGCCTAGTTCCCGTAATATACACAAACACAGGGCGAAGGAATACGAACGTGACACTCACTTGTTTTAGTTGGAATCTTACTCGATCCTATTCTACCAGCCCGCCAGCCGGGCTGCTGGCGATCGGGCAAGATTCTGACTACAATCCGATGTCACGTGCCCACTCCTTTGGTGAGTTCGTCAATGGCGCTCAGCGATCGCGTTACGGCACTTAGTCGTTCAGCTGTGCCTTTGGGCTCAATCTAGGGCCCCGAAAGCAGTTGCACAACGACTAGCTATATAAGCGGAAGGGGGTTACCGATAAAAACAAGGGCGAGCGCCTGCGGGGTTCTAGATCAAGCCCCAACGAGCGGGTCTACCGGCGCGGTTGATGGGCAACCTCTAATCTTAGATACGCGATGGCGACTGCATGAACGAGCCCGTGGCTCAATGGTTAAAAGCGTTAGACTACTAACCAAAGGAGTCTGGGATTGAACCTCGGATGCCCCCAAACGTAGGATTGGATATGATTGGCTAACGACGGTTAGTAAGCCAGAAATGGTCATTCCAGTTTCCCTTGTCTTTGCTGGTAATATCGTTCTGCTCATAATATTAGCTGTTGAGCGGCTACTGGTTAGGTTCGACGCTAAGCCCCAAGACATAACGGGACTAGCATGTCTCGCAACGCGACCGGTGAGCATTCCACTGTCATTTTTAACATACCCGATTGCAACCGATAGAACAACGAGCCCGTGGCTCAATGGTTAGGGCGTTGGACATCTAACAAACAGGTCGCAGGTTTGAGCCTCGGGGGTTGCAGAAATCCGGGATTGGGTATTGCTGGCTGATGGCGGCTAATAAGCCAGTAGGGGCTTTCTCAGTCTGCTTTGTCTCTGTCGGTGGTATCATTATCCCAGATGGGGGAGGGGGGGGGATGCGGTAGATTCTGTGCAAGCCTGCTATCCTTGCTCCCGCCCTGCTGTGGAGCACTCAATGGACAGCATCGAAAACAACGGTCTGGGGCTTGAGGCCCCATCGTAAGAAAGCAGACCTAGGAGGAGGGTGTCGGGCATAGCTAGCCAAGAATCCTGTCGTTAACTATCGGGTATCCGGTTTTTATTACAATACTATGCTGATATTTGGACGGAAACGTAGAATCTAGCGGACATTTAAAGCAATGCCCATATTATAATTAGTATTTCTACTCAGTAGCTATCAAAGACAGCAAACCTGCAACAGGCGAGTCGCCAATAACAACGCTCAGGCGGGGGGAGCCGAACCAAGACATACCTTGAGGATGGCACCACGAGGAATTTTGGCACCCAGGGCCTCGTAGCGAGCGGGGTTCTTTAGGAAGTTGACAAATTCAATAATCTCCATCTTGGCCTCCTCACAGCCAGCCACGTCAGCGAAGCTCACGCCAATCTTGTCGCGTTCGATTAGACGGACTGGGGACTGGCCAAAGTTGAAGAGACTCGAGCCCATTCCCGGCTTTCGGGGGGAGGGGGGGGAATATATCTTTATTGACAACCACGCATATTAGAAATGAAAGGGCATATGGCTGGGAAGACACAGGAATCAGCTAGTATAATGGCAAGTAGGGAATTTTGCATGTAGGCCTGCAACGACATTCTTTACGCCGACTAACAAAAGACTGCTGCAGGTTGCCATGCAACAGCAGGCATGCACAAAAATTGGCAAAGGTATAAGATGATCCATAAAATCTTTGGAAACCGTAAACACATACACATTCGGGGCAGACTAAAATGCCGGCGGTTCAAGTTCACTTTGAGGCACTATTTCTGGTTACATAATTAGCCAAAGAACAAAGAACACACTCTGGACACCGGACTGGATTAGAAACAGGGCCGAGTCACCTCAGAACGGGCCCAATAAGCTGTCAGCTTAGGAAGTGACATTGCGTCTACTTCTGTGAGTGTTTAGGCCACTACTCGCAAAAAATGAGTAGTTTAAACTGAGCTCCTACAAATACAAACGTCTAAGGGAAGTTGTCAAGAAACTGCGAGTTTATGTGAACTCCACAGACAAGACGGTGTGCGGCCTGTGTCTGGTGGCAACTCAACCACGCGGCAGTTCGGGCTCATGGTGAGAATCGAAGAAGCTGGCAAAGATGGGAACAACGACATATGACGGACAAAGTAACGAGAGGGGAAGTGATGCAGCGACGTTAAAGTGGACTGGGGGAAGGCAAGACAAAATTCAGACATGAGTTGCCGTTACCTTACGCACAACACCACCGGCTGTCGAGCGGAAGGAGTAGAAGGCAGCGCCAATAAGGGCCAAGTAGAAGCCCATGTACAAGAAATCAGACCTAGGAGAATGAAATAGAACAAACCCATGTGAAACCTATGTGATATGACTGTGTGATGCGAGCGTGATCGAATTTTGTTGCAACGCCTGCAGGATAGGCCAGGCAAGAACAAACATGTACGGCTTTTAATGATCTAACTGCCCGTAGGAAAGTGTGATAAGAAGTTATGTGTATGATCCCACAAACACTTGCTAACCGAATAAAGTACATCCAAATACGTAGAAAAATCGAGTCTAGAACGGCGCTGCTAATCCGGAATCATGCTGTTTGATTTTTGAAATTTAGCCATGGAAGTCGGGGTTTACACCAACGTTGTGAGAGAAATATGTCAGGCACGAAATTGCATAACTACACGACTACCATGCAAAATATGGTTGACTGCCAACCTAACTCGTTTTACTAGCTGATCTTTTGAGACGTTGGAGGCAATTTGACATTCTTAACCACACCAGGTCTTGGGTCTAAAACACGAGCGAAAAATCGATAAACATCAAGAAGATAAGGCTAACTTTTCTTCCGATAACCAGCAAGGAGGAGGAGGACACAAGCAATATAGCTGATTGGAGCACTGAGGGGACAGAGGACAGATGTAAAAGGAGAAAGCCAGAGCAAGACGTACGTTCTCATTTTGGACTTGTAATTAATGGAGACGCGGTTCATTGGTTCTACACCCAGGCTAGTCTCCAGTTCACGCAGACTGCGTTCAAAGGTGTCCACCGCGCCGATCTCAAACCAGTAGATTACCTCGGCGGGACCGTCACGCGTGGGTAGGCTACTGCCAGTAGTCACTGGACTATCAAAGTTCTGCATGGAGTCTAGCGAGGTGGCGGTTCCACTTGGCTGTAGGTAGACACGAACCCACTCTTTATTTATCACCTCCAGGTGGTGGATCCGGCCCCTAAAGTTAAAGGAATTACGTTTGGAATTGTCGCAAGGTAATAAATATATTGCAGGCATGATGATAATTAAAATCGGCAGTTGGACACTGCGACGTAAGACAATTCGGGAACGCCGCATGGACAAGTTGGTGGGGGTATTATTAACTTCGACAGTCAAGTGGTGTTTTAAACTATCAGGCTATGCGAACAAAAAGACACAGGCTTGGTCTAAGGGATTGAAGTTGTAACCTGTCCACTGTTTCTCTCAGGCGATTCCAGGCTGCGCGCGACTCTAGGACGAGGTCAAAACAGGCCGGATTCTCAGCTGGGCGTGGATGTGCAGACTAGATATTCACACTTTGGCGTATCCTTGAATTCCGCCATTGTTGCCAACTACCAACAACAGTCTGCTTTGTTGACTTCGCCGCCGCGCCCGGTTCCGTCTATTGTGAATGCCTGTGGCGAATAATGGGATTAGATGGTGTACCGGACAAAGTCACCGCTGTGATCAAGGCCTACTACCATTCCACCACAGCGCGAGTTCTGGTGCATAACGATTCCTCCCAACCGTTTGATATTCGGTCTGGCATTCGACAAGGCTTTACCGTCGCCCATTCTGTTCAACTACACCATTGACTGGAATCTTGGGAAGTTTACGGTGTTGAGTTCACCCGGGACGGCTGCCGACCGATCTCGACTACGCTGGTGATATCGCCTTGCTAGCTTCAAGCTTTGGCGATCTAGAGTCTATGGTCTCACGGGTGAATGAGGTCGAGAAATCGGTCGGTCTATCCATAAACGCATGGAAGACCAATTTATTTCCAAACTGCACACTTGACCGAGAAGATCGGGTTTTCTCAGGCCTTAGAAAGTGTCTATGGGCCAAACGTGAGATCTCCATCGCCACAAGATCCGCGTGCACCGTGTATCCGTCCGACCAGTTCTTCTCTAATGGTTAAGAATGTTGGGTTTTGCGTGGGAGATGAGCGAAGACTGGAGGCATTTGGCCACTATGGCTTGGAGACTGTACTTCGAGCGAAGTACACCGAATTCATCTCTAATGAGACAGCTCGCACTCCTCGCGACAACATCGCAAGAAAGACGACTGAAGTGGTTTGGGCATGTTTTTGTCGTTCAGCTCACGAGCTCAGTATTGCTGCTTTCGACTTGGCAGCGTTACCCACTTGGAGGCGTTTAAGGAGGGATCAACTCAAAACCTGGCTTGACACAGTCCGTCAAAACATGGAAGCGGTTCTTCGGACTTCGGTATTCGGTAACGGTAGCTGGCGAAGGGGATGATTTGAGCTGTCCAGACCTGCTGCAGCGGATAGTCAAGCGTGGAGGGATACAGTTCGTGACGTCGTCGAGGCCGGCGGGAGCAGGCATGGTCGCAACCGTACTAGGTACAAGCACTCTCCACTGTGTCCGACAAGAAAGGATGAAGAATGCCTATGACAATTTTCGGTGCAATGTGATGTATAATTTCTGCTGAAGTTGAAAATGATGGAAGGGGTGAACACAACATACATTTTCAAAGGGATGAGAAGGAGGTGAGCTCTCGAGCACGAAAAGGAGCACAAAATATCTATCATGACGGCACACCGACAGCTCCACTGAGAAGCATGGCATACTTATTACAAAGACGGGAAGTCCACAGAGGCACTAAGCAACGGAATACTTTCATATGAAAACGTCTGCGCTGATCTGTATTTCTGGAGTAAGTTAAAAGACAAAAAGTAAACAAGCTCGTTTGAGTCCTAGGTCTGGCAGTTATCATGAAATATTATAATAACCCTGACTGAAAATATGTATTCGGCATGAGAGGTTTCCAGGTTATCTAGAAGCAATTAAAAATTCCTGGGTGACAATCACATCGATCAAGACGGCGGTCCAGCCTGCGCGCATTCAGCAATGAGATGACAAACAGCTCTCCTTGATTGGTGTAATTAGTTCAACTTTTACTGATACCTTAAACGGGAATAGAGAAATGAGGATAACAAAAGACAGAAGATGAATGCAGACCTACTTTTGCAGGAAGTTTTCGGAAAATTCCTTCCACGAGATCTTCTGATAACGCGAGGCATTATAAACTGCGAGTGCGCCCGCACCGATGGCTGCGACGATTATCCAGGGGCCAACATTCCAACCTCCCTGGGTTCCCTTACCAGACTGATTTCCCCCACCGCCTCCGAAGGTAAATTGAAATTCGATTTTTGCTGGAATGTTCGAGTAGTTTCAATGGGGACAACAAAAAAATAACATACGAGAACTAGGCTTCTTAGCAGATGAGTTGGCCGACTGCTTGGACGGCTCCGTTTTTGACTCCTGCTTACCCTCTGCAAACTTTAGGAGCAGAGAGGGTCGACGTGAAAGATATCGTTGGATTTTTTGGGGAACTTGTATTGAGACACAGCGTCCACCCTAAAAGGTTTAAGTTGGCATATGGGGAACTTGGAGTTATCGGTGTCCACATGATCAAAGTTAATCTCTGTAGCGCGCTTGAGCGCCAAGGAATCAGCTACGTTTGTAATTAGGAAGAAATTGCAAAAGGGACGGGAAAACGCCTTAAAAGAGCCACAAGGTGGCACAACTGGTGTAGCACACGTCCTGCGTCGGTAGAACCGGAAATGTGGCTTGTCCTCACTCCATGTTTACTTGGTCAATATATACGTGCGTGGGAGGCCTTCAGTTGCTTGCCGAGGGAGTGACAGTGCGCGGAAGAGTGCTAGATTAGGGGTTTTTGTTACAAATATCCCAGAGATTGTCTACCCGAGTTTCCAATCAATCGAAAAAGCGCGATCTAGAATGCCGTGGCCGATATCGGCTGCAGCCGATCCCAGCCTTACTTAAGCTCTTGACGTAAACTTAATACCTTACCCCAATCCAAGAGATATCAATAGCCCTCAACCCAGCACCAAACCTAACTGAGCATGGAATTCGCCATAGCCGTGATTTTTTGCTGGTTGAGGCCGTTACAATAAAATGTCCGTTTAGGTGCCCAACGTCTACCATGAAAGTTGAACTGACAAAATAAGGCATAGGAGAGGCGGAGGGATCAAAAACAGATAAGAATGAAAATAGATGACTATCTCACATTCGCGGCGAAGATCCGCGGAAAACGACGAAGCAGTGAGCACCGTAACAGGGGCATCATGGTTCAAATGCCCTACCAAAGTCGCCTGCATACAAAAACAAGAAATTCGAGGTCAAATGCGATATTAAATTAGTCTGTGCAGGTATACGATCGTTCCCAGTATATTGCAATCGAGAATGTGCAACAGTATGTGTAAAAGTTTTCGAGGAAGTCTTCTGTAGTTCAAAGAGGCAATAGTGATGGGATGGTCTCTGCTGTGGACCATGATATTGTGCAGTGTATTAAAGACGCCCGGTTTTAGTTTTGATGACATTTGAAAGTTATTTTTAAAGGGATTATTCTAAAAAATAGTTTGAGTATTAAGTTTGTTGTCGGAAACAACCTCGTTTGCATACGCATTCTGTACTCACAAAATAAATAGTGACCTAGTGTGACTAAAACCCAGTCCGAATTCGTCTGTTTACGTTCAAGTTCCGACAGTCAGTAGACATTTTTTGAAAATGAATTCATTGTTAGTGATACGTCTTTTGCATTACTTAGCGTCTGCTGGAATCCAGTCATCAGTAATTTCCAAAGTGTTTACTGGTCTGCAGCTCAGTTAACATTTCTACATACTCTCTCACAAAAAGGCAGCAAATATAAGGGGATGTCGTAAGCTTTCTATCTTTATACCTGAGCAGTGGTTTAAGAAACCTAAATCCCAATTAATGGACATTAAAGTTCTGCTTGGTGTTGATATTAAACTGTTTGAGCTAGGTGCGTCAAACAACTGTGCCGATGTTATATTAGAGTATGGTTCATTTTTCACCATCCACAGTACAGGTTTTGGTGTA
This sequence comes from Spirometra erinaceieuropaei, assembly GCA_902702965.1. Classification (NCBI taxonomy): domain Eukaryota; kingdom Metazoa; phylum Platyhelminthes; class Cestoda; order Diphyllobothriidea; family Diphyllobothriidae; genus Spirometra; species Spirometra erinaceieuropaei. The sequence goes on from CACRXP010000004.1 coordinate 2,482,589, forward strand.
AATATATATTTACATCGAAAACGTATACTGTGGCGTATGTCTTTTACCCTATCTGGTGACCGTTAACGACTTGATTTTGTCGTCCTCATCGACTTTATTTTGAAAAGTATTCTTGGCTCTAGCCAATCAGTTGTGATATCAGTGACAGAATCTCATAGATGAAGGGGCTCTGTTCTTGTAGTAATAACCCACTTATTCTAGTCGGACGGTATTAGCTAGTTGGGGTTGATTCGATCTTTACTCATCGCGGATAAACTTCCGATTATTAAAAAAGAGAGGACTGTTTCCATGGGCATGGTTTTTAACCAGTGTAACGGAGACTTAGATCCTTCTTCTCAAGTAAGTGCCCTTCTGTAGTGGTTTACATATTCATCTCCACACTTTTTCACAATTTGATGGGGCAGAAGCGTCCTCTTCGGAATTCGTTAGTCGTGGTCATAACGAACGACAGAGTCTGCCGACAGCAGTTGCTCGCGATATGAATCTAATGGTTACCAGTTATGTCGCTCCTCTTCTACCGACTACCAACGGAACTATTTCGTAAGTCACCATGCGATAATTGACTGTTGCTTCTCTTTCCTGCTTTTGCGTAATCTAAGTTACACCAAATTCTGAGGGGCTTTTTAGCTCGTAGAGGTCGAATTAATCAACAACTGCGTTGAATCACTAAATTGATGCCGCTATCTGCGGTATTGATATCACCTTTACTCGTGACTTCAAGTCAGGTGTTACAAAAACATTCTAGATATCTTGACTGTAGACGTCTTAAATAGAATTCACCTGATTAAGCCTCTTTCCTTCAAACACCTTGAGAATGTTAACGACAAGTCCTTTGTTGGGAAATTCTTAAACTGACTCTAACTAAACGACCTTCGCCCGATGTACGAAGAAGACCCAATTTGCTCAGTGTTCTGGTTTCTTTGAGATCTGTTATACAAATATTCCTTCGTAGGTCCTCCACAGAAACAAATAAGTTTTAAATTGTGCGTCCCCCAAGAAGGAACGATCCCCCAAATGCACTTGTCGAAAACACAAATGACATTTCTTACTTGCTCAACCACATGCTCTCATTATCCCTTTCCGGAGCACTCACTCCTGAAACCTGCGGGGGGCATTGATCATATTTTCTTATTTTAATCTGATTTTCCGTCCGAAGTTAATAACTATCTTAGGATATCTAAAACACCATCCCAGTTCAGTCTTCGGAAAAAAAGACAAATAGAAATGGGGTTTGATTTCTGTCTAGCCACTCAGCTTCCCAGCTCTAGTCTACACGGCTTTCACCAGAAGGACCGTGGCATTCGCGCCTTCGGACGGCGAGTGCATTGTCAGCCAGATTCCTTGGTTATTTGATGAGTTGCAAATTCTTCTTCGGGTAAGAACGCCTACCGTTTGTCCACAACAACAGGTTCAGTAAGGATTTGTTGCCCAAGAGCAAATGACCAATAGATTGCATTAGTCAAAATGCGCAACCAGTTAAGGTATTGCTGGCTTTGCGGGCAAATTCCTGCCGTAGAAATGGTGCATGTATGTTTTGCGCGCTAGAACATTGGAGATCCAAATTCCGAAGTAATCTGTAATAGTTTTTATGTTCTATTTCAAAGTGAACGTCACTGAAGCTATTTTACAAATAACAAAGTTTCTAAATCTGAAAAGAAATGAAAACAAGTGGTGCCAGAAAGTATGTTATAGTCTAAAAAGTAGATGGATGAAAAGGAAAGCGTGTTCTGGGAACAGCCAGTCTATTCCCACAGTCGCTTCAAAAGACGCCTCACCTATTTGGGGCTCTGGGCGTCCTGGAACACTTCGGCGATTGGCGTACCAATCGTAAGGAGTATTCTATAACGCTCCGGTGTATGACGTGTTGATCGTGGATTGGCTGCTGCATGTGCGAAAACCCCCTCAATGAGAAGTCACGAATGTTAGATCGGCCACTGATTGGGCCACATGCGTGAGCAACGGCACCACACATACTCTATGCTGCAGTAAATGCTGCCTGGCCGCGTAATTTCAGGCGTGTATATCACTGGCAGTGTGGCCGATGGTTCTGTGCGTGGTCATGTCTTCCTTTCGCATTAGACCGTGATCCCACGTCGTTCCCGCTGTCCATAACAAAATGCATTTAATAATAGACGTCATAGTGACCTAAAGACTGTCCTGTTTATTCTACAAACAAAGGTGTTTAGTTTAAACCACCTGAGATGGATCCTTTAGGTTTATTAGGATGAGCAGTCGAACTAGCACGGAGGGGTCGAGGACTGTAATAACGATTGCCCGTTCGGGTGTTATGGCACTTCTGACGGACATTTCGAGAGTCCTCAGGGAGGGAGAACCAAAAACTGACTAATTACGTTGGTTGCAGACAGTAACTTGAGACCTTGCCACAGACAAAGGGCGGACAACCCTGGTGGAGACACGGCTAGGGCCAACGCAGACGGTTTTTACAACTCCGTTCCGACCTACGCCTTCTGTAAAGACCTTCCTGTAGTCGGGAGATTCGAGAGACGGGTAATTCGCTAGTGGGGTCAAGCACATTAGGGTCACAAGACGAACTTAGAACTATGATCTTAATTGTTCCAATGCTGTGCGAGAGAAGATGCAGGATGTGAGATATCCAACAGTTGATTCGAGGGTTTTTTTGGTAATGAAGTAATCAATTCCATTCTATTCATTTCAAATGCTGACTGTTTTAAGGACGGACTTACAGGTCTTCATATGCGGCAGCTAAATCTGAGTTAGGCAGCTAACTAAGACAAGGGTGTATGAAATCTTCTCCCAGAGCCTTGTCTGATTCCAGGCTCGAAAGTCAGCGCAGTGCGATGGGCGGCATACTTTCTTGATCATCTATTCGAGGAGTGCTCCGAAGGTAAACTAGACATGTGTACAGCTTCGCCCACATAAAAATAAAGACGAATAGTTTGACCATATTAAACGTGCATTTCCTATTAGCTTACACTCCTGATCATATGAGTAAGTACTTCCTGAAATTCTCAAGGGTCATGACAAAGTCTTCGAAAGGAAACCAGTCAGATTTAGTCCCTATGTAAAACAAGGAAATGGGTGTTTTTCTTTCGGGAAGGTAGATACACACATTTGCCTTTTCGGTTCTGCACCTGTGCTTATCATCAAAGAATAGCTCGATTGAAATATATGTTATCTAGGTAGGGTGAGGTTGTTAATCCTCGGTTTTGACCCGCATATGTTAGAATTGATTGTTTGTGGCCCGTGTGAGAATAGACGGAAGTCTGTCCGAGTGACCAACTACCTGCCTCAAACAAAAAGTATTCCGTTACGGTTTTCGAAGCTAAGTGGTTCAGCCGCATAGGTAGGTCCCCAGAAGGCAAGCTTGATTTTTGATTTCGAGCCGCTTTTTACTGCCCTCAAACGGTGCCTAACTTTTACCTGAGTCCGTTTAAATAGGAGTCAGTGTTTGCCTACAAGCGCACGTGGCGTAGTAGGCCCATGCCATGACCGAACGTCCTTGGTCAGTGTTGTTAGATGAAACGGATTGATCATATGTATACTGGTAGACCTGGCACTGGTTCGCCGGTCTCAATGCTATGGAATCGCGAGGGACTGACCAGGCGGAAGCTTGCCACAAATATGCGTTGGCAGTAAGGATACGATGAGATCGTAGTTTCCTAACTGGTGATGGATGAGTTTCGGGGCGTAGGAGATGAGTTCGTTGTGTTGGCATTTCTGTGAATTTCGCTGTGAGGGTGTACGTGGGGCCGATAAGGCACATGCGTTGTCTAGATATCCTGGGATATTGTAGACAGGTAAGACGCGCCTGACGGGGTATGTGTTGGGGTTCCCGGTGTTGATTCTTCTGTCTGAACCCGATTGTCTTGTAAGTTACCGACAACGCCTTGTGCGACGTGACTATGGGATATTACGGAGGACAGGCTGAGATTGCGTTCGCATTGCCGGTGGAGGGTGTACTGGTGATAGTCGTCGCCGTCGTCGTGGTGGGTTATGGTACAGGTACTAGTGGTGAGAGCACCTTCTGAGACGGCGGCAAGTTGCCGCGTTAATATTACATTGGGTTCCAAAATGTCCGACGAGGCCGATTTGTGTGCAGGATGCCCGATGACCGCATGGGCTGGATGGAAAGAGCTGGGCACCCTTGTCGCTGGTCCATGGCACCTGAAACCCGCGAGTTCCTTTCTTTGCCTTGGCGGCGGGTAGTCGTTTGGCTTTGAGGATGACTGCTTCAGTTTTCACGGTGGTTTCCAGGTCTGCCGATCGTCAGCGCGGTCCTCTTTACTTCCGCCAGATGACTTAAATGTGTTTGGGTGAAGTCTTCGGCATGTCCTGGTAACGTTTTTGTTATTTTTGCCGGCAAGCACTCGTAACGACGTCGCCGTAAAAGGACCGCTTGGTAGGTGCTCGTCATCCATCTTTACGACAGGGCCGATCCATCGTGACTGTGTTTACCTAAGTATGGCGTAAATGCTGGGGCTTCCGTTCACCATTGGACTTCCCTATCTCTAGTATTCTTTAGGGGTAGCATAAGTGGAACTTGCCGCAAAACGTCGCAGTCCGAGCTTAATCACCACATCCCGTTATACTAGTCCACGCATTCCTAGACCACTCATGCACCTGTTCCACGCCACACAGCAATCATTAATATCCGAACCCTTTCCAGAAACAAGCGTATATTCCGCTTCGTCACCGCCATTGAGGCGGACGCAACGATACATTTCAGAACGTGGAACCTTCTATAAGGTGAAACAGTTTCTTGGAGTATCCGGGCACACGAATTGTTGATTAGGTCACGTTTGCTGGCTGTCTAACTCTGTCAGTCACTGCAACCAATCCCATCACCAGCAGGACGGAACATCTGGACTGCCGACTGGTGCATGGGTGAGAGACACGAGAGTGAGACCGGCTCTTGGGAATCCAACGCCATGTAAGTCCGCGCATTCTCCACAATAATAAACCTGACGCGATCGAATCTACGATGACGAGCTGAAAGTAGTTAAATTGAAGGTAACGACCGGAGGCATAACTCGGACCTCATTGTCAGTACAGTGTGCATGGAGGGACGGACTGTAGAATTGGGCTTCAAGCTCAATGGCTCTTTCTTAACGTGACTTTTATGATACTCCAACAGGGTTTTTATTTCTAGCCAACACTAGGAACATACTATGGAACCAGGTAGTGCGTAGCATACGTAGGCGGCCTGTTCAGCCTTGTCAGTCACTGATCCTGAGCTTACCCAAGTCGTCTTAGCAGGTGACTGAGGGAAGAGAGGGTGCGGTAGATGTTGCACAAGTCCACGCCTCATTATAAGTTGATTTACTGGTTAGTCACCGTCCTGTATCCCCTCCGTAGAGCACACGGTGGACGGTCAACCTGTCAGGAACATCCGTGTGGAAGACAACTACAACGCCGGCGGACCGGTTTGCGGAAAACTCGTTCCGGCCCACGCTTATTTTATCTTGGTTATGGAAGTTCGGGTAAGGATTATTAGGCTGGTAGGAGGTCCACAAAATTAGCACTTAACCTGATGTCAGAGTACCAAGACTTCCGCGTCTCCTGAGTTGCTTTGCTAGGCCTCTGATAATTATTCACGTCTTAGAAGACGTAGAGGCGAGTCCAATATCAATAATAATACAAGTCATCTGAGAAAACCATTCGCATCCCATAAACTTAAACTAGTTTTCTCAATATTCGATCAGACTGGTTCACAGGGCACCGTCTGTTGGCTGAACAAAAAAGCGTGAAAAATGGCGTTTCGCTATCTCATTTTATTTCCCTTATAAACTGGTTCTCAGGAAATGCGTATGTGAGATGAATGTGGGAGATTTCCAGCATGTTCCTCTTAGTGGAAGCGAAATTTCCGTCAACACAGCCGCACCGGAATATAGGTTTACAGATTTTAAATTTCCGCTGTTCAAACCTTTTCACGGTAGCTTTGGCGACTATCCCAAAGCAAAATGCCCCATGCCTTCGGCCTACGTATGTGCTTACACGTTTAAGATAAAAAAATGCAGTTTGACAGAAGGTTGGATACTCCATTAAGCCGTCGATTTTGAGCCCTTTCTCTGACTATATCATTTACTGAACATATCGCTCAGAGTGACTTGGCTGAGTTGCGTTGGTGTCAACTCGAAAAGGGACGTAGAATCAAATAATACTACGATGCCATCTGCGACCCGGAATGTTGAGGAAGACCTGAGAAAAATTAAGCGGTCATTCTGAATGCACTCTTGGAGCTTTCGGCAGAAGTAATAAGACGAGTTGACATCCTGACACCTTTAGATTTCAACAACAATCATGCCATCGACTTACTGCCTCTACTTAACACGACGGAGACTGCGCGCAGATCTTAATTTGAGAAATCCACATTTTACGACACCTGTAAGTGCAAGATGTGTGACCCAAATATGAAGCTCTACATGGCGGGACAAACTTAAAGGCGTTTTTTTCATGCTACTACTTTTTCGCTACCATTTCCGTTCTTGAAGTTCATTATATTTATTCTCTTCACACGCGGTCTATTGCAGGCAATTTGGGGAACTCTTGGAGCAACGGAATAGTGCTACGGTTTACCCAGGCGGACAGCCAGTAAAACTATATCCTCCTCCCCGGTGGCGTGATGGATATAGATCTTCCAGCTATTCGTTATGTACTTCAAGAGGACCTTTTTAACTTTCGTATCCAGCGCTTATTTGTGACACAAATTAAAGGGCACACTGATCGTGAAATGTTATCACTCAAAGGGCTGTAACTAGTAGATATGCCGGAAGACCAAGTTTTGTTAAAAAGGAGAGGGGCGACCACTCTGAGTTTTGGCGCGGATTGGTGTGTCAGGATTGTGCTTTCCTTCCTTTAGTGCAAGTATGTGAAGAACTGGTCTCTCTCTCCCTGGTGGCAATCTTCAGCTCCAATATTCCTAAACAGCAACCGTGAATACTGTGCGACTTCCGAACAAATCGGATCTACAGGTGCGTATGTGTGTGCTACTTTCCAGAAGGAGACTCTGTTCCAAATGGTTTTTGAGGTGGCTGAGAGGGATGCGAGCTCTGATCTTCTCGCAATGTTGAGTGCGGAGATGCCTCTGTGGTTCTCGTGAAGTTGACGATTATCTTCGTGCTTGTAGAGATGGACAATTGTGACGCCATTGAAATCCTACGGAACTTGTCTTTGACGCCTCATATCCTGGAAGATCGCTGTCATATGACTCGTGAGTTGGTGGCCGCCGCTCTTGTAAAGCTCAGCAGGGATTGCGCCCGACTTGGGCGTTTTCCCGCTGGAGAGCTGCTGCACGACCCTGACGGTTTTGTGGAGAGAAAACGGGATGTGAAGGTCAGCACCGACCCCCGCTTGAGACAGACGGAGGATGGTGGCGTCGGAGATGGTGGAGAGATGGCTGAGGATGCCTCTGGAGTGCTCGACCCATCGCTTCAGAATTTGGGTCATTGCAGTGAGTAGGGTACTACCGTCGGCTCCGAGAAGAGGAGTGGTGCCCTTGGTTGTGGGACAGTGAACAGCCCTGATCGCAGCGAAGAAGTTCTTCCATTCGATGCGCTTCTCTTACCCTTGGATCTCCTCGGCCTTACGCACCGTCCAAGGGTCCGGCATCTCCCGCAGTTGCTGTTGCACACGGCGGCGACTATGGTAGAAGGCCGTTTTGCTTGCATCGGTAGGGTGGTCGACGTAGGCTTTGTCCAGATGGTTCTTCTCGGCGAGCAGGTCGTTGATCGCGGCGTCATTGTCGTCGAACCAATTCTGGCGCTGACGACATGCATGACCGACGAAATTAGTGGCGGTTGACTGGACCGTGCCCCTTAGTGAACGTCCTCGGTTATCCATGGAGGCGTCCTCGCCGGCGGCGACTGAAAGATTGGATAGCTGCTGAGCCAGTTCCTTGCTGAAACAGAGGTTATCAGCAGACACTTCAATAAAACAACATTCAACTTACCTGGGGGTCGCTTACCTTGAAGTCTCCTGCGTGACTGTAGACGGATCCGGATCTTGGGGATGACGAGACGATGATCAGTCCAATTCTTGATACCCGGGATTGCTTTTGTCTTCAGCACTTCTTGCCAACCTCGCCTACGGAGGAGAACATAATCCAGAAGGTGTCAATATTGTGACCGAGGGTGCATCCAGGTGGTATTCTCCCGCATCGGGAGGCGAAAGAAGGTGTTCGTCAGGATGAAAATGTGTTCGCCGTAGGTTCGTAGAAAAAGCCGGCTATTGTCATTGGAGCCGCCGAGACCATGAGGGTCCCACACTCTTCCCCACGCAGCACGGTCTGTGCTGACGCGGACGTTGAAGTCACCAAGGACAATCTACTTATCTTCCATCGGCATAGTTGCCAAGAGGGCGTGCAGGCCGTCGTAGAATTCGTTCTTTGCCGCGTCAGAGCTGGACATCGGGGAGCGCAGACACTGAGGAGGGCGACGAAGCTGCCTCCCCGGAAAGGCAGGCGGAGGCTCATTAGACGACCGTTGATGTCCTGCGACAGATAGGGTTGTCGTCCTATGATGTCGTTCCGAATGGCAAAGACGACGCCCGCGTTCCGTCCCTCTGCCCTGGAGAGACCGTTTTAGAAGATGTAGCCGGCACCCAACTCCTCCAGTTGGGTCTCGCTGAGTGCTCAGATGTCCACCTAGTAGCGCGCTAGTTCCCGGGCCACTGGCACCGTCCTCCGGTCCTGTCGGTTGCTTCGCGAGTTGTCTAAAAGGGTACGAACATTCCAGGCTGCCAGAGTAGGCGGACGCACCTTACCAGTCTGTGGAGTGGGACGGTGGCGAGGATAAAGGGGGAAAAGAAGGATTATTGTTTCGTATTTGGCGGTTTCGACAGTGTGTTTTCCATCTGCGAGCCATGGTGAGCGCGCAGAGGACGTGGTCTAAACGTTTGTTAGGGGGGACCTTTTCTAGCCCTGTCCCTTTCGCGTGGGTGAGCAGTGCTATCCCTAAATAGGGCTGCCCAGTCGTCCCAGACGACTGCAAAACTCCACTATGGGACACGACATTTTTTCAGTGGGGGAACGACCGAGTTAGCCTGGGCCGCCTACGTGATCGCTGTCTCTCTCGCCGTAGGAATTTTTGAATTAGGGTGAGACGGGGGTGGGGTAGGGGCACAGAGACGGAAAGCAGTTTCCCGTACCTTTCTGAACAAACTGGTTGCTGGCATGTAGACGGTGAGCAGACAAATTCAACAGAACGGTATTTAACTTACAACAAGAAAAACGCAAACAAATTAACAAAGGCAAACAAACAAGGACGAACAAACAAAGCAAAGGCAGCAAAGCAATATTCAACTTACTGGGGGTCCAGCTGCCCCACGCGATAGTTCGACCGTCGCTGCCGACGATGTCCACCGTATGCTCCACAGGAAGGTGAAGCAGATACGGTGATTTGTGTGTGAGTTAGTTTACAGTGGTAATAGACTTGCAAGACATCTAACGCACTCCCTCATTCCCCGCCTTGAATCGGTATCCAGAGGGGGTCAAGAAGACCGGAGGCGGATAGAGCGCAGGCGAATGGCACGGCCGAGCCTGCACTTTGGCGCTCAACTACACACCCTCTTGTCCACACAGCGAACGACCAGGATTTTAACAACAACAACAACAACAACAACCACCACCAACGGGTCAGAAGAACAAAGATGACTGGGCAGTCATGCTAACGACCTGTGCCCCTGGCGGGAGCGCAAGCGCATCTACCGGCAGGGAACCAGGTGTCAGAGAACGGCCAGCTCATAATAGTCTGCATGGGCCATGGTTTGCCGATCCTAATATCCTAAGGTTCCACCCTGAAAGTCAAAAACTAACGGAAAGGTGGAATTTTTTTGCGCGTCCACAGCGAATTCTCATTAATTAACCCAGACACTAGTCTTAAGGAGTTATCGGCGATGATTATGGGTCTGTTGGCTGTGGAAAAGAGCTGCATAACTAGGGACTTGCTAAGCTTCAGTTAAACTAGTGGCTAAGGATGGGCCTCGGCGCCTTCCGTAGTTTTATGTTGGCATGGGCACTGGAATCACTTTGTGAACCGGATGTTAGTCGGATTGATAAGGGCAAACGGGATAGTCAAGGTACCTGTAACACTTGGCCCGAAAATGGTATCAGAAGGAGATTTTGGATAGCTGAATATAAATAGGGTCCTAAGTCCTAAAGTTACTTGTACTCGGTTGCAAAGTGCACCGCTTCATACACGTCACTACAGCGGAAAAAGGACATTTTGAAAATGGTCGGAGATTAAGAGGTGAACGGTGACATCTTCAAAGATTTTCCTCTCTGAGTAACTGGAGTGATATGCGCTTTATCAATAACATACGTTTTAGTTAGATTGTTTGTGGTGAGGTTTGGTTCTGCAGCCCCACTTGACGGATTTCTTATTGTCCGCCTACTGAAATTTTTTGATAGGTGTGATTACATTGAAGTTGCACATTTCGCGTTTGGGCCCGAGTTGCAGGAAGTGGACTGACGAGCGGATTAACGAACTGACTCATATGGAGAAAATACGAGCATCTTTTAGTCACATGGCTTAAAAGGACTGTTCAAAATCGGTTAACGTCTAGTAAAGCGCAGAAATCGGTCATTCACTACAAAATCGCATGCATCATGGAGCGGTGGGCGCAGGTGCAAGCATTTGAATAAAAATGCTACCGACGAGGACAGGGATAGCAGGATGGAAATGTTTGACTTATTAGACATCAAATAGTATCACGGGTTAACGATGAAAAATTAGCCAGATAGACCCTTCCAGTGTCGTAATCATTGCAAATAAGACATATCTCTTAATAACTACGAATCGTCCTGCGACCTCTTGCGTGAGCTGTAGACCTTAATCTTAAAGACAAAGCGGATTAATCCGTATTCCATGCTGCAATTCGAATAGACAAGTGCACACCAATTCCCCGTGAGAAGCATCCATGCTTTTCTTATTAGTCAGAATTTCAGTTTGAACATGGTTGGTAAGATGCACCCGCTGGCTCTTTAATATATCGATCCCCCTGATTGGCTAGCCCGTGCCGATGCGCTTGTAGGCACATTTTCCACAACAGGCGTGACGTGACTAATCGGGAGACGCGGTTGTGGGATTATACAATATCAGTCTAATTGTTCAAATAAGAAATTGGATTGAAATTATCTCCTTGTGCGGGTTTCCAAAAAGCCATTTATGCGCATCCACCAGCTTTTCGTGGACGTACCGGTTTGTGGTCAGTAAAAGTATTTTTAATAATAGTATATGAGAAGTAGGGAACTCGTTGCTTAGGCACGTCTCACAAGTTTTCTGGCTACTTGAGTTCTCATTTTTAAAAGTCTGACAGTGAAAAGATGCGGCTTGTTAAAGTTACAGACCCTGTCAGGTCTCTGTTTTACTTAAACACCAACCGACCTACTGTGTGTGTGGTGCCGAGCATAAATGTTGAGATATTCTCTTTAAACGCATTTGATTCAACAGCAAAAAACGTAGCAAGTGGAATAGAAGAGGCTTTAATTGTTGCATTGAGGATTTTTCAACGAAAACAAAGAAAATTTTTGCAACGAGTACTGGTCGATAACCGACAAGATGAGGACGCATTAGTAAGTAGGATTTGTTCTTTGTTAGTGTGATCAGAATCTGCGACCGGAAGGGTTTGACAGAAAGTTAGCATGCTATCGTATATGCGCTAGCCTTCAGTTACTTTGCGAACCTATGAATTTAAACAATGATTTAAACAATCCATTGTGTTTGGAAACAATAAAAAGCCTCTGTCAATGTTACATGAGCCTCATCAGGTTCTGTTAGAATGGGGGAAATCGACAGGTATTGGAATATCTTGCTTCCGATAAATGGGGTAGTACTTATAAATGTCCATTGGAGCCATTCCCTGCATCGTTGTGCGCTAAATGCCTGGGAAAATAGCTCATTGGTTGTCAAATTAAAGCCTAATGCTGTAAGTAGGAATTTACTTTGACTGCCCAGTTACTGTAATGACAATGCTTTTTCGGTGTGGAATTTCGAAATTCTCTAAGTATATTTCAGGTGATCTCTTCGTCGTTATTCAAGGTTTTCTGTTAAATTTATGAAACCTTTAGTTCTAAAACACTAGAAGGCGGCAAAAGGACTTATTTACATTTGCAACTGACGAATATGTGAAACTAACACGGCCTGATTTGAGCACTACTTTTGAGAGAAAATGTAAGAAAAGTTTTAAGCATTTTTAAAATCTTAGGTAGACCATGTAGTTGAGGGAGATGTGTGCCGACATGTCGGAGGTGTTCGAGGTCACGGTCACTTATGTAACGCCCTGTGTGGAGCCGTCCTAGACAGTCACTTTCGCCTCTACTTCATCCGTGCAATCCTTTTCTTTGTCTACCATCCTGAATTTCTTCTGGTCTGATATTATGGACTGTATCTTCACGGTGTAGTCCGATCTGTTCATTATAACGACGCCTGTTCCTTTATCCGGTCAAGTTACTAAAATACCTTTGTTCTACCGAAGTTCTTCTAACTTATTTATGCGCGCTTTTGTCAGCAATCTCCGTCTTTCTGGCCTCTTGTTCAGGTACTGATAACTGCAGATCACCAGGATTGATTTTTAGGTTTTGGATACTGCCTGTGGAAGTGGGCACTAGATCATAGGTTTGGTTCCATAGGTTCTCAAGCCGAGTTTCCACTTCTAACTGAGTAACTTTTCGATGAGGTATGCAAAACATAGGACCAAGGAATAACGCTTCAAATGACGTTTTATCAAGTGTCATATAAAAGTGCTTGTGAGGTACCGATCTGGATCTTTTTTACCTACCACACCAAAGCAGAAATAAGAAATAAAATTACTTTGCAATTAAACATTGATAGCCAAAAATTGTTGCAAAATATTTAACAAAGTCTGGATAAACATCCTAAACACTTCGAACAGAAATGTTTTGCTATCAAGAAAATTTGCCCCGAAAGTTCTGAAGGTTTACACCTTGACACTTCATTCTACGCCTACATCATGGGCTGGAAAGGACTTTGTTAGATAGGGATAACACTTGTGACATTGAAACGACATATTTGAGGGCCCCAGAAAAGGCTTACCAAGTGAAGTATCTGAAAATGTGGATAAATAAGCCGTCCGATATCCAGTCGTTTCCATTTCTGCGTAAATTATGCTCGTTTTAATCACACTTTTAAAAAGTATTCGTGGGGTACTACAGGAGGCAAAATGCAGACTTAAGGTTGGATTGAACGAAAGGCCACATCCAGACAATCGCGGGTTTTTGCTCCACTTACCCGGTTTGACTTTTCGACGCCAATCATTACGCTCCTGCCCTTCGGTGCAGACCCACTGTGGGGATTTTTCACGCGGAGCCTGTACACTGCAGAGCGCTGAAGTGACGGAATGCTGAACCATTTGTTTGACAAGACTAACCAAACGCTGTCTCTGGTAAGGTGAGAGGCCATAAACCGAACAAGGTATGGTCCGATGCTCTGGGTCACGTAAGTCGGCGTACGCACGTGCATGCCAGTACAGTATATATACATATGAAGACACATTGGCGATCGTCTGGCTGCAGAAGTAAGTGCTAACTCAGGTAAGCGCTCTGCTACTTTGTGTCGGACTCTAGGATTATACTCTAAACATCAATCCAACAGAAAAATGGTTAATTAAACGACCTTTAACTGCTTTATCTGGCTGAATAGTTCTAGCTATTGGTTTTTACCTTCCTCGAGCAGACCATTTGTATTTGGAGAATCACTTCAAATTACGACTGCTTAAATAAACGAAGGGAGATCTGCCGTGTTTTGGGGCTACTAGAGCAGAAACTTCTGAGCTAATTACACGCTAATTTTTAAAGCCCCAGCGACTTTGCTGTATTTGCCTCCAACGAGAGAAAGGGACGGCTTAAATACAGCAAATTTTCTAATTACCTGAGTTACGAAGCCTGCTGAAATAGTCTAGTGTTCTTTTGCATTTAGTCAATCTGTCTGCAAGTTATATAATCCACTAATTTTAATTAACAATTAAGTATTGGCTTAAATAGTTCAAAGCTTCTGGAGTATCTTTAAATACAGGTTGATCGTTGAGCATCGGGTGGGTTCTAGCTACAATTTGAGGAGCGGAGAAATTGCCAAATAAATTTATTTTATAGAAACTATGCAGAGATTGAAATTCTGAAATATTGTTTTAATTCAAAAGGATTGCTTAAGTGAGATTGCAATGTTTATTACGAATAGGTCAAGTCTCAGGGAATTTCGCACACACCAGTCGCCTCCAAAAACCCAACTTGTAAGAAAGTGGAGATTCAATTAATACGTATTTCTCCAAAGGCTTTCCGATGCTCACATAACAGCATTCATAATTTTTTAAATGGATGCACCGAACGTTCAGTTTAGGTCATATTTGAGTTTTCTTCTTAGGTGTTTAAGGTATTTACTGATCCATGTATCACGTAAACCTACGTTTACGCCTTTTGAAAAGTGCTCTGAGACCATTTACGTGGATATCTTGCTTCCTATGTGGTCGTTGTAGTATCTGAAAATTTTCCTGATTACAAAACACGCTGTTGGGCGTTCTCTTTTGAGTATAACTTCACAAAACTGAGTCATTTGTTGTAAATTAAACGCAGAGAATGCATTTTATAGGCACCCTTCCAATAAACTATAAGTGATCTTGATTGGCATTAAAAATATGCTGAACATATTGCCTACTTAGTATGAGGTTACTTTTTACTACACGTGCTTCATGCAATCCAGGAACCAGAACACCGATATGTACCAGTCACCATAAGACTGTGCTGTAGACCAATCAGCATCACAGTATCCTTTCTAAAAATTATCGTAGGTTAGATTTTCAATCGATGTTCCATGATTTAGGCAACTTCATCGCATGGCAGTTGGCGAATCTTTCCAAAATCCATGTACTTAAAACAGACAGCTTCGTACAAAATGAGTTTAGGAACCGAAATTTGCGCATTATTTTTTAGTAAGTGGGATTGAAGATGTATGGCATAAACTACAGGCAGAAGGAAATTACTGGCAAAGACAAGGAAATTTGAGATGGTCATTTTCGGCCCATTAGTTGTCATCGGACAGTCCTGACCGGTATCTAAAGTTTGAACTCTCATCCCTTTGGTTATCAGGCGTTAGTAAGTCCAGCGCTCTAGCCAGTGAGGCACGGACCCCTTGTCCTGTCACTTGCGATCGGGAATATACAACGGTGGAGGGACGCTCACCGATCGTTCTTACGAAACTTACTCGTTCCGTTGTGCTTTACTGATTCTCTCTCGAGCCTAACCAAGATTGGAATGGCCACTGCTGACTTATTAGCCGTCTTCAACCAGTCATACCCAACCCCGAAGTGCGGAACACCTGGGGCTCGAACTCGCGACCTGTTAGCTAGAAATGCAACGTCTCTAACCACTAGCTGACGACGACTAATTAACCAGAAATGTCTATTCCAGTCTCCCTTGTCTTTGTCGATAATATCATTCTGCCTATATCATGCGCCGCTGTGCGGCTGCTGGTCGGATTCAAGAGAGAGCCCGTAAGGTACAACGGGACGAGTGAGTTACGTAGAAACGATCGGTGAGCGCCACTCTACCATTGTATATTCGCGACCTCAACCGACAGGACAACGGGCCCGTGGCCCAGTGGTTAGAGGCGTTAGACTTCTAACTAACAGGTCGCGAGCTGAAGCCCCAGGTGTTCCACACTTCGGGGTTGGGTATGACTGGCTTACGACGGTTAATAAGCCAGAAATGGCCATTCCAGTCTCTCTTGTCTCTCAATCTGTAAATATTAACTATGCTAGAGGTAAGTTTTCCGATCGGGTTACGAGACTTGTTCGTCTCTTTGTGATTTGCGGCTCGGTCTAGATCATCACAGGCAGTCATTCGATGCAGGCAGCCTATGCCCTTCTCGATCGAAATGTATCACGTTACCGTGTGTGACTCGACCCGAAATTCCTCCCCAACTTAACTATCATTGCAACCTGACTCAAGTCTAAAGGACTTTTCAAATGTTTTGTGTAATTCCCCATGGATTTTGGCACCTATTATGACCGATGGGCTAACCTTAGATGCACATTCATAGCCTTCGACATGCTACTCCTCATTAATCATAATGGAGATGGAATAATTAGCAGGCATCTTAAATAAGTTCAATAGTCCAACCGCATGAAAGTAACCTACGACAGTCTTCTTATATTAAGTGATGAAAAGAACAGAATGCTAGGCGGACGTCGTACTTTCAGCTTTTTATGCTCTATCTATCACACAACATGTTTTGCTTTCCTCTTGCTAGGTCAAATCACGTCATTGGTCAGCATATACCTTCTTCTAGCATCTAATGTGGTTAGATCGCCCCAGGCTGTTTTTCACAATGCGCCCAATGTTGCATAAAGATATGGGCTGCCAGCATCTGACTAGAGAAAGGTACAACTTGATAAACGCATCAAACGTTGATTAGTTTGTCATCAGGGCTTGTTTAAATTTCTCCCGATTAATCACGGCAATCTGCCGAATAGCAAATCAGCCTCCGTTCCCTCTTTCTATGTTTATTCTGACACATGAAGGGGTAAAGTAGTTCACCACTCACAATACTGATACTTGTGAGAAGTAACGTTTCTGCAGGAATGCTTTTTTCAGAGGTTCAGGAAACAATTGGAAAATTCAAGTAACCATGCCGATTGCTCTTGATTTAATTGATCTACATCTAACCATTTACCAACCGCCTTTATATGGAACTGTGCAAACGGCCTCCTTGTTACAGGCAAGGTAACTGAGGCCCCATTAAGTCGTTTAGTCAATTGATAGAAAAAATGGGTGTTGTCAACATATTTACATTTTTTTGTAGTTTGGATAGTGGAATACATCACTCTGGTTCCCAAAACTGAGGAATAGACACGAGGATGATCATGTAATGTAGAGAGATATGCTAAATCAGCGTCTGTTTTATCACTCAGAGATGATGAAGAATGAAGATTAAAAGGCCTACATACTACGTTCTCCTCGTCGAAATTAAAACAGTCACGCAGAGTATACCTGCATCGTAAACGAGGCTAACACTCAAAGATCACTATTTTCGTGAGTATTTTGCGTTACATGTCGGTTGGGCTGCAACCATCAGGAGCTGATTATGCAAATTTTCAATTTATGACTAAATATATAAGGCGGAATAAAGTTCATTTTTGTACAGTTGCCAGACTACCTTTTGAATTGCTGTCCGGCGACTGTACTTAAACTAAGTTAGATGTGTGTTTGGCAAAAATTACTTTTAAAAAAGGAACCAGATTTTCCATATGTCAAAGGCAAGTCTCAAAAACATGATCTACTCCTCATATCTGCGTTTTACTCCTTTACTTAAAACAAACGTAGAGGCAAATTTCTCAAGTCATGACAGTCTTCTACAATGTACTCAAAGTCCTTTTGATGACGTCGGGGTTTGTTGCAGTGGTAAGTAAAACGAGAAATTTGTGAATATAAGCTGACAATTCCTCCTAAATATTCCTGTAAAGGGTTGAAAATTCAAAAATAGCCTAATGCAGACTACCTTCTGCAGCGCATTTACAATTTCCAGCACATACGATGCCCTTCTAGGTTGTAGAAAGAACTGAATGAACAGATATCACTCAGGATGGGCTGTTTTTCTCTTTTTAACTCCACTCATGAACCAGTCGTTTATTTAACAATTTTGTCACAATTTCAGGCCTTTTGCACGCAGTAAGTTAAAAAGTTGCCGGTTTTTAAACCATTTTGAGTTGCACAAGACCCTAACACGAGCGAACCGCAAAATGAATCAAAAGCTCCGAAATGAAGTCATTATCTTCTACTTAAATAAATTAGGTAGCGAGGGCAAATCGTCGGCCAATTTGACTAGTGGGGTTGGGTTTAGGAATAGTATTGAGGTATAGGTCAGCATATTTTGAAAACCGTATTGTAAACGGTACATGCAATATGTAACTTTGAAAACCCTTTGTAAACGGTACATGCAATATGTAACTTTAAATAAACACAGTACTAAAATGTTGTCAGTAATATATAAGGCAAGGTCTAGGTAATTGTGCCACTAACTGCAATCCTTGACCTTAGCTTTGCTTTGTGTTTTACTGAACAGTACTCAGTACACTTGTTCAATATTCTGTGCGTCGTAATGTACCCTTCTCATCGTTGGGAAGAACACGCACATCCCTCACCGCTTCCTCATAAAGGACCAAATAAAGCCCACGGTTTTACAGAAGGGGTTAATGACGCTCCATTAATGAGTTTCTCGGTTGAGTTAACACGGTTGTTGCCAGCAAAAGCCACTCATTGCTGACCAGGCATTTCAATGTTCTCGTCGGCTCCTTCCATAAGGCGGAGTCCCGATGAGTCACGGTTTGATGCCCTTAACCATACCTTGGCAATCACATGACGCGTTTATTGGCACGTACTTCTCAATTGTATTTTGGCCACTTTTGGTGTGACCATCTGTGCAAACCTGATGTTTGTTACGCATCCCTTATGTGTGAACTGTCAACAGTGATGCTGCTAAATGTGAACCTGACTGGCGAAATTGGCAAAGTCTGTCAGGAAAACTTTCCAATGTGTTTATCCAGTGTTTCTTCCTCTTCCTATGCCACTCGACGTTTGAAGATGTCCTCAGTAAACTTTAGACTGTAAAGAAGGCGACATGATAGCTGGGACAAGAGCCTTATTCGCCTGACGCTCCGGATTCCTGCCCGAATCCGTCATCAGAGACAATAGCAGATGCGGGTAGTTCATGCGCAAGGGGCTGCAATAAGTTACCACTATGTCGCCATGTTACCGTATACCTAGGAAAATACACGACTTCCACCTTCATCAGTATCCAGCATCTACTATTGTCTCTGATAATGGGTTCGGGCAGGAGTTCAAAACGTCAGGCAAAAAAAAACTTTTGTTCCAGCAATCTTGCCTCCACGGTTACTTCCCGAAGATCGACTCCTCGTTTCTATTGACAAACTTCAGTCCCTTTCATTTTCTTTCCAATTACAGTTTCCGATACTATCCCCTTATGCCTGATTCTATAATTTTCGATGGTATTTCCCCATCCTTACTTTACGCTAGGCCTCACCCATGTGACATTGAAACCCTCGATTTTTCTTTTTCCCATATCGTGTCACTTCTCCTTTTATTTTCGTCTTAAGTGCATGCATGGTTCCTTTGTGTTCTTCCTCTTTAACCATTCGGGTCACATCCAGCGTTTCATGCTTAGTTTCAAGTGTTTTTCCACATTCTCTTTCGTGTGTCGGGTTTTCCTCATTGCATGTTTCCCTTATGGTTTGTTTATTTTCCTTTGTTCGTTTTCCATTATCCATCATTTCACTGTCCACTGTATTAATGAGCTTTGTGTTTTTTGAAGATTGGCTTCAAAATAATTTTTGCTTTGTTTGTTGTTCGACATTTTATCCTCGTTCCGGCAGCCCCGAGATCCTTAGTAAAATTATCGTTTTCTCTCATCTTATCTCTCCTTATTCTTTAACAATTTGCCTTTTGATCTATTCTTTTCCTTCCATTTATTTCGTTTATGCTTGGAGCTTCTTTGCTGTCTCTGTTTTTATATCTATCTCTCTGGTTTTCTACAATTCTCACTTTGCCCTTTCCTTAGAGTTTTTTAGAATACAATCTATCCCGTTGTATTGATTTCTATGGTGCATCGGCATGGGAATGTGGACTCCTATACTACAAATGGCCTTGCTCTAAATTTCCGGGGTTTGGTGAGAATCATTTTTAGGGTCAAAGTCCGGACATGAGAAAAAGTATCCCCTCCGAAATTTAGCTCAAGGACATCTCTAGTAGGAAGGTCCCTATTCCCATGTCCAGCCAGATATTCCCGGCGGCAATTTTCACCTCAAACTTCACTTCACTTTGGCAGTGGCACAAAAGATAGGAAAAACGAAATTAACCATGATGGAAACCCCGGAGTCCAGATATGTGATACGGGACCTAGACGGCAGTTGTCTTTATGACCCAATGCTTTTTCGACTATTTGTTGTCATCTGAAGGTAAGCAATAACAATCTTAGGCGATTCTCTTGGTCAAAAGCACAGTAATATTAGTTTTACTTTGGAAAGTGCCCAGTGAGGCTAATTCAAACTGCATGACAAACTTAGCATTGTCTGAGGTCTTATTGTATTCCCAAAGTTCTGGCAAGGTGCCTGTCTTGACATCTTTTACACTAGACTACGTTTCCTTTTGTAAATTAAATGACCGATTTTCCCCAAAAAATTCCACAGCTCATATACTACTTTAAAAGAAGATTTATCGGACGTTAAAAGGGCTATTTTTCCTAGCTCCTCCGTGGACCTCGACCAGAAAATGGACGTTCCGTAAGTCGATCAGTTTCCGTCCTTTGTATGCACAGCAAGATTTTACTTCAAGGAAAATAAGTTTAAAATCGTATAGACCGACACAATTTGAACTGTTATTACCAAGGGAAATAATGCGTGCAATTTCTGCCAGACCATAGTTACCGAATGCCATACTGCCCTTCTTGATAAGTTAAAGAATCATATTGAGGGTTCAGATATTGGTCAAATAATATCACTAATTACCTGTTAGACTTCAATTCACAGACAAAGGAAATTTTTCTTGGTCAGTTTTAAGAAAAGAAGCCAAATTTATCACCTTTTATCCTTTTGCCACCACTCGGCCGTCACCAAGAGCATTGCCCAAGGAAACATAAGATTCAAATGAGAAAAAAACATTTTTTCCAATATCGAAAGTTTCTAAGCCGTCAATTATTAAGATGATCGGTATATTCCGAACGTTGTTTCAAATTCTGTAGTGAAGAAGTGTAACTTTGTTCTTTAAAAGAACCTCGCAAATATGGTCGGTGGACATTTTTTATTGCTTCCACACTAGGCGGCAAAGCTAGTTAACTAGCCGATAATCAGGCTTAGTTGCTGTTGTTATCCTCACATCCCCTGACTCAAAAAGGATCAGATCCGAGGTTTGAAACTGGACTGATTACGTCAAGTCCATGTTCGCGCCCTGCATCCTGAGATTGACAATATTCCCCCTAGAGTGCGGACAAGAATTCATTCCGTTTTGAGAATAGAGAATACTTCGATTAACCTCGAAGTCCCGTTTTCGTTTACTCGTAGAAATTTGCGTAAACACAAGCAACTAAATGTCGATAATGCCTACCGATTAGATCAGGAAATGCTGTTGACAATCAGAACAGACGAGTGCGTGTCATTACGATGTGAGCTTTAACTTTCTAAGTCTCAGTCTATGGCTAAATGATTACATAAGCTCCATATCTAACCCTAGGATCTCGTATGCCTGGGGTTAGGGTTTATGTGGTCGACGACAAGTATGTCAGAAATGACCATCTTAGTCACTTTTGCATTTATTGCAACATTTCTTAGTCAGCGACTGCTAGTCGCGCTGAGGCTTTTTGAACAGTTGAGACCCAAGGGCAGAAATGGACTTTTGGATTTTATCGTACTTGCAAAATAATTCCGTATCTTACCCGCTCTGTGGATAAAATAGTTTTGGCTGGCAGTTTGCGGAATGACAATTGGAGCAATGGATGCATCTGCCTAAAGAATGCAGGCGACGAGGAACAAGCGGGAAGTTCCGCTTCGACTAAACTTCCGAAAGAGTAGAAATACGCTCCAAAATTTTCAGCAAAAAAGGCTTCCATTCACTGTAGATAAAATGGTACGGAAAGCAGATAAACCAAACGATAACGAGCGATATTTAGTGGCCGAAAACCGCAACGGTTGACATCATGAAGAATCGTCGATGAATGAGTTACGAAGCTTGCATCAGATTTTACTTCCTTCAAAACGGTACTGGCCTAATGGGCAGGTGACCTCTTTTTTGTAGTTCAGATAAACAAAGTGGGGAAAAAATCGGCATATAATGAGTAAAATAGGCCAACAAACATACGTATAGGAGAATTCCTATGTGAATGGTGAGTAAAAAAACGGCTTAATCTCGAAAGCCCACTAGATACTTGAAAGCTTAAACAAAATTTTTAAAAGTAGGAATTGTGATACGGAATATTGAAAGTAGTTGTATTAGTCCTACTCCGGGCGTCTGTTCCCACGCTGCCTCGCACGTGCCTGGGGCAGTCCGGCTTTCGGCCAATCAAGGCAGTTCAGACTGGTTAATCAAAGTCGACGCAGACATGTCTTCGTTCAACGTCCTCTGATGACTACTCATTTGTCACCCAGGACGAATGTTTTCACGGCGCCGGGCGGTGTACCTTCGTCCGGTTGCCTACTTCCTCTAACCTACTATCTGACCATTTGGTACAGAATAGAATGCTCTATCTACTGTCGTTCATCTTCACATCCTCTTATTGGGAAACGGAATCGCGGGTCGTAGCGGCTGTTTTAAGCTATGATTAAGCTGCTCCGACACAGTCGCGGGCTTTGCCTGGCCTCCGTGTCGCAGTGAAGAAAAAAAGGGAACTTATCTTGGAAAACCCCCTTAGGCAGACGTTTTTTTACGAAACCCTACATAGCTGCTAAATCAAGAATTGCCTTACTTTCGCTATGGACTTTTCTATTGTAGAATTCTTGTGATCTTTGGTCTCAAATTGCGTTTGAGGTAAGTGGAACGTTTTTACTTAAGAAAAAAGATATATTAGTCATAATATAAAATTTGGCGTCAAAGAATTTAAATATAAGCATTACTTTATGATTGCATTAGTGAATCCGTATTAAAAGGGTCCTAGAGATAAGAATAAGTGGGCGAACATCAGATGTAGTGGCGATAAACTGTTTCAAACAGAGGCTTTAGCAGGTCTGTGTGACGCATCAAATACTGAGCTAAACGATGCATTGTTTTTATTAAAGATATGTAACAAGCAGACGCTTCTTAAAATAAAGCAATTTTACTGTGGAGTCCTTGATAGCATGTATAAAAACCAGCTCTGTATCGAAAATATGCTAGAAACCAGAAAATTTGTTTGGAAGGGAATGCAACGTTCACAGAAATGCACTAAGTCGAGTTTCACACCTATCTTTTGAAATTCTGCAACGCAAGTAAAGGCCGTAAACGTTATATTCCAAACGCTTCCTATGACACGAAACCGTGAAATTGCCTTTAATTTTCATTTAAGCCTAGTCGTCTTTGAAGGAGCAAAAATAAATACCGATCTATTCGTTCCCCATATGGGCAGCTCATATTGAATTGACGAGGGCGCAGGGATTCTTATATATTAAATATGGTGCATTGCGGATGCTGTTTACTACACAAGGCAGCCTTTCACTATGCCAATGACATTCATCCTAAGGTAGTTTAGTAAACAAGCAACATCTAGTAATTTGGTTTCACTTATTTCTAACTCCCTTATTTTTTTGCGCACTAAATGTGATCCAATGGAATTTTTCACTCATACAGTCTGGAAAAGGAGACACTCGTGCGGAACATAATATCAACACTCGGCAGCCAGATGGTGTAAGTTAATAGATATATTCTACTTCCTCATCGGAGAGATAGTGAAGTGAAATGCATGCCAAATTAGCATATCAACTTGGAGGCGTTGTATGCGACTGTCAGCTCGACCGCCGAAATACTAAGAAATCGGCGTATATCAATTTGTACTTTTTCAAAGACCAGGCTTTGCTTGCCTGATAAACTCAAAAGCCGTGTTTAGAGCGCTTTGATTATTAGATCTGATAATGGAACCACGAAAAAAGCCTCCTTTCAACATGCAATCGACTAACTGCTGTATTCGTTTGTATGAAAAGTTGTAGGAGTCCTTCATCGGGGTTGAGATGTCCCACAAGTTTCCCTTGGCAAACGGAAGTTAGCCTAATTTCCACCAAGAATGTAACTGTATTTTGGCTACTGATAAATTACAACCAAAACGGTAAACTAATATTCGTAAACAGCGTCCCCTGTTATAAAACTATTATTGAGAAAAAAAAGGTTGATAGAGGGGAACCCTGTCTGTCTTCGTGCCCATGGCCAAACGCCCATAGCCAACCCCAGAATTGAAAAGCACGGTACTCGTTCCCACACTTTTTGATCGATGAGCATTAACCACGAGTCTCTGATAGTAAGTCACGGGTTCTGTGTCCTGCGACTATGGTCTGGAACAGTTTCTGGAAGCGGTTGTGGTTAGTGATTGTTACGCAATTCTACTGGTCATTTTACAGCTGTTTATTGAAACTCTAGATCAGGTTTCTAGACACAAAGCGACGAGCAGGTTGTGCGAGGCAACTGAACCAGTGAACCACTGTTACTCACCAAATATCTTATCCTAATTTTTCATTACTTTACTGAACACTCGGAAATTTCGCTGTTTATTGTCATCTTAATATCGTATGCATTTAATTGGCAAATCGAGTCAGAATATCGAGTATGCCGTTAGAACGGAACTGCTCTACGAGCTTGAATTAGTTTTAGAAACCGCTGTGTTGACCAGGAAGTGTGCACAATCATGTCTATAACAGGACCGAAGTCTATTTGTCGTTTTAAACAACTGATTTGTCGCAATAGGTACACCCACTACATTGTCGGCATGCGAGCTGTCCCTGAATGTAGAAAATTTGCCCAGCCAAGGTTCTTATTATCTCGAAGGAGTCGTGTAAAGGCAGTTCAGAAGCCCCATAGAAGTCAACAAAACAAACGTCAAGTGCGCGTGTTTTTTTGGGCTGAAAAACAAGAAGACCAGAATGGCCATGCGGATTTCAAACAATTTTTCAAGTCGATCGTAAAAATTATTTCAAGAGACGGTCGGATGTGGTCTTGCAGCTCCACCTGAAATGAACAAACCACAGTCAACTCTAATACGGGACCGGTGGTAATTAGGGTTTTTACAGATGATGCCGGGAAACGTACAGGCGAAGAGGTCAAGTAATTGTATGCAAAATAAAAGCTATTGGGAGTGCGCGGCTGTACCTTCAATGGTTGAGAAATAGTTGTGCTAACCTCTAACCCTAACCCCCTAAGCATAACCCTTAATCCCTAAACATAACCCTTAGCCCTAACCCCTAACCCTACCCCCTAACCCTAACCCCAACAGTATTGTGCCCATCAGGTAGGGCTACCAAACCACCTCTTAACCAAGAGGCCTCTCTGGCTTACAGGAAAGTGAATATATGACACATCGCTGACTCTTTGCAAGAGTTCTCGATTGTACATGGACAAAACTGTAAACTCTGTTTGCCCTTGAACGGATATCATTGTGTTCGCTTTAAGCTTTTTCAAAATGTTAAGAACACTGGTCTTCAAAAGCTAACGTAATAGGAGGGCACAGACATTGTTAGTGGAATACATCAACTTGCCTGGTTTGACGTACTGAAACCCGGAATCAAGCACATGAGCAGGGGTGTATGGCGGACTCGGCTTCACGCGTACCGAGCAGTACGCTACTTATGGTTCGAAAGTCATCGAAGAGTAGCAACTAGTAGTCCGAAAAAGACCTTCCTAAAAACGAAAAACCAGTTTGGTCCCGGTTCATATCTCATAGTATCTACGGCTGATTAATACACGCGGACATGAAATTCATGTTATTAGCACATCAAAAAGTAAGTAGTCCCTCATTCGGCATGGTGATTCCTTTAATTCTAGAAGTTGAAAATGTCAAGAAGAAAGTTGGAGAGGAGTGTATAGATACGCACTAGCCAAACGAAGCAACAACTGAATTAAATATTACGTTGGGCCCGAGAGTAGTCGACTTTTACTGAAATGAGGCCTACCCTCATAACCTTAGTATTCGTAATCTACATTTATCTGAAGAACGGAGGAAACTATGTATTTGCTTTTTTAAAATGTTTTTAAATCCATAAATGTACAAGCTAGATGAGTGTCTACTTTTGACAAGCGATGGTGCGTAAAACGTTTCGAACATAACGTTTAGTGAAAATAGCACCTGGCATGACAACAAAGTCATGAACGTTTGGCAAAATTTTACTACGCGTTTTTGTTTCTTGAAATTCATGAGCCTTCAAAATGTTTTCTTGTGTTTTAGGCTGAGAAAGATACTGCTTGAATTTATGTTCCTGCCCCGGTCCCAGTCGGTGTAAGTATTGATATTGTTAGTTATTTTCAACAACAACTTGTACTCAACGCAGGGGTCTTACAGTATTGTATAAACGTCTTCGTGTATCAATTATAACTTAGAAATTCCCGAATTCATTGGTATCACACTTTATTAGGCTGCCATTACTTAGCAGAGAAATACGCTACTGTAAAAGGTACGTAGACTACCTTTGGGCAAACTTTTTTCTGAGGTCAGAACCTGGTTCCATCGATATCTTCAGTCGTGTGGCCCTTGGAGGACAGGACTGTATTTGTTTCATTCTGTTCTCATTTTGGAGGGGAAAAGAAACCGTAAAACAAACCTGACAAAATAATCTTCCAACAAAGTAATCTGTTTATCTGTTCCAACATTTGTCGGTTGCAACTTTGCTGTCAAATTGAACGTTCTCACTTCATGTTTCTCTTTCGCTGCAGTACGCAGAAAGCCTTGGAAATCTGGAATGGTATCGTGCGCTCACCGCGAGGACCTGCAATGTGAGATACCTTGCTTATGTCCTATTTACGTATTCCTATAAAAAGAAACAAAAGATTAAGAGCATTAAAGTCACAGAAGTAAAATAAGTCAAAAGTCCGCTTTCGATTTTCTGTCCTGCCTTATCTGTCTGACTAAGACGACCTCTAAACTTAGATTTTACGGAAAAGTGCTGACAAAACAGACTAGCTTATTTCAATCGTCAACTGCCTTAATCTAGTTCCAAACTGCTGCGTTCCTCCCCTACAGCCAGATTAAATTAATGGGCGTCAGTTTGACGCGGCTTAAAATATTCCCAATCACAGCCAAGGACACCAGATCACTGAAATCAAAGTATCCGGTGAAATAAAGAACGGATGCTAAGATCGAACGTTTAACCTTTTTCGTCCGAGGATTAAGAATAATTTACCATTCCAGACTCTACAGTATTTGTATGCAATACATCTTCGTAAGTTTAGGTTCGTCAATAAGAAAATACCTGGGAAGTCTCTAAGCTAAAACATCGAGACAGTAAAAAGCGCCCATATTCCTCCGTGTAACTAGGTTGGGCCAGTGAGCGTTATTTCCAGGTAAGTTGGAGTGCATGACTAAAACTACTTGCTTGGCGGCGGTAGCTTGAATAAAACTTTTATTCGTCTGACATTCTGGATTTACACTGGAATCCATCCGCCGGGACAGACTCAGATAAGGCTACTGTTTGAACAGATACTGTAATATTTATTAGATGCAGTTGCTATGCCAGCTCATAGGGCCAAATGACCTACTGTCACGTCAGAAAACATCTGAAGTCTTCTGCCGGATCTGGTGGAGTTGTGGGCAAAGCGACTATGCCGCAAAAGCAGAAAGACTACTCCTGACACGAATGACTGAACACATGGCTCATTCGACAGGAGCTGGCCACACAGTTCATTCCCAGGAGACTGAAGAGGACATGTGCGTGCGCTGCGAGCTACATGAGCTACCCGTTTCTGTTTTTGTCTCGGATGATAGATTCGAGCAGAAATCCGAAACGTCAGGCTAATAAAACTTTTGTCTCAGCGATCGCGTCTCCTTCTTCAAGACTACCTGAGTAGTGTTCCTCTGGTCCGCGGTCGATCGACGGACTTCGCCTAGGCAGAATAAGTAGTGTGTAGGGAGAGCGCAGGAAGCACGGTTGCAAGTTCTGGCATTGATGAGCAAAACTGCCGAGCAACTGTAAGGCAGATGACCAACACGTGTGATAAAATTGCGATAGTTGACGATTCGGATAAGTACAATCAAGCCGTTATCGCGGCAAGTGCAGCCATCTGCGATGACTGGGGAATCATTAGCTTCGATAACCATAAATCCTTAAAATACGTCAATATTTGTACAAACGACGTCCGTGTCTGATTCTGTGTGATGCTGGATTCGGGTGTGTCCGTAACATCAAATAAATGAAACTTTTACTAACCGTTTTCTGAAACTCGCACTCTTCGTCTATGTCGACGACAATTTATTTTATTGATTTTAGAGGAACATGCGTCCTTTTAAAAGTTCCCTTTATAGGATGAAAATCACAATTTAGCGATAATTTGGCCCGCCGCCAGATATCCTCATTTTTAGCATGCGAAGCTTGAGAGTATATTTCGATTTATGAGAATGCCTGGGCAGTCCCTCAGAATGCCTTTATGGGGCATTATGAATGGACGAAATTGCAGGTTATGACTTGGAAATAAAAGACGAACACACTTTTTAAAAGAAATATAATCAAATGCAACCGAATACATAATTTACAAAGGCTTATTCCCTACAAAACGACTAGTAGATGCAAGTGTTTTGCAGTCCTTCCCAACAATCATATTCGACGCCATTTTATGGTGAAAATCCGACGCACAATAAGCGATCACACATATGTATTTTAAATAATTAGGTGCTAACAATTTGAACTCGACTCAGATGCATGCGAAAATGGATCTGGTTCGATTCCGGTACTTCTAACAAATTTCTGTTACCTCTTAAAACATGGTGATTGCTGTCACTTGTAGGCCTTCACTAATTAGCTGGATCAAAAAATGAGTGAGAACGATCACATGGACAGAAAATGCTGGTGGTTCAATGAAAAGGCAAAAAGACGGGCTAAAGTTAAAAAAACTACTTCGCAGTACACGAAAATGTACCAAAGATTGACTGAAATGTTTAATATATGAATTTGAGTAAAACATCTTTTCATGTACAGCTGCGATGCCGCTTGGAATGAATCTGGATTCATTGTAAAACGAAAATATCCAGCGTCAAGCACAATAGAGAAACGTTTAGCTTTTGGTTTTCCCTTTGTCGCAGTATCGTAAAATATGACCTATCTTGACAAGTTGTTCATAAATAAAAACTCCGGTTCTTGTATTCTTTCGGAAACCAAGCATTCGTGATGGTGAATAGTCTGCAAGTGAAGATATATTGGTTTTGAAAATACCGTAGCATGGTAAATTTTTGAGGCGCTTAAATGGGCCTATTTGAAGTCTGACTTTCGCAAGTTTATGAATGCAACTGGCAAAGTACGCACGACCTGCGGAATCTGTCACTTTATTTTGTGAGATTAATGCAGTCTAATTCTAAAGATCCGAATAAAACTTTAAATGAACTTTTAAGACGCACAATATAACATCGGAGAGCCGCCTATAATAAAGAGGAAGTACATATTTTTTCAATACACGTGAGAACCTTTTTTCTAGAGAATATGCAGGGCTTTAAAATATACCTTTAGCTATTAGTTTTTTGTAATACTCCATGTGGACTCAGTTACACCGAAATCCGATATAGAAACCCTCAAGACTTGAATACTACGTGATTTATTGACAGCGATCGAACGAAAGTGTTGGGTAGATTAATTGCCGACGTCGTTTGCATATTCTTTATAAAAACTGAAAATTCATTGGCGGCTTAGAGATTGTTTCCACAGTGATGTCATGGTAAGTTTGGATTTCGTACAAAAGTCGCAGAGGAATTTTAACTATCGATAATCTTTTGCGAAAATACAACTGATCGTAATTAAAAGATTGGAAAGTCCAAATATATTAGTTTAGTTTCCACGTACCATTAAGTTTTCGGGGGGCGAATATCTTCATAAAGTTGAATATGGTCACTTAATTTTACA
Source organism: Spirometra erinaceieuropaei (assembly GCA_902702965.1). Lineage (NCBI taxonomy): Eukaryota > Metazoa > Platyhelminthes > Cestoda > Diphyllobothriidea > Diphyllobothriidae > Spirometra > Spirometra erinaceieuropaei. Next base: position 2,512,136 of record CACRXP010000004.1, read on the forward strand.
GGTTCGATCATTTTCTTGAGAATTCCCAAAATATTCCCCTTAATACCTCTCTCCGTTAACCGCTTCCAAGGATTTTATGAAACTACCGCAAATTCTGATGACAATAGAAAGTATAATAAATTGACAGTCAGACAATATTCTTAGCCTTGCCCCTGAAAAGTATGCAGAAAAGCTATCTCATTTGCCAACGCTTCAATTTTGATCGCACGTAGAGGTTTATTTAAGCAGTAAATATATTGATTTAGGAACTTACGTCGATTGGTAATGACAAGGCTAGGCTTACTAACTCACGGCTAGCTTGTGGAGTTTAGTATATTTTTGTTCCACAACCACCCAGGCTGGCTGCAACTATTACATTCGCTGACATGTATCTTCTTCGGGAATTGTGGCAATGCGACTTCGATTATGTTCATGAATGACAATCATTTAGCCACGAGAGGGCATGCTTTCGTATCAAAACCCCTCCGCTCTCTCACAGCCGTCGTAATGCAAAAACAAGACAGGGTAGATTGATGTAAACTTGATTTACTGCAGTGTCCGGTTCAGCACAAAGGTCCCACAACCAGGCATGCTTGCAGATAAGTTGGCACCTTAAGACCAAACTTTTCTCATCTGAATATGACGCTGAGCAGGGTGAGTAACCTGGTAGACAAGGTGTTGACAACACAATTGTGCCACGAAAGGCAAATCGATTTAAAGACTGTTGGCCTTGATACTCATTCGGCTGAAGGGAAAAATCTTGTAAGAGGATGAGAGAAAAGACGACAGCAGGACTACTACCACCACCACCACCACCACCACCACCACCACCACCACCACCACCACCACCACCACCACCACCACCACCACCACCACCACCACCACCACCAACAATACTAGTTAAAATGACAACGGCAGCCATGAGGAAAAAGATATATGATCTTGTTATCCTGAGATCTAATTCTTGATTTTCTACAACTTTGTGTGTAGAATCAGACGGCTGACAAAGCTCGCTGCTGAAGTTGCAACCTACGCGCCGAAGGATGGAAGGTAAGTTTCCATCTTGTGCATCCTAGACAGTTTCCTGATCTTATATGTGGTAGCATGTTTTTGATTTCCTCCTCAAAGAGTTATCCACCCAAGCGAATTTGAGTATCCAGGCTATAACGATCAAGGTCTAAGGGTTTGACATTTCCAGACAGTTGTGCACAGCAAGTAAAGTGCAGGGAAATCGTTGAGGGTAAAGTCTCTATTCGGTCCTAGTAAGTTAGTTAATTTTGGCGTTTACGATCTAAATAAAATGTTGTCGAAAGTTCATCTTGCGTTAGATATGTAGCAATGAGGCTGTTTGTGTAATTTGCCAACATTTGATAATTGACATGTGTAATAGAATTGGAGGGATTTAAATTTCTCCGAATAATTCGTCACAGAGAGTTGAGGCAAGCTCATAAACGATTAGCTGTGAGAAATGCTTCACACTCAGCTCTGTCGCGGTTGGGAGTTTAATTTGGGATGATTTTTGATGAAAACTTAATTGCTATTTTCACGCACGTCCTTGTCTCTCCCCTTATCTCCTTATTCTTGTTCCTATTGTTTTCTTTTTTGTAAGTCCGCATTTATTTGCTCTCCTGCTGATGCTCCTGAGGACTTCAGTCAGAATTTGAAAAGTTCATTAAACACAAATAATTGCAAGTAAAAAGATGAATTTGCACGTGCGCAGATTGTGGAAAAATAAATGGCAGGTGAATATTCATAAAGTAAAGCAGGCAGTTTGTCTACTTAAGATACAACTGACGGAGCCTCTATGACTTTACAGAATACCGCGTTTCTAACATGGATCTTTCTCGTCTGACGCGCGTTATATTTTGAAACTGTTATAGGCCAAGACACTTTTTTAAGACCCTCTTCGTTCAGGAATAGACCTGAATACGGCAAAAAAATCACTTTAACAGAATCCTCTGTGAGGACAAGGTAGATCCGTAATTTCATCAAATCATGTCTTGTGTTTATCTCACAGTCGCGCCCACAAAGGGGAGAGCGTAATGCCAGCTGGATAGGCTTTTAGTGTTCAGCGCTTCATCACAAACTGCCCGGTAAATGAATAGTGAAAACTAGTTTGTCCCTTACGAGGCTATATTTGAGAAAAAGCCGATGTAAGTCGAATAACCACCGTTTTTCCCTTCCCGTGTAAGCATCATAGCGTCTCCTCCTTATTCCATGTTAACCCTAGTTTTTTCGATTCCTGTTCTTGTAAGCGGTGCACAGACCGTTTGTGCGTTAGGGTTTTCTGTATTTACCCGAAAACAGAGGGCCTGATCGGTGTCACTAGAGTATAAAATCAAATAAAATGCGGGACCATTAAACAACCTACTTATACAAGTCAGACTTGCAGTTCCCGCATAATAGTCAGTACTCTCTACGTCATATAGCTTCAGAGACACGCACTCCAAACTTTTGAATCCGTCCCGGAGGTTTATATAGGATTTCTAAAGTGACAACCAACCAGTCAAACCGCATCCGCGTGGAAATAAAAAACTTTGGTTGTGGCTAAAACTTCCTCCATGGAACAATTATTCTGCCATTTAATTATTGACTTGAGTCCATTCATTTAGTCGTTCGTCGAACCCTTGAGATGTTCGAAAGTTTTACAAGGGCGATTGAGACCCTGCCCTGCGAATGAGCTTGTACAATGCTCGGACAGATTTTCAAGACTGCCTACTAGTGACACTACACGACCGGTTCAAGTGTCGACCCTAGATCTGTCCATCCGTCAACCGCATACCTGATTTATCGCCTGAATAGGCAATTATGCCACTGAGATGCACGTCGCTTCGAGTATCTAGTAACAAACGCCCTGGCAAAGGTGTCATCAGCCGGAAAGCGCTTCATGACCATGAAATGTTGCTGGAAAATAGATTCATCCGGAATCCAGTTCAGAATGCCGGAAGACCTACTTCAAGTAATTGCGTTAGAGTGCTAGGGTTGCAAATGGGATGGCCAGACTCACTGAAAACTGCAGTAAGGTGTCACAGTCAGTGAAACGAACTCCTATTAGCTGCTCGAACGGTTTTTGTCCTGGCTCATCTTTGCAACCAAATACGACATTTGATGGTGTCAGAAAAAAGAAATCAAAATTGATCCTTTTGCTTTTAAAATAACAGCTGAAAACTATTCATTTACCATTCAGAAAACCCCTTTTCGAGAGAATCTTAGAAAAAGCTTCGGACCGAAAAAATGACAGCTCATTGTAAGTTTTGCGTTTTCGCAAACAATATCCTCAGCAGCTCTTAGAATCCTTTTCAACATTTTGGTTTCTCTGCAGAGAGCAAGTGATGCAGTAGATAAAGACCACTGGAAGTCAGTTTTCTATCACTTAACTACTGCATAAAATGTAAATAGGTGCAAATATTGCGGTGAACCGCTTGTGGACTTAAAGCACTTGAAATATGCAAAGTATATTCGCAGGAAATGCACTCCTACGTTGTGAGCCTAGTGGGCGTCCGATGTTCGATGCATGCTACTTACAAATAAAGGATTCAAAAAATGTTACACGCACCACAGCTTAGAATGCAAGCCTTCTTGTAAAAGCGCATTTATTGACATAATTTTAAAAACGAAGAGGCATTTATAGTCCAAGAAGGCACAGAGGAGTATTTGAAGTTTTGTTACATAATGTTGAATCCTAGTGTTCGTGTTATAATCAGACTTTTTAGCATCCGCGGCGCTCACGCTAAAGAAAATTTTTCCAGACGAAGATTCTAGTGACAAATCTTGTTTACGGTGTGGTCAGCAATCGCAAATTCTTTCGTTGACTTTCTGCTGAGATATAACCGTACTCAGATGGTCAGCAAAGTAGTGCCGGCTCACTCCCAACTCATGATCTGTGTCTCGTTCGTGGTTATCCAACAGGTAACTCCATAATCGCGTTTTGCTCTGCTAAGATGCAGCCACAAACAGGAGAACACTAGTACCGTTAGTAGATGAGAGCTAGCTGCGTAAGACCTGGAATTTTCATTGTAATTTGCTGTCTTCCTTTTTGGTATGAGTTCGATCTCATCAGATCTAACGCACGCCCAGGATTCAGTCATCGTCAACTGAAGTTTAAAACTTCACGCTGGTTCGATATGTCAGTGCGTATTCGCAAGTGCAGTCTGTCACTCTTCCACAATGACCGCTGAAACCACTGTGCCAAATCAACAAATACGAGCTGGAGTTACATTTGTACGGTTTCTGCATCTTGTCCATTGGCGCTTGATTTAACTGAAGGCTAATGGTAACCGCCAAAGTAAAGAGATTGCAAGAGACGACAGACAGATTCGTATACGTTACTAAGGGCAAAGAACGTTGGCAATAACTTTCCTTTCTTTGCTACCAACCTTTCCTGTGTTCAGGCCGACTGTTACAGCCTTATAAATTCTGTTAACGTAATCATCGTCAACAAACACTATTTTCTACACTGAGATCTTACCAATATAAACAAGATTTTCACACAGCTGTGGTCATTAGTAAATTTTCGATTGCTTTTATATACGATTTAATAAAGCTTAAAATAAATAAACATCCTGCATTCTCACAAGCTGTGAAAAGTTCGGAAAATCAAGTCTAGGATGCAAATCCGCCCTCTGCCTGTTTTAGACAAAAGCAAAATTATCATTTTTTGCGTCATACAATTAACAGTATTCAAATGACATTAACTACAAACTTATAAAGCACTGCGGTTCAAAACTCAAATGCCCCCTTTTTAGAGACTCCACCTTGAAAAACGTCCTACGTGTGAGCCCTTTTCCACAGAACGATTTGTTGTAAGACATTTTAAAAGCGATATTCTAGTCACTTTTCCAAAGTTTGGTGAAGAGTTGCATTTCATCCACGTTTCACTGCAAATTTTGAAATAATGCACCCATAATGCAACATCACGTCAACTAAAGCACTACCCTCCTATAAATATAAACCATGTGAGCCCCAATGAGAAACGTATAGTGAAATCAAAGGGTCTGAGACAAATTTCTAAATGATAACAATTAACGAGCAAATAAACTTCAATTTTCCTACTAGCTGGTTTCCTCTACTTACCAACGCGTACATGTGTATATTTTCCTTAAAAACACAGAAGACCACTCACGACGTGGTTTAAATTCCGACTGCGTTGGAGTTGAATAAGCAGAAAACAAATATCACTTACATGCCATAGGTGTCGTGGTGTCGGATGTCAGCAGATGGGTCACTGGGCACAGTCGACACAATATGCAGGACTGGAGTTACCGTATATCGCATGACGCTTCGACAGTATTCATCTTCGAAAGCGCACCTCCGCTTTTGAATAGGGTTTTGCGAGACGATGGGTATCAGAACTCCCTTTGATATGGTCTGTGATTCACTTTTGATGCTCATTGACATACGTACTTGTGCCCGATTAAGCAGTATGGTTATAACGGAATTATTTCACCCACTTGCTGACAAATGGTTATTTCTGCAAGCCCGGACAAAGTTTCTCTGTTTTCAAAAGTGTCGCCGCCTGATCAGTTAGAGAAGATCAGCATTAGCGGCGCAGATAATTAAGTTAGGGGACACAGGCCAGGAGATAATTAATCACGTTCATTTGTGACCAGCGTGTTGTCGAACAACCAGTGAGCAAATCATTTATCCGAGGTTATATCTTAAAACAAGGCCCTAAAACAATGACCAAACTTCGTCACAGTTTCACTTGATGTGAGAATCCACATTATACCCTAAGAACATATCCTTTACAGCACATCACTATATTTTTCAAGGGGACCTAATACACAGAGTGTTTTGAAAATTCACAAATTTGCTGTCCTTTTTTAGAAAAAAGTCCATAACCGAAGCACTTATGGTGTTCACAGAGGAAAATCAATTTCGTGAGCTGTAAGTTTGCTTAATCAAATATACGCTTGAAAATGACATTTTGTAAGTTCTCCGCAAATGAATAAATGAGTAAAAAGTATATAACACTAAAGATGCTCGTAAAGACATAAGCATTCTTTTGAAAACTAGGGTGAAACTTGGGCTCGTTATTGCGCGGGTGGTTAAAGAAAAGACAACAATAATGGACAGGTGCGGCCTCATTTGTGTATCTAATTGAATTTCTTTTACGAAATTTAGACAAATCATGAAAACAACTTATGGTTTCTTTTTCGTCATTGTCAAATTTTACGTTAATGTATGCAAAGCTAAAACCTAGTTTTTTTAGAACGATCGCGCAACCCCTACTTTCTACTTTGTCAGAAAATCGCAAAGCGGTGATGTACGTTATTTCAGACAGAAGTCTCTTAAATCATAAAATAATGCACCATTAAATATGCATTTCGCTGCATTCATTCTAGAATTGTCGATGTGGCAAACATAACTCTCAAACTTTTGAAGAATTTGAAGCAGGAACCCATGTAAGCAAACAACTCTCTATCACTTTAAATTTTCATAACATGGTTTGAAGAATGCAATTCGTTCCCAGTTGGCTTCTTTGCATCAGTCGTCAGTATTTCATTTGATTACCGGCTACTGTCGACGGACCGTAAATGGTGGTCAAAAACGAAAAGCGCTGGGGTAAACTTAAATTCCAGAGCATGGATTAAGCTGACGTAGCTAAAGCAGACAATTTGATGTAAAAGGTAGCATTCCGACGTTTTAGTTGTTTTAATTGCGAACTTTATTGACAGCAGTAATCCTTTGTATTTTGCCTTCAGAACAAAGAAACTCACAAAGACGGTAGAGGCTGCCATAATTGGGCATGAAACATACAAAAGGTACAAGTTCAGGAAGAACCCGCTCCTGCATAATTTCCCTTTGTATTTGTTAAGCGTTGTGTGGGTAAAAATTAAAAGTAAGTGTTTTCCACTAATCTTTAAACATCATGGCATCCTGCCTGGTTGGTGTTCAGAGCACTGATTTAAAAACTTCAAAAAACAAATGAACGCATATAGTCGGTAAAGATTTATAGGGAAATACAGTGATCTCATGAAATGTTAATCGAAAATCTAAAATACGTTGTCGATTAGGAAGGATAACACAAGTGAGGTTTTTGCATTAATTTTTCGAGAGGCATAATCCTATAATATTTCGGACTTGGCAGGATGTCAGCTTTTGAATACACATCTTTTCGATGTCCTGTACGAACCGTATTTGGTAAGAAATGCCTACTTAATTAGCATGCATTTTTCACATTGATTTTCTATGGTCTTATAAATTTGAATGGATTTAATGGAAAACATGCACAAAATATACTTTCTTTTGCTCGTTTGGTAGAGGATGTCGTCAGCTTCATATTTTATGCTCGCGGACGGAATATAATTGGGTTTAATAAAACTTATATAATTCACGAATAATTTGGAGCCTGATAAGCCGTTGCATTAGCGCGTAATAATTTCAGTCTACAAGATGCATGCATTCCGCGTAAGGACAATCATATATTCTTCTATGCCCTTAAAAAGATAACATGTAGAATGGTAGAGGGGCGCTCACCAAACGTTCTTACAGGTCGTGAGTTCGAGCCCCAGATGTTCCACATTTCGATCTTGGGTATGAATGGCTGACGACGGCTACTAAGCCACAAATTGCCATTCCAGTCTCCCTTGTCTTTGTCGGTAATAACATTCTGCCTATAACATATAGAGTCTATAAAAGGCTTCAGGTGATGAAAACTATGTTCTACATTACTTGGAACAGTGGTAAACGGACAGATACGATGTTGTGCGAGTGGACATTGCATGGTCTTAAAAAACCTCATAACTGTAAACTTTTTTAAAACCTAGTCAAAACCTTCTTTAAGTATAAAATATGAGGCTGACGTGATCCTCTGCCAAACAAGCAGAAGAAAACCTATTTTCATGTTTTCCAGTAAATATATTTGAATTTATAAGACCATCGAAAATCAATGTGAAAAAAGCGTGTTATTTAAGCAGTCATTTTTTACCAAATACGGTTCGTACAGGAAATCAAAAAGATGTGTATTCAAAAGCTGACATCCTGCCAAGTCCGAAATATTATAGGATTATGCCTCTCGATAATCAGTACAAAACCCACACCTACGTAATTCTCCCTAATTGAAAATGCATTTCAGAATTTCGACCAACATTTCATAAGATCGGTCACTTACTGTAAAATACATCGTCGGAGATCGAATGGTATGTAATACTGAAATTGTAGATCATACGCACATGGTAATCAGTATGTTTGTGAACAATGTTTCGTTTAAGCGGGCTAAGAAAGATGTTATCTGCACACGTTCAGGGAATACGTTTTTGAGCCTGGACGTTTTAACGGATTTTGCTCGTGAGCATTTAGAATTTTCTGGTCAAGTTATATCGTCCTGTCAAGCCTACAGGCAAATAATAATTGAGAGAACCTTGTTCAAGTTTCTAAGATGCGCCAGTTTTTTCTTTGAAAATTCAATTGAGGACACTGCCACTATTTTCCAATAATTCTGACAATCTGAGCATGATGGGCACGTCCGTAAAGCAGCGTTTTATTGACACGATTTTAATAAAAAATAGAACCTACCAAATGCGTAAAGGTGACTGAACTTAAATTTATCCGTGAGTGCAAAAACAAATTCTATGATTTGACTGAAAAGGCCTTCTAGATAAATTCCGCAGACAATAGAGTCCAATAACATTTATCGCTTTTTGTTCAAGATTGTAATATGATACAGTACCTCTAAATGCGTGGATCATTTGAGTTTATAAGAGGTTCATTTTACTTGCGTGATGTTTGTAAGGTTTAACATTTTTTGAAGGATTTGCCTGAACAAAACATCGGATGAAGAAACCGAACCACCATTTGCGGACAACAGGTTAATATGTTTTGATAAAAGGGTCGATGGGCTTTTTGCACTTATGGGGATTACCATGTCTTAATTTTAAATTGTAAAGATTACAAGATTGCTGTTCAACCTCAGAAGGATCGTTTGTTTCATTGCTTGTTGCTTTTCAAACTGAAACCCAGTTTCTAACGGTGTAATTTGTTAAATCCGAAGGCGCGCAGTGAGCCCCATAAGCTGCTTTATGTTTAGATACTACATAAGCAAAAATCTCATATTATTATTATTATTTTAATTTAACCTATCAACAAAATACCCTTATGCATGTCTTACGGACACTCAGTTCCAGTATTTATAAAAGTGAACCCCACAACTCGATAGTAATATTTTATTAGTTGTTCGCGGTTGTATGCGAGAGGAGAATCATTTTGCAAATAAAAAATTGGCAATGGCAATATCAAACGGGTTTTTATTCAATTTCAAGTTCCAGTCTGGACTACATACGACTGGTGACAGACAGACTTTTTAAACACAAGGAGACGGCAGTCATGTAAGCTCTCATCAGTTAAAGAACGCATTTCGCCTTGAAAATTTCAAAGATTTTGCCTTTTTATTTTGCCGGCTTTCTTTAAATCGAAACCCTTAAGCCGGTATTCGTTGACGTCGGCACGAACAGTAATCACAGACGCAATTGATATCGGTAGAAAAATATGCCCTAGAGTTGCTAGGAGACCGCAATTAGCCTTCTAATTATTTGGCATCCTCATATTATTAACTCGTTAGACTAGCATGGCACACCCTATGTAGCGGTTTTAATCGGCTGTCAGGTAAAGGCATATTGCCGATACAAGCGAAAATGCGAGTTCCAGGAACTAGTTGATCAGAAGAAGAAGCGATCGCTGGAACAATGGCTTTATTCGCCTGACGTTTCGGATTCTCTCTTGAATCCATCATCAGAGACAGTTGCAGAAAAGGGTGGCTAGTGTACAGGAAGTCGCAGTATTTATAGGATGCGGTCGCCATGCTACCGCATACCTACAGCAATTAACCGTGCTCCCTTCATCAAGGATTGTTGCCCGCTGGTGCGCTAATTGCTTGATGGCCGGCATGCAAGTTGTTAATTGCTGACATCTCATCACCCGTGTTAGATGCTGGCGAGAGGATTGCTCGGCCATCTGGCTCACGTGCTTGCGCGCTGCTCGAGTGGTCAATTGCTTTGGCCAGTCTATGCCTCAGGACAGAATATGGAGTGGGGATGTCGTTGCACTTGTTGATAGACTGAGGTCCCGTGAACCATGACTCAAGCAACTCGCGGCTCACGCGATTATCCCCTCTCGCGAGAATTTCGGCCTCATCGAACTTGAATGTGTGGCCGGGTCTCGTCGAATGGGCCGCGACCTGAGAGTTGGCGTCATTTCTCCGTACAGCTGCCACGTGTTCGGCGATTCGCGTCCGGAGCAGTCTTCCAGTTTCTCCGACGTAGTTGCTTTGTCCGCAACTGCACCAGATCCGGTAAACGACTCCAGATGTTTCTTGCCGTGGCAGTGGGTCTTTTGGTCTCATCACTTGACGCCTCATGGTGGCCTCCGGTCTGTGCGCAACTCCAACCCCAAGTGGTGCAAGAAGGCGGCTAACGGCCTCGGAGACGTTCTTGATGCACGGGATCGCTCGCCAGAATTTGGGGCCGGCGCGATTTTGTCGCTCGTCTCGTTTGCGCAGGCACTGGTTGACGAAGTTGCGCGGGCAACCGTTTTCTCGGAAAACCCGTCGAAGATATTGGGATTCGGCAACCTTGTCTTCCGGTTCACTGCAGTGCGTCTCAACACGCCGAAATAGCGTTCTTACGCAACGGCGTTTGTGGCAGATTGGGTGGTTACTGTTGAAGTTCAGAATTTGCGTCGTGTTCGTTGCTTTTCTGAACACTTTGGTCTTTAGGCCACCACAATCTTTGCGACAGACGAGGACATCAAGGAATGCCAGCTGGTTATTCTCTTCCTCCTCCATCGTGAATTGTATGTCCGGGTAGACGCTGTTGAGACGTTCTTTGAACGTTAGATCCTGATCCCGTTCGATGACGACGAAGGTATCGTCCACATACCGAGCCCAAGAGAGAATCCGAAACGTCAGGCGAATAAAGCCATTGTTCCAGCGATCGCTTCTTCTTCTGATCAAAAGGCATATTGCGCTGAAGATGCATAATGATATATATGAACTTTCAATAAAATTAGAACCGACGAAGTAACGGTGGGACTAGTTAATTTGTGCCGATAATTTTCATGTAGGGCAAGATGTTGGTAGCTGACTTTTGCTCATGGTTATTAAATCCAAACTTTTATTACCATGAGTGTCTTTGAACCTCCAAATGTTCTCTTCTGTTTTTAGGTATTAAGTCAAACAAGAAATGCCTTTTTGATTGCCGCTACAAATACTGACAACGGTGGTGTGTGGGACCCCAATTAACTTGAGGTAGCTTGTGAATCGTGTCATTAGAGAATTGTGGTAGCGGGGTTACGGGTGGGACAAAACGCAGGCGGAATGCAGGAAAATACAGAAAATAATTCGATTTCTGTCGAAAGTCTTATTTCACGGTCACATGACAACCAAAGTGAACGCAATAATTAAAACAAGAACGAAAGATAATCATCAAATATAAAAAGAATTTGAATCAACTCCTGTTGCTAAGTTTGCATATAGTCAGAAATTCAAGAAAAAGTGACGATATGTAGCAGTCGAATACAAACAGTTCATAGACCCCCACAATTAGTTGAGGTCTCACACCCTACCGTTGCTCAAATACGTCGTCCGGAAGGTAATTGTATGCATTTGCAAAGATCAGTACTGAACTGAAAGCATACTTAAAGGTAGTTTGTAATCTCGCACGTGACGAGATGAAAATGACCAGCATCCATGTGCAGGATTTTGATTTCCGCATTTTTGCCACATAGAGATTTTGGCAGAAGAGTATTTTAAATGCCGGTCGCTTGTAAAAATTAACTTGCATTACTTTTCAGGCAGTTTAGTGCCTATATTTGATGACAACGAATAATTATCTTCTGTGAGTTAAGGAATACTGCTTATTTTTCAGAGTTGCGGATGTATCTGCAAATCTTACGGCTACTTTGTTGTCATCTGCAAACTCATCAAACAGGTTGGACCCATATGCTTCGTAGCCTTCAACAAGATATTTATGAAAGTTTTTGAATAAAAATTTGGTATTTCAAGCATATTCCATCTGCCCCCTTGGGCATGTAGAATCTGACCTAATGTAGGATCGGGAAACACTAAACGAATGTTATGGTAAATATTGCCGATGCGAGGTGTATTACTGCCTTTATAGTTGAACCAAACGAGAAGACCGTATTATATTTTTTCACAGAAAACATACCTTTACAAAGTATTAGAGGAGTTGTCCAAAGTCAAATCTTTATACTCGCATAATGGTACTCCGATTCGTCACACTCTTCAGGAAAGAAGGTCGTTTCACATTTTTCTCAGAATAAATGCAAGTGCATGTGTAGTTGGTTCGCGAGGAAATTATATGAAACATCAGCTATTTTTCTTCTGCTTTTAAAGTTACGTTGGCCTCCAAAATTTGCTTTCTAACGCCATCAATATTACACGTTCGATGGATATCATGTAAGCACAAAGCTTTTTGCTAAATTTACTTCCCGCTGAGACCTGTTACCATACATTATCTATTGATCTGACTTGTTTTTATTATACTGTAAGTCAAAGCCTGTGTGAAAAAATGCGGGTCCGCCAATCTGAACATACATGCAATAAAAAAGTGCAGCTGAATCTTTTAAAGAAAATAATAGTGACGCCAAAACTGCTAAATTCAATTTAATCAGCCTAAGAGTTTAGTATGTACGAATTCCCTTTTGCTAAAACATTAAATCCTTACAATACAAAACCGATAGCGACAGTAGAAAAAAAAAACGTACGCTATAACTGGCCAAAATTAAAAGCCAATTGGGGATGCAATAAACTTTATGGAACAGGCCGCAAAGTGGACAAAGCTAATAACTCTATTTTCAGAATAAGACAAACAAGAAAGACTCACAGAGTACAAAGATATGAATGTAACTCCCGCAGCCTAGAGCCTGATGGTTTTGCAGAGGGTTTTGCCTAAATAACCGCATAATAATCAAAATGAGTCTGTCATCGATATATATATTCTGAGATGGTTTCGGTCATTACCAGAAAGGTTGTGCCCTTCAGCTAGATACGGTCTTCCGACTCTTTAAAATGCGTAGTCTGTAATTTCCAAATTTTCCTACCCTAGACTTATGAATCAAGGGAAGGCCGCTTTGTTGGTACTTTCCATAGTCGAGTTAAGAATGTAGACTTTTATAGGGCTGTCGTATAATAGTTGTTCGCCTATCAAGTTCCCCATTTTGATTGACTTTTGGTTGACCAAAACAACTGACTGGCAGCATAAGGTAATAATCTCAAAGTTTACAGACCAAATAAATCAAAACATCGAAGAGAGTGATATTTATTGGCAATTGGCGAGTCACATCTGCATTGTGGGTGCAATGCCTGCAAAGAATGCCTTAGGAGATTTTCAGCTGTTTGGTTGGGTTTTAGTTGACTGTACATTATGGATATCTGACATTGCCAGAATTCCTTACTTAATCTGAGGGCGATGCATGCTCTTTTTTGTGACGCTTCGAACCTAACGCATCACATATCGTAATCATGGTCTTGCATAGCCCTTGCTACAAGTAACTTTCATCTGACAGAATCACAGAAATATTTTCATAAACGTTCTGCGTTTCCGGTCCCTCTGAAACAATCATGCAGCTATCAGGCATCTATAATCGTTTCAACCCAGGGTCCCTTAAATTTACTTCACGGTTAAGAGGTTTGTTGTTTATTTTCTTATACCTTTGGGGTTGAACACGAAAGTCAGTATGAAGGCTCATTTAAATAAAGCACTCTTTTTTGTGCTTAAGTCTTTTTTACAATCTGTTGACCTATAACGTCTTCCTTGATGGTCAAGCATAAATATATCCATAGCCACTGTGGGGTTTATAGGGATTCAATGTGTTGGATGATAGGCAAAATGCAATTTTCTCTCGAGGGCATTACTAAAGCTTGTCCAAGTTTTAGTCCTAATCCAACGCTAGTTTTCATATCCCCTAACCTTAATCATCCTAACGCTAACTCTTGTAATTCCAACTCTCCGAATTCTAACTCTACTACCAATTCTAACGCAAATCCCCCTAGAATTGAGCATAGGGCCAGATGTAAGACGGGAGTTCACGCTTCCTTGCCCCAATGATTGCGTTTGGCCTTAACTACGGCAGGTCATAGCCCACAAAATGTCTTAAAGATTGCAAGAAAACCCTTGTAATGAAGATGTCATAAATTTGTATTATAAAACAAACGACCGTCCCAGAAGGAATAGAGGAAAATGGTTGCGAAGCTTTTCTTGGTTTTAGATATAAAAGAAACCAAAAATGCGGAAACCGGCTATCTTGCAGATGATAATCTAAAGGTTAATTGCAGCGTATATGATGAACGGGCTGCACAGGAGTCGTCGTGTTGTTTATAAGGAAATGTTCAATGGGATTATCAAGGGCGAGTTAGAATTAATCACACTCGGGAATGTTCGCTATAGAAATATCTGTCACTTTTAGATGGGAAGTCTACCTGTCAAGATGTAAAACCAAGACCATAGTATCCCCTGCGAGCCCTGGCAGCAAGCATGCATTAAAGCGCACAGTTGTTCTTGCAGTCAAGCACGCTTGTTTTAAATTCTAAACGTCAAAATCTGCCAGCTTTTCATAACAACAGTGTTTTCACCTTCTTTACGCTTTCGTATTCAAAAAAGAGGCACAAATTCAGCTTTGAAACATTTGAAGGAAGTGATTTCCGCAGATTTCAATCACGTGTTTCCGTAATTTTTGCAGTTTGCCGGTAGTATTGTGCTTTTATTAGTTTTATACCGCACTTGTCACATACCACGCCTACGTTCCTGAACTAACAGAAGCCTTTTGGAAACTTGAAACAAATATTAATTTACGACACTATTTTGTAATATTTTTGTTTTTGGTCTGAAGTCAGATATCGGTAGTGATTAGTCTACTTAGGGCCTAAATACTGCGTTGCACAGTTGAAAGTGACTTTCTCATCGGGAATTCACTAAACTCCTTGCTCTTCTTATTGAATTGTGACCAGTTCATAAAGCATACGGCCAAACCTTGAGAAATATAAATATAGCTTACAAACGATACCTACTTGTTCACCGGAATCTGCCTCGTTGTTGAGTTACCTATCCGATTTCGTTGGTGAGTTCTAAGTAGTTTCTTACTGGTCTCACAGAAACGTCCAACCCTCCTTCTTGATTATTAAAACATATCTTCTGCCTCCAAAATGACATTCTACTATTTTCAAATAGTCAAGCAAATGCCAAAACGAACGCAACAAGCGTGGTAGTAGGATCGGTCCTAAAAGATGACTGGAATGGAACTTTGTGAGTTTCAAGCCGAGTCTTATCTTGAATTCTTCATAAAGGTACAACTTCTTTAGAAAAACCAGCAGTTTATGGTTGAACATCTCGTTTACAGAAAAAAAGTTGTTTATGATGTTGAGCAGAAAATGAGCCACTAGAGGAACTCATTTCGTTAGGATATCCGCACTACATCCAACTTTCGATTCCAAGTTACGACAATTTTTTTCATCATCGTTCAGTTTCTTTATTGCCTCTCTTGCAAAAGCGCTGTCTTCCAATTTCAAATCATACGGAATTATGCCTTATGTTTGCTAGCCCAAGAAGAAACACTAATCTTAATGGAGCAAAATGTGTTTGTTTCCTTTGTAAAATTTTTATGGTTTCTCAATCAGATTCCTAAAGGTCGGCAAACTTCTTCGAGAGACCTGGACCAATGAAGAACTGTGAGTAGACAATTCAGATCATGATTTGCGTCTGCATTGAAAAAATTGGGCATTATATTGTATCCACTAACTTCTTTTTGAGCACTGAACGCCAAATCCAGAAAATTTATGAGAAGGCCAACATTTCACTGACTAAATACTAGTTAGGGTTGACGACTTTCTTTCCGCTACAATATGGCATACACGCGTCTAGGTTTATAATTCTCGAAGGTTTAACCTGTGGACATTGTGGTTCGTGATCTTCGTGTCACTAAGCCGAAACGACCTGTGCGCTGGAGTCTCTTTCCTTCGCCAACGCAAGTTGTCTATCTTTATGTGAAAATAGGGTGTTATTAACGACTTTCTACGCCGTTTTCATGGGCATTTGGAATATCATACGCCCCTTAGATCTTTGAAGCGCCTGCGCAGCTGCAGAAACTATGATCAAATCTCCCTCTAACAAGCGGACGTCTTTCTCAGCAACAGAATCCATCCTGCAATGTGTTGATCAATTTATTTTACTTACACCTCTTTTTTATTTTTTGTCATCAAGTCCAGAAAGAGATGATCGAAATGCCAAAACCGTTGTAGACTGACATTTAACAAGCTGTCAACGGACACGCATAACGCATTTCTCAAATTCCACGTTTCTGAATTAAGTAATGACAGGCGTGCCTACTTGACAAATATAAAGTCTCTATTTTTCGGCTATTTCGCAAAAAATAAACTTCAACCTGACTAAATAATAGCTACACTTCTACCTTTGACGTCTTTAGTTTTTTAAGTTTTTGCTTGTTAAAGCTATTCACATTTAAGAGCTAGTAAACGCAAATAAGCGCATGGGAAGTATAAAAGGAGAAATAAACTTAAAACTCAATTTTAATGTTTGCCATCAACTTTTAGCGGACAGTTAGCCTCAACACCCATTCTTGGCTTTTTGACATCGAGTCATCTTGCTAATTTGTAAGTCCGCACATGTTGGAATGATTTTAAAGAAAGTTTAAAGTCGAATTTTATGTTCATTTTTTGGCACACTAGAATTTTTATTTGAAAAAATGGTTTCCCAAATATTTTTAATTTATCCATTGAAAACGAGCTGTCTTTCATAAAAGATTAAATGCAATAAAGCCTAGATACGTGTACGACAGCGAAATGAAAGTTCTTTCGCGATCAGCAATCGTTTTAGTTTATAAAAAGGAACAACTTTGATTTCGTCAGGTTGGTTATACTTTCATTTACATGACAGAACTGCCTAAATTGATTCCCGCCTTCCGAGCAACAAAAAGAAAGCGCTTAATACATCCGGATTCTCACTGTTATAAAATCGCCGTGAAAATCTGCGACATATAATAGTTTCACCTATGTCATTACAAAAATGTGTCATTAGGCAAGCACCTAGTCTGAAATAGTTCAACCGAAAACATGCTCACACAAAATAGGTCCGCTGATGTGTACTTTCACGTGAACCTATTTAGGCCTGAATTTATTTCAAACGGTCGACAAAAATTATTTTTTTTATGACAAGCATTTTGAATACGGAAATCAGAAGTGTTGATTCATTACACTCGGTTCTTTTAACTAAATAGGCTTGTCCTTGCAACGAAAATACCGCTCAATGATGTGTCGTTCGGAGGTGAAATTTTGTAAGTTTCTTTCGACGCTAATAACTTGAACCAAACATAAAGGTATCACATTCTATAAACAGAATGATCTGCAAAGGGCAGCCAATATCAGAAAAGATTACATGAACGCGCTTTTGGATCTTCGTGAATGGTCCGATCTAGCAAGGCTAAATATTTGTTGTGCACAGACTCCCTGGTCGTCTTGTATAAAGGGGGTTTTGATAGATCAAGTCTATTTTGATTAAACGGTCATATATGTAATTACTTAGGATATAGACTTTAAATGCACTTTTTAGAAGTCAATAAAAAAATCAATAAGGACATGTACTAACACATTTTAGCATTGGGTTGCAGGACACTATATTATCGGCGCAAGTACTAGCTAAAAACCAAGTCACGCCTGTTTCACGGATATTTTGTCGACGCGTGGCATATCAACAATGGGTTCGGCCCATCGGTGGGTCCCCAAGCATTTCGCGTCTGCTTTCTGGAAGATACGCCAGTTTAGAAATTGTTTCCTTTTGACCTTCCCAAAAATTAACTGCTAACTTGGAGTAAATCAGTTTGAAATATGGTCAGGTGACGTAGACGGAGGCTCGGTCCAAAAAACTGAATACTTTTAACACTTCGACATTTGAACTTACAATAATTATTAAGAAACAGCACAATTTCGAACCATTGCCTGAAAATCGGGACGATGTCTTTGAACACGTTTCGTTTGGGCCTGCCACAATAACCGCAGTCATTGAGTAATTCCCAAATTAGCAGTGTGCGGCTATGGCATTGATTGCCACTACACGCATGATCTCATTATTGTGTCTATTTTATTAGAAATTACACACTACTTAAATCGCGACTTTGCAAAGGAAGATCTTTTGACTATATAGGATTTTGCTTTTGGTCATATAAAAGGCACGAGGATGAGTAGCATGTAGTCGGATGTGCAACGAATTTAGCACATATTCCAAACTTCCGTGATGTTTGCATAATAACACGTAAAACTATATTCTGAAATTGTGGGCATAAGTACAGAAACATGTCGGATTAAAATAGTTCAAAGTTGATTGGCTATTTACAAACGCGAGACCCCCTTCTTGCATGAACATCATTGAATGGCGACGCAAATCTCCCACGAAAAGTCTGAGTCATAATTTGCTTGCGCGTCATTTCTACGAAAATGTACGCCAAATAGACAGTAGCTCTTAGTTAAAGCGCGTTTGACAGATGCCTAAAAATATACGCTGATAAGAATACGCCCCCATAATGCTTTCTGTGGAAACGAATATTCCCAGAGTGTCAAGGACATGTTTTAGAAATCATTTGTACCTTCCGTTGAATAATGAATAACTATACAACAAGTTAGTCCTGTAGCAGTCCGCACGATTGTCTCTGAAATTACTCATATATGACAGAGCATGCACTATCATCCCTGAGACCTCCATTCCGGGGGGACAGACACGAAGGCATCGACTTAAAAACGCCTTTGGATATCCGTTTCGCATAAATTTGTCGCTGATTTATTTGGTCCCGGGTGTTTTTTCCTTCTTATTACTGTAGTCTGTCTTAGTACGTTTAAAAACACTCTAGCATTTTCATTCGCGATTCATTCGATGGTAAGTGTAAAATCGAGATATCTTGTGAGGTTCCTCGTCTTCTCAGAAACCATCGTCCTTATTTTATCATTGAGACCTTACCCGACGAGCACATTAAGGAAGGTCGGCTGTCGTGCATTCTCTTCCTGCCTCGTGAACTTATCTGCATATGGACCGGGTGATAAAAATAAGGGTCTTTCATTAGAGTCGTCAAATGTTAATTTAAGGTTCTTTTCAGCTTGACGAAAACATTGCTTTACATAGTCGACTCAGCTGCAAAAGCGAGCGAAAAATCATTAGATAGTACGGGGATGCCAAATTTGGTTTGAACTCGGCCTGTGTTTTCACATTTAATTTTCGTTATTAAGTAAAATAACTTATTATTCTCCTCTGTGTCCCGTTCCAGGATATATAAACCTTTGCAGGTATTTATCAAGATTAAGACAAATCGGGCCTATCCGCTAAGACATTCTACCCTGTTCGAGAGTTTGGTCAAAATTTACGTTTATTGAACAGTAAATGTGAGAGTATCTGTAGGCCCTCAAAAAGAGATTCGGGACATCAATGCCTGGCATTGGTCAGGAGTTCTATGCACATATCAGGGCTACATTCGTTTCATGCTTAGGCTTATCAAAGATATTACCGGTTTCACTATTCTATAGATACTGGGAATTACATAGGGCCGAAATTTGGTTTGCAGTAAACAGCCTATCTAAGTATACAAACGAATTTTTACGTAGCTCTATGAGCGCAAGCTGTCACGCGTATTTCTTTGTTGGCAGGCAGAAATTCGGCAACGGCGGTGCCGGTGGGCCAGCCATATTAGCTTACATGTAAGCATTAATATATTTTATAAAAACCAGCAGATATTTGATTTGTGTGTTTAAGAGTTAATGATATTTACTTGCAATCAAGTTTACATTAAGGACCCCCCTATTTATTGTTGTTATACGGAACGCAGCTATAGTTCTGCTATGAATTATAAATATAGTAATTTCTGGTGCAGTATTTGAACTTGCAAACCTGACCAACCCACTATTCTTGCTCCCATTCAGAAATATTTCACGTTTAGGGCATTTTACGATAGTGAGATAGATAAGCAAAACAATCTATCACTTACCAGTAAAAATATATCCCATCAGTGCATGCAAACCCTATATATTTAACTTGCATTGCAACAAATCCCGCGTTGGTGGGAAATTCACCAACTGTTTACTGACCAAAATATTTTGCCGAATAAGCATGAATGCATTTATAGGCGGATCAATAATAGGGGGTCGTAACATGATTCATGTTGTTAAAATAATTGTTCTGCTCTTTTTGCTTTAACCCAGAAACTCTAAACTGGACAACAGCACAAAGAAAACGATCAAAGAGAAGTAAGTCGGTACATCAGGGATCGACTTTTTAGTTAGTGCTTAACGTAAGGGGCGCATATGTCAATAGTAAAATTTCGTTGTTTAGTGGAAAGCACCTTAGATAGTGCAAAGATTGAAACATCCATGTTACTTTGTTTGAGAGCGCGCTTGTCCAGCTTGCTTGCTGTTATCAAGACAGAAAGTTGTGCACTACAGGCAGGATTCTATGAATGCAGCGATAAACTAGTTGGATTTCAGGGGCTTCACTTCCATATCACATTTTATCGTAGCAAACTGAACTCTTCTTTTATTTGCCTGTAAACTGCCTACTTTAATGACCTTACCACAAGACATTTTGTCGTTTTTCAATTTTTAGCTTTTTAACATACCTCGAGGCATCTGAAAGTAACACGTAAGGCCGAACGTTGGAATGCTCTTTCCTCTTTGAATAAGCGCGCTCACTTCTACTGTTTTTGCTTGTCGCGGATGATTAGATGGCTTCTAAGTGTCAGGTAAATGCAACCAACCGTTGGGTCCTTATGATGGAATGCTAAACAAAATTCTCAGGTGTTATAGGTTTGAAAAGATTACGTAGGTAGGATTGCAATATTATACAAGACAATCCCATAATATTGAGGTCACCTCAGGATGCGTTTCTTTCCGCCTACTTACGAAAACCAAACTGAGTTAGGAATGGTAGCTCAAGTGGCAGAATTCTTCTACTAATTTGTAAAAGGTTATCATATAACGCTTTCTCTGATTTTTTTACTTGAAAAAAGTACATCCCTCGGTTGCACAAACGTCTGAGGCTGAGATTTCCAAATTCATAGCATTTTATGCAGTTGCCTGTTATTGCTACTTATGAGGTATGCAGCAGGGTCCACCTTCAGTGCAACAATTTATGAGCCTTTCGTAACATCTCGTTTATAGTGTGGAGCACTATCTGATTTTTTGCGTGAAACATGTGCATCACGTAGTTTGAAAACCATAAACACAAGTTCACTTACAGCTCAGGTCAAAATTACTAGGGCCGAAAGCATTATTTTTTTATTTTTACTGTCGAGTACTAAATTTGAAAAAATGAATTTTCCGCCAAAACACTATGTAAAAGATTATGCTTGCATATTTTCTATATAATATATTCGAATTTGGAAGGCATTAGAAATTGGTAAGAAATGCATACTCATTGAGTAACCATTATTTTCCTAGTGGGCATTTGCATACACTTTGAATAGTAAGCATTCGAGAACTTGTGTCTTGGTGAGACTGAAATAAAATAGATATATTTTGTCATTGAACGCAGGCGCGAATACTTAAACGGAATTTGATTCTAGAAAATTACCAAAAAGTGATTATCGTGCAGCATAATTCGAAGGCATTTAAGTCATGTCAGTGTGTCTGTCTTTAAATGGGCTTCTTTTCGGCAGTCTGCGAAATCCACACATTGCCAAATGGTCATTTAATTAGTTAAAACGTGTCACACCAAACTTTATTTCCCCTATCTATTCAAGAATATTTTATATAAGACATGCAAAAGATATTCTTTTTCATGCTCATATGTTAGACAATAACGTTTTCCATAAATATATTATTTCAAGGCATTGTATCGTTTGGTTTAAAAGAAATTGTAACTATGGGATTTGTGAGATCGTAAAACACGTCCACTCATACAACGTCGCATTAGCGTTTTAATTAATGGTGCTTATAAAGTGGACAACAAAGTCGCCGTTCAGCATAAAATGTCATGAGCTCTATGCAATATTTTCCTAATTACACGTAAAAGCGAATGATTTTTTTAAAAAAGAAGGAACACAGCTCGTAGCCTGGAAAGCGGGAATTTAAGTGCAAAAATAATTTAAGTTCAAAATTAGTTGAGAATTGAAAAATGTTTTTTTTAAATACTAGATGATTGATTTTCCTCAGATTTTACATTTGAAGACCAGTTTGCCAACAAATAGTTATAAGAAAGATTATTTTCGTCTATATTTTCATAAAATAAGTTTGAATTTGCGAATGCAAGGGAAATCAATAAAGAAAAATTATGTTAAAAGCAGTCATTTTTTATGGAGTGTAGTTTTTGTTAGCGGCAAAAAGACCTGTTTAAAATTAATCATCATGACACGACTTAAATGTAATTGAATTACGCTGCGTAAAATTTAGTATTGCAACGATTCTTAAGTCATCTTGAATCAGAAATCAATTTTTGGTTTTTGGCTAACGTTACATGAGATGTCTTATCTTCTGTATCTTGACACTGTTGTGCGCAGTAATTATTACAACCAACCCTAAGTAGTCTTGTCTAACTAAAATCATACTTCAAAATTTAAAATAATATATCACGAGATAGGCCAAATGCCGCATTTGCAGCCTTATGACTTTAACTGCATTTAAAGCAACTTTATGCAGGTATCGAGTCATATTTAACCGCAAATGTCAGATTCCCGATGTAAAGGCCGACGAAATTACGGCCCTATCATGCTCAGAAT
This sequence comes from Spirometra erinaceieuropaei, assembly GCA_902702965.1. NCBI lineage: Eukaryota > Metazoa > Platyhelminthes > Cestoda > Diphyllobothriidea > Diphyllobothriidae > Spirometra > Spirometra erinaceieuropaei. The sequence continues at coordinate 2,534,831 of CACRXP010000004.1, forward strand.
ATTCGGTCCCACTAACTGACAACGTAATAACTCGAAAATACTTTCAGGCAAAATTAGCAGTAAGCAGAATATTCGTCAACCAAAAGACCCGTCAGCAGGAAGATTAAAGTAAGGTGATCACTTAGTTCTCTGACCGTTAAGTAACACCGAGCACAACACAGGCTCTTGCATATTGTCAGTACTGGCAGATTCTTGTCACAGTAAATGTCGTTAAACATATTATCATATGAGATTATGTATCGTCAAACCCTCCCGGGAGTTGTAAGGAAAGTAGTATTTGAACGTTTTCATACCCAGACAGCTCGTTTATGCCGGCAAGTCACTGAACACCTTAACCTGGTTCCAAGATTCCAGCGCATGAGCAACTCAACTGGCAACTGTCTAACTGTTGGCCATGGACCTACTGATTACAGGAAATTCGTCAAAAACAAAACCTTGTCCTTTTGTGCACGTCATTTCCACGCAAATTGCCCAGGAGCAAAGCATCCGCTGCACAGGGTCTTAAAAACTGGTTCTGACTGCAACGCTTTTTAAATCTCCCAGAAATCCTGCTTCCTTGCCTACTTAGCGGCCAAGGTTTTGAAGTTAAACAGACCAAAATCTCCGCCCACTTTAGAAAACCTAATCGATGAAAGACAAATTAACCGATAAATATTCAGGTATTCCTTATCTAAAGCTGGAAAAGAAGAACGACAGCAGAAGATTGAATAAATGATTCCCGGAATTTATTTGCAACTTACCCCATTAAGAGAAACGACGCTTGTAAGATCTGTTTGCAGCATTAGACCACGGCTCCATTTATGAAACCTTCAGGGGTCCGGCGGAAAGTGGGCACCTTAATTTTCAGCATATGTCCGCCCTGCTTAACTACGCTGCCATAACATTCATCTCGCCTAAGAAATGTGCCCGAATTCCCCCTTTGCATGTATTTTAGCACGACTGCCCAGACCGAGTTATGGACCTACAGCGACATGTGAGTTTTGTAGCTCTGATTTAACTAAAATAAATTTGGTATCCTGCTATGCTTCATGGACATGAAATTACTATTTTATATGATGGGGTGCTGGAGATTAGAAACCAGAACCTTTCCGAAAAAACAAGCAAAACTCAGTTTCAATCTAGAGGCTGAAAATCTTCGCTCAGTCGTTTTTTTCATGTGAGATTTGAAAAATTTGCAAAATCATTTTTTCTGGTTTCAGATAGATTGTAATAATGCAAACTCACGAGTATCTGAGCCCGTCGCTAGGTGCCATTGGTCCATTGGTGGAAATAATTTTTTCGATTAGATATCCTACACTGTAACAGCACTTTACTTAACCCTGTAAGGGTGAAGCTCAATTATTTTTCATGCGTATCTTAATGAGTAGCGTAAGGGATAACAGGACATGCTAGAGAAACTCAAGCGGGCCATGAGAAAGTGGCACGTTCCTCAAATCAGTAATGAACGGATTCCTCAAAAGTAGAAATTACCTTTTGTTGGACAACGGGTGCGATAAGTCTTCAGGTTTATTACAGTAGGTTACACAAAGAATTAGACTGCTGGCCTGCGGTTTTGCCGCCTTCCCCCTTCTGAGCCACCTCACTTTCATGAAGTCCAACTTTACTGCGTGGCTTATAATATAAAACTGATAAAACCCTTCACTTAACTACTCGAAAACAATCAGCCCATTTAGTTTGAAAAGTCATGAAAATGTTTCAGTCAGTCACAAATATTTTACAAAACTCTACGGCGCCTGTCTTCGTTATCGTCATTAAGGGCGTGCAGTGCGAACCCATATCAGACATGATGCATTTTAAAGAGGATCACGATGTGCTCGGTTCAGCAGAAGCACGTCTCAGGGATTTTTGAGGGCTGTTGACGTATGATGCTGCCACTATATCTTGACTAACGATAGTCCGTTTTGTTCTTGACGCAACCAGTTTGTCCATGTGGACAGTGTTGGCAGTTTGTTTGAACTTTTGTACCAATTTGTGGATTGTCAATTTTTGTACTAATGATGTATCTAATAATTCATTCTAATGACCTCTAACATCCTCATGACTCTAGCCCGACGAGTACTAGTTTTAACAGCATGAAAACATTCTCCAATCTTTAAATTGCTATCCATATAGACCACGTAACAAATTTAAAATTGGCTAAAACCAGGGCAAGGTCATGCGCGTTGAAAATGATGTAATCAGGGTCTACCGAAGTTCAGTACACAGGGTTAACACACTGAACACTTGTCGCGAATTTATGTAATATAATTTTGTTTTGTTTATTTGGAACTCTTGAAAATTAGGGTTTAGTCGCTCTGTATAGGGAATACGTACAGTCGGGTCAGTGGATTGAGAAGCAATGCGAATTGGAGTATTCCCGATCGCGGTCGATATGTTGTGGGCAAGTAACTCACGCGATAGAGCGGGTTTTTATTCTCGGGTTGTCCCAGCCCTTGTTTTTATAAAAACTGGATAGCGACTGACAGTGAATCCACAGTCACCGCACGGGTCCCAAAAATGAGGAAGTGATATAAAAAGGACCGACTGGAGTAGACGCTTTCTGGCTTACGGAAGTTAATGACGGTAGGTAAACCAGAAACATCATCTTCAGCATCCTCCGTCTTTTTCCGGCATACTTGTGGAAAAAACTCGCAGAATACTACTAAATAAACAAACATGACAATTTTTTTGGATTTATACCCCGCATGTTCAAATTAGAGACAAACCTTGTAGCTATCGCCTCGTTTTACCGCTGACTGAATTTCCATATTTCCTCCGTAGGCTGAGTTCAATTGACAATAAAGTGGATATTCTCTACGTCTGAAATTGTGAGTTTCCCTTTTTGGAAGCCTGAGCTATTAATTTTTTGTCCACAATGTTTTGCGGCGATGGCTCGTCCAGCCAACACTTAGATAATCAACAGGAACAAATTGACCAAAATTTCGGTTTTTTAAGAAATGCGGCTTAGCTTTGGCCTTTTTACAGCTGTTATGATACAAAGTGCAGTAGTAGCGTATTCTTCAATTTAATGACAACTCCAACACAAAGATAATCGCAAAGGTCCAGTGAACATGTGTTTTACAATAAACCATCTCAGCTGCCAACGTTTTGCTTATATAGCGTCAAGTCAAATCTCACGCTATTGCGCATATCAGCAACAAAATGTCTTCACGACATTTGTCGCGAAAGCTGCTTCGATTCTGAGGCTTCAGTCTACCAAGGGTAATAAACAGCACAGTTTGCCTAAAAAGTACAATTGTCAAGCTTACTGGTTTGACAAGGAGTCGACAGAGGACAAACCGCAAAATAGATGAGATTGCTGAACGCTGAGTCTGATTCGCTGCGAACTCCTTGTGGCAAATCGCAAAAAGATTTGATAACCAGGCAACTTTCTGTCTCTAGAATGCAGCAAAATAAACAGCCAGGTTTTACAGCAAACTAATTTTTACTGCCGGAGGAATACTTTTCCGCGACTCGTGATGAATTTGATTGAAGTTTTCGACAGCAAAAATGAAGTTAAATGGAGGGGAAAAAACGTTACAGATGCTAGTGAACGCCCTTCACAAATTGCGCCACACGTGTTGGGGGCGCGGGAAAACACGTATGTGCGCTTTGAGGGAGTGCCCGTGTTGGGAGCAATACGAATGACATTTCTGTGCGTCACGCGTACCAGTAGTTGTGTGGGGGTCTAAACAGGAGCTCTTCCTCTAACATTGTTAAGTACCCGTTCGATTGCTTGCTTAAATATTAATGCAATGCAGAAACCTCTGGGTCCAGGACTTGATTCTAGGCTTGTTTTCGCATTTCGACCGAAATCATACACTTGTTCTGTTAGGTTCTACTGTTTCCTAGAGGAACAGTCACTGGTCCTTTTTTTATAATTGTAGTGCACACAAGTGATTTGGATAGTTGTTTTTTGTTTTTTATAACAACTTTTAAACCTCAGAAGTCACTCAAAATCGAAGTAGATTTTGGCGTCCACTCGTTACATGACAAAAACGCATGAAATTCCAACTTGCTTACTTTTTTATATTTTTTTCCAGGACAAAATAACACAAAGAAACGAAAATCGGAATTGTCATCCCATTCCCACTTCAGTTTGGATATAAAGTGGAGCTGATAAAATGCACATAGGTCAAATAAATCTATTATGATATTAGGATGACCGGCGTTTTGTTGTCCTCTTGACGATGGCTGAACGATGATAAGATTCTTGCTCTCCCTCTCGGCATTGAATGAACTTTTATATACTGGCGCTTCTAAGAATGCTATGAAATGGTTTATAAAACAACCCTTGAAACCCCATATCTCACCTAAACAGAAAGGGAGAGGATGGGATTTGTAACCCTCCGGGTGGTTGTTCAAAAATCGGCCTTGTCTTATTTAATTCGGTGTGGTCATTATGATTTGCCTGGCAACAGGTGACGAAAGAGGTCAAGCGATACGCGGATTTTTATCTTGACTAGCCTTATTGACGTTAAACTTGTCCGTATCGGGCTCAGTGTTAGGGTTAGGAGTTTGGTTATTCCCAGGGCTAGGGTAGCTAGGCTTGAGTTATGGTTTGGACTTGGGGTTGGGCCCAGGATCGAGGTCTTTGGCTTAGGGTTTTGTTCAAGGTAAGCATAATGACTTAGGCTTGAGTGTGAAAGTTTAAAAACCTGGATTAAGGTTACGGCTTCTTTTGAACGCCTTCTAAATGCTTACAGGTTAATGGGTGGGGTTACTCATCACAGGCATGGTTCCAGCTGATGTTATAATTGTAGTCAAACATGGTTTTTTCAATGAGGTTGCGTACCATACCCCTGTCATTTTTTGCCTTGAAAAAGTGCCTTGCATTTCCATAACTTTTGTAAAGTGAAAAATATCAATTAATTTTACAAGGAGTGAATCTAGTATTCCACTCTACCACACTGTGGACTTGTGTCGAGGAGTTGGCTTACAGTGAGTGGCCGATCTCATGAAATGCTGGCCAAAATTCTGAAATGCGTTTCGATTAGAAAGGATTACTAAGGTGGGGTTGCAATATTGATTGTCCACCGGCATTATCCTATGGTATTTCGGACTCGGCAGGATGTCGGCCATTAAATGCGTTTCTTTTGATTCTCCCGTAGAAACCGTACTCCGTAAAAAATATTTACTTAGGAAGCGTGCATTTTTCACATTGATTTTCGATGGTCCTACAAATTCAAATATGCGTTATGAAAAACAAACAAAAATATTCATTTTTCACTCTTTTGGTAGAGAATCACGTCATCTTTATAACTTTTACTTCAAAAAGGAGTATAATGAGGTTTTTAGAAGGTTTCTAAGTATAAGATTTTTCATGACCGTGCAATGTCTTTTCATACAGTATCACACCTGTACATTTACCACTTCTCCTAATGAAATGTGCAAAATGGTTCGCATCCATTGCAACATTTTATGGATTCGTTATAGCATCTTTTTAAAGACATAGAAGAATATATGATTTTCCTTACGCGGAACGAATGCACTTTGTAGGCTGAAATCACTAGGCGCTAATGCAACGAATAATCTGGCTCCAAATTATTCAGCAATCGGAGAACTTTTCTAAAACCTAATTATACACTTTCTTCAAGCATAAAATATAAAGATGACGTGATTTTCTATCAACCGAGTGAAAGGACATTTTTGTTCATTTTTTCCATAAAATATATTCGAATTTGTAGGACCATCGAAAATCAGTGTGAAAAATGCATGCTGCTTAAGTAGTCATTTTTTACCGAGTATGGCTTCTACAGGAGATTGAAAAGAAGTGTATTTGAAAACGGACATCCTACCGAGTCCGAAATACCATAGGATTATGCCGCAGGATAATCAATATTTCAACCCCACCTAAGTAACCCTTCCTAATCGAAAACGCATTTCAGAATTTTGGCCAACATTTCGTGATATCGGTCACCCACTGTACGTACAGAAGACTAGGCAGAGAAACTTAAAGGAGCACTCGAATGTAGATCGATGCGCACATCAATAGGCCACCCAGTCTGCCATATTCGGTGCTGAGACATTCCCTGAGCAGGGGAGTCAGTCACGTGGGGAGGGCGCGGGCAAGCGTACATAGGGATTAAAACTATGCTCAAGAAGTGGCCAGTATGCCGCCGCGTACGAATTGATCACGACTATACACAATGCTAGTCATTTTCAGAACCTTATTTAAACAATATATTCTGCCTGAGGACATATTGAACACAATTCGAGTTTAAGAATCTTTTTGCGCTTAATGTATATTTAACGGCCGAACCGGAAGCTGCGTAAGTAGCGGCCGAAGGCGCCAAAGTTAGCACATACAAGGTCGACTAGACCGCCTAGGATAGCTTTCCGGTTATGTAACACTAGACGGAGTTGTTAAACACCACATCAGACAAGCATATAGGGATGCAACAAGAAGAGAGGTTTCTGGTATATGAAATCCATGTTACGATAACAAATGGACAAGGTAGAAAAGGTGGAAAATAACGAATAGAAGAAAATCGCGCGGTGCTACGCGAATGACCCATTTGGAGTGGGAGGTGGTCATATCCATTGAAAAATTCTATGGACACTAAATGGCATCTTTTTAAAGGTATATGTGATCTCATTCACGAGAAACACATGCACCTTGTGGACTAAAGTCAGTAAGCGCTAACACAACAACAGATCAGGCTCCAAATTATTCGGGAATTACAAAACTTTTTAAAACCTGATTATACTCCTTCGAGTATAAATATAAAAATTATGTGATTGTATATCAAACGACTGAAAGAAAGCGTATTTTTGTTCGGCGTCTCTATAAAATATACGTGAATTTACAAGGTCGCCGAAAATCAATGAGAAAGATGCATGTTAATTAAATAGTCATCTTGTGCCGAGAATGGTTCCTACAGGAGATTAGAAGGCGGGGCATTCAAAAGTTGACATCCTGCCAAGTCCAAAATTTCACAGGATTATATCGCATGATAATCAGCATTACAATTACGCCCAAATCATCCTTCCTCACCTATAATGCATTTCAGAAATTCAGCCAACATTTATGAGATCGGTCACTCACTGTATATTCTGCCGGAGTCAAAATTTTATGCACTATTTAATAGTGCAGAATAGAATTTGTCATAATGAGTTTTGTAACCACCTGAAGGTGTCGTCAGACATGAGAGAGTTTCCTGCACTTTTTGGGTCGATATATCATTCGCCTACCAAAAGCAACAATATTATAAATCGCGTCGCGTGAAAAACGGTGAATTTATAAGGGATAGCTTGCTGGTGGAACTGGTACACTCACAAAAACAAATTTTAGTCTGGCGTTCAAGGTCGATAGTCCGCAGCGTTCTGGAGTAGAAGAATACGTGCAAATGTACCGACTGCGGTGGTGACGTATATCGCCTTATGTTGACAGGAATAAATGAGTGGTGCTAGCACCCAAATAGTCTACCGCCCGCACCACAATCTGCGACAGTTTAGAAATCAAATCCTGGTAAGTGGATAGGATTTTAGCTTACATTGCATGCTGAATACTTCGGGCAGTTAAAGTATTATTTTAAAGAAGGTCTGTGACCCCAATATGAAAGGAAGTGACGTAACAGTCGCGAGTTCGATCATCTTCCTGAAGCATTAATTAGTTAGGAGGCCATCGTTGGTTCAACCTACATTTTGCACTGGAGGGAAGGTCCATCATTGGAAGCGGTAGGTAACATACGGAGATGTGTGGTACTTATAAAATACGATTGTAGTGCAGATTTCTGCGTGGCAGTTGTAGGGTCTCCTGAAATGGTCGATTAACGTGTTTTCATTGGAGCTGTCCTTATCTAACGTGAGTGTCCCTTGGAATACTGTCATCCTGTGAACAGTTTGACGGCTTACCGACCTAGTTGCAGTTGCAGGGCTTTGTAATTTGAATAATCCCCTTAAAATGAATGAAGCACTTTGGGCTGACGTCTAGCGGTAAAACATGCCCTTCCATGAACGTTCGAGTAGTTTTTTCTGCCCCTTCTTTGTCTGTCAATGCTTCATATGGGTGACACTGGATTTGCGGGAGATTTGCTCGATTACAACATGCTTTTATGTCACTCAGAGTTCACAAAGGACACTTACAGGGACTTCCTTCTCTTCTAGTCCTGCGAATAAAGTTGGCATGTTGACGCTGGGATGGGTAGTAAGAAATATAGTTGCAAATGTACAACATCATATACCGTTAGTTTGGACGTGAGCCTGCTGAATCAGACGAAGGAATTGGGTTTGGAGATGATCGAGACCTGCTATATTTGAAAACAAGTACTCAAAAGTCACACTAGGTTGTTCCTCAAAGAGAGTAATTAGGACATGAAGATGACCAGATTGAACAACTGGGAGCATCTTTGGCAGTCAAAACCAAATAATCCTTCACTCTTAAATAAGAATTCAACAACAAATTGGTAATAAGCATGTCGCCGAGGAATCAACTCTCTCTTAAATTGTAAATATTAAAAGTAACATCGTCCGTCGGTCTCTTAACATATGAAATCGAGTCCGCGCATACTAAAATAGACCTCAAGCGTCTGTGAAGGCTTAGGAGAACTTTAGCATAAACTATCTTTACCTGCTCAAAATTAACTTTATCTTGACCTTCTCTTCAATAACTGTAAATTTAGAGGCATTTACCAACTTTACATACAAGGAGCCTTCTCTTACTTGACAGATGTTGACATGGAATCCTATTGGCACGAGATGCGCTGCCCATCTCATAGTTCACTTTGCAAGTTAAGCATATTCCAGAACGGCCTAATGTGCCAAACAGCGGCTAATGAAACACGAAGAATGATTGATTTCTTTTCTGGGAAGCAGCTAACCCGGACTCCAGTGAGTTGGTGCATATGCTGCATACTGCTCACCACGCAGAGCAGATAGAAGAAAGAATGAAAGATGCTCGCAGCCTATGTGTTAAGCAACAAAATTTGGCAAGAGTATAGGTTATCGTCAGCTAATTTTCTTTAGCGTAACCAAAGTAACCCCGGACATAAACCACAACTTTGCCCAAAATTCCTCACTTTACTCGAACTTTCCTCAGTAATTCCAGGAGTCTAGCTTCGTTTTTACCCACGCTGCCTTTTATACTTTTTAAACATTTCTAAAAACACTCGCCAATTCAGATTTATCTTCCGTTAAATCATTTTCACCTATTATTTTACCTTTTAAACGGCGTATTGCAAACAGCGCAATGAATATAAACTGCAGGACGAGGAACTGAGGTAACAGACGACAATAAGGGGAGTCGTTGTGTGCAAAATCAACTGGTGTCCACAGCATAAATCTATAAATGTTTTCACTCATCGTATTGGGATCCACAGTTCGACGAGTACAGTAGAACTTTGGATGTATTCACTAATACATAGACTGCTAAGGAGGCATTTTTCATCCCAAAGGCGTGAACGACCGAACTGGTCCCTTATCGGATTATTGACCAATGTTAGCCCAATAGCTCTTTGTTTCTTGTCTATTACAACAAGCGTTTTTTCGATCTCTTTCAATGAAGTGAAGCAGTTTCTTTCCCACCCGACTGTTCAGACCAAGAAATATTTATATTTAGAATAATTACACCAGTAAAACTTCAGTGTCATCATTATAGGCTCCAAGTTTGTCACCAAAACCAACTGTGGGCAGTAATATTTCTAAAATTATTCAAAATGGCGCAACTATGCTTGCTTTTGTCTTTCCATCCCGAAACGTTAATTTCGCGCCGCACAAATTCCGCCCTAAATGAACTGGTCTATTAACAATGTTAAGTGAACGGTCCTTTGTGACGGTTTGTTATCTGTCATGATCTCTCAGTTACTGCTTAGGACTGTACGCTTAATAAGTAGACTTGCTTTGTCAAAAGGAGTTTAGGGTCCCTGAACCATTTTTTAGTTTATTAATAGATGCAATCGTTTCTGCGCCAGGAAGCGCGATCACGTATGGTTGGGTTAATGATTTCGTTTTTTTCAGTTTTATCTAGCCGAAATGAAGGAATACAAACAGTTGGCACTCCTTTTACTGATGACCGGCATCTTTTCAAAGGTAATTTTCACAACGGCATCCAAAAGGCTACAAAGTGACTTTTCTTATTCACCAATTCTGATGTGAGCATATTTTAAATGCCCTCAGCAGAGGCAAATAAATCCACAAAATTGTTTTCAACTGAGCCATGGATAACGTCTGCTTACATTTCACCCAAGGTAGGAAGCATATTAGATCAGAGAATAGGTCTTCTGTGTAACAAAATGTAGTTGCAAAGGCATATATTTGCCTGATTCCTAGTAAATACAACTGGGTCTACCGTATCCGCTAAACCATTTCATTCCATTATTAAGTAGTAGGCGGCTGGATCCCACGGAAACCTGTACATTTGACCACTACAACTGCTGAGCTCTTTACCCTGTTCACTTTCCCACTTTATTTGTGCCGTAGGCAGTACGTAGTGTATATAAAATTTAAATAAACTGTCGTCGCACGAAAATCAAAACTAATTTTCACCGTCAAATTAAATCTCGGTTTAATTTAATATAATTCACCGTAACGAAACACGGAAAATCATCAACCAGAGTTACCGCTAGAACTTCCAAATGCAACAACCAAGGGCAGAAGGACTCTCGGCGTTGTATGTCAATTTTCTACAAAACCCAAAAATACCTAGAAATTTTATTGGATTCTCTAGTCTAGACTAGATGCTCGAAGTCAGATGAACTAGACATGACGAAGATCATCCTCGTGAATTCGATTTGCCTGGGGTGGTTAAAAGTCATGCGGCTATGTCAAATGAGACTAAAAATGACAAAGAGAATTAAAAATTAATAGGGACGAGGAGAGAAGAGACCAGAATAGCCATTTATAGCATACTAATTGTCTTCTGACAGTAGTATCTCAGTGGGAGGCCATTGATAATATCTGGCTTTAAATGAAATTCAGTTGGTGTTGGATGCTACCGTTCGATTGGTTTAGCCATGTGTCCAAACTTTGCCGGCTATGATAAGTGGGATCTAATGTCTCCTGAGACTGAAGTCTGTTGGGCAAGTTCGTCTAGGAACCTAAAATGGGCGATCTTTTTTGGGTTGTAACACCCTATAACCTCCCATATGGCAATCCACGCGCGGTCCTGTACAAAGAGCATTTTGCCTCAATTAATACTGAAATAGTCACTTTAGCCCAATGGATGTTTTCAATCACCGTAACCGAAACTCATTGCAGAGAGATTTGAGATTTGAGCTTCTTGTAACCATTGACGGTTTGTTACATGATGAGCGCTTTTGAAAGCGCCTGAACGGGTATCCGCGTTCGGAAAGTGACGACAGCAAGCTGCTTTTAATTTTTTTAGAATTCTTGGTCGGCATTGGCATGTGACCAAATCAGAGCTTGAATGTTCTGCCCCCTTGTGCCGGTGAAAATCTATGGGAACCAGCCTATTTTTTCGTAAACGGGACTTTACAGCGGTCGCTATGCTTATAGTTGCTACGAAAATGGGGAACTAAATGTCGGTTTCTTCTCAGGCTTTTAAGTACTTATTCGCTGACAACCGTCCATTCCAGAAGAAAAGAAGATGAGATCATTTGAATAAGTCGTCTGCTGTTCATGTTCACATTTTGTTAATTGAGACTGATTTTTTTATTGAAATAAAGCTAGCCCATGCTCCTGCTTGCTAAATTTTTACACAAACAGCGGTTTTTCACTTTGTTCGATTTTGTGTTTTAAAGTTTTTTTACTTTTGGTCCCCGGGAACCCCGAGAAGTAGTAAATATGACAACTGCGCTTTCGTCCCAAAATTTCAAAAATAATCTATTGATTGTTTTGCATTTATTTTAGGCGATATGTTCAAAGTGAGTCTACTACCACTTTTTGTTCACAACTGAAACTTAAATATTGGTAAAAAAAACCACTGTGGGATTTACCTTGATTTACATTTTCATTTGCCTTTTATCCTGTGATGTTGAACCGTTATTTTCTTAGCCTCAACCTTTTTAATCCTGGCGATTGAACTGACATTTGCTTTTTTTGATTTTCCGAAATTTTAAGGTATCCTGAAGACCTTGACAAAACACAGACAACGTATGTCGCATATTCTAGTTGAGCTCATGTATTTCTCTTTCTGGCAATTTGCTTGTCACTACAATTAACTGGGAGCAAGGTTATATAACACTAAGACTAAATAATACAGGCAAAAGAAGTTTTTGGTTACCGCTAAGTACCTTTGTTATATTGGAACAATTTTTGCTTGCCCCTTTTCAGACGTGGAAATTAAGCATTTAACTCTATTATTTATTCATGTTCGGATCCTAATCACATGTGTAAAGGACCGTTTTTTGTTTGGATGGAAGCGAAATTCGGTTAACTGTACATGTACAGTTACATAGAGACGTGTTTTTACGTTCAGTTCTAGAATGACATTTAATTTTAAATCAACACGATTTTAAGACAGCATGAAAATGCCTTTTTGATGCACCTGATACAGTTATTTTGTATACTTTTAGCTTGCTTCTCGGGCTTCACCTTAAGACTGCCTATAGGTAACCGGTTATGCCCTGCTTATTTAACTTTCCAGTATAACACAAGAACGTGCTTTTTTGTTTCAACTTACACAGTCACAAATTCAGTTTCGGTGACATTCGTGCGCCACCGTATTTAGTGGATGCGTTTCGTGGAGGGCAAACTATTGCTCTAAGTAGATCAGTTATTTTCTTCCAACCGGTACACTCCACCAAAAAGAAAAAAACTAAGCATACTGCAAATGATAATAAACAAATTAAAACCTCCATTATGTCGGTGTCTTCAAATAGGGTTTGACGTTTTGAGATACACGACCCTACAGACTACCTTGACTCCAGTTACGACGCTGAGTTTTGCGGGGTTGCGTGACGTATGGCGTCAGACTTACCAACGAAATGTTAATCATACCAACATTTAATAACCTGTCTATTTGAACGATGGGTATGAGCCGACCGCTTATTGTCACATTAATTCGCTGAGTTTGCCCATGTCGTTGTAAACTATAAAAGCGTCTCTATGTATAATGCCCAGGACTACGAGGGCGTTCGAATAATTTTTTATTGAAAATATTGCGAAGACGACATTTGGGGTAAGGCTGAGACTCCAACAGCATTCGGCATTCGGTTAGGCTGCAGTTTAGGTGCCTGTAAAGATCCACTACGAAAAAGATGTTGAATTACTTAGTATAAACATTTCCCATTTATCTTCGATGCTCTAATTAGACCAAGAGTATGTGAACAAGAGTGCTGAACAAAAATTATATTTTCTGTATTTTTGGGTTACGTAGCTATTGGATTTTTCCTAACATTTGTAAGACTGTTTCACGGCCATTATCCTTCTGTTTATTAACATTGTCTACGAAGTACAGAGCGTAAACTACATATATAAGCGTCTAGGGGTTCCCTCACATCACTAAGTGGATATCGTAAATTTGCATTGGCGATACCTCAAAATCTAAGCCGAGTAGATGTGAAAACGCCCGTTGCGATTCAAATCAAGCGCAAAATAGTAAACTAAAATTTAAAATACCTAATCTTTTAGGTTTAAAACACGTGGCTGACACAATGTCCTGTAGTGCAGGTCTTATTAATTACTCCTTCAATAAGCTTTGACTGGATTTGCATAGGAAACAAAATATCAACATGAAGATGTACATTACGTACGCAGAAATATACACGGGTCTTTAGAGATGTAATCATTCGAAGCCGCCGTGCTGCTGTCTAGGTTATGTATTGAGTTAATTTTCCTCGATGAGTGGTTTCTCAGTATTGTCTTGGCATTTTATGCAAAATTGGACCGTATCAAAGTTCTTCGCACCCCTTCTTGAGATAAATCGAGAACCGTTTTTCCATTTGTGGATGCGCTATTTCATTAGATAGTTAAGATAATGTTCCTTACGAGAAGAAATATTTTGGTACATGCACCTTCCATTTTGCTAATTTACTTGTTAGACAAAATCAAGATAGAAGATGAAGATGCGATCACTGGGACAAGAAGTTTATTTGCCTGACGTTTCGGATTCTCACTCGAGTCCATTATCAGAGACATTCGCAGATAGAGGTGAAGGTGGCACCAGGAGTGCAGTATTTATAGCACGTGGCTGCCGTGGGACCGTATGCGCACTGCAATTAACAGTTCTCACAATCGCCGCTGGGGTCGTAATTGATGCGGCGGTGGCTTGGCGGTCCGAGTCCGAGTTGTTAATTGCCGCGATTTCGTCATCCGTGCTCGATGCTGGTGTGACGATTGCTCGGCAAACTGGCTCACTGTCACCGTGATAATTGCTCACCCGCGCCCTCCCCACGTGACTGATTCTCCTGCCCAGGGAAAATCGCAATACGGAATAGGCCACCGGGAGGTCATTGTGTTTGTTGATGGATTGCGGGCCTGAGAACCATGAGGCCAAAAGACCCGCTGCCACGGCAGGAAACGTCTGGAGTCGTTTACCGGATCTGGTGTAGTTGCGGACAAAGCAATTATGTCGGAGAAACTGGGAGATTACTCCGTACGCGACTTGCCGAGCACGCAGCAGCAGTGAGGCGGGGAGACGCTAACTCTCAGGTGGCGGCACACTCGACGGGACCCGGCCATAATTTCAAATTTCAAGAGGCCGAAATCCTCGCAAGGGGTGACAACCGCGTGACCCGCGAGCTGCTCGAGTCATGGTTCTCAGGCCCGCAAGCCATCAACAAACATAATGACCTCCCGGTGGCCTATTCCGTATTGCGATTTTCCCTGGGCAGGAGAATCAGTCACGTGGGGAGGGCGCGGGTGAGCAATTATCACGGTGACAGTGAGCCAGTTTGCCGAGCAATCGTCACACCAGCATCGAGCACGGATGACGAAATCGCGGCAATTAACAACTCGGACTCGGACCGCCAAGCCACCGCCGCATCAATTACGACCCCAGCGGCGATTGTGAGAACTGTTAATTGCAGTGCGCATACGGTCCCACGGCAGCCACGTGCTATAAATACTGCACTCCTGGTGCCACCTTCACCTCTATCTGCGAATGTCTCTGATAATGGACTCGAGTGAGAATCCGAAACGTCAGGCAAATAAACTTCTTGTCCCAGTGATCGCATCGTCATCTTCTGAACTGCTACCTGGGACTCGCCTGTTCGCTTCTATCAAAAATCAAGATAAACAAATTTTTCCTTTCCCTAAACGTTTATTGAAATTTTTGAGACTAAATGCTTATCTACCACAAATTAAAATATTGGTCGGTCTATGAAAATGAGTTCATGTCTCATGAAACATCTGTTATGGACTTTTGTTGGAATTTCACGTTTTTCAAAATTCATCTAAAAACATAAGCGTAGATCTGAAAAATGTCTGTTCAGAAATGCAAAAAACATATTAAAAACCGTTACATTAAGTAGAAGTGTTTTATGCGAGACTGAAGCAAGATTAGCTTGTTTCAAAAACTTAATTCCGTTTCTGCGCGTTTTTAAATGATATACTAAGTAATTTAGGTAGCTTGTCATAAATAGGAAGAATTATCTTTAAGGTTGATGGGTGTGATTTTCCGCGAATAACCTTTAAATAATGCATCATTATGGGGAATCCGCCGAAATTTTGCGTTTTCGGGCGATACCCACTTAGCACTAAACTTGGTTATTTAATTGTTAAAGTGCTCGCTGTTTAAAAATATTCAAATAGATAAAAGCATCCATGAATCGTTTCTTTATAAGGCATAATCAACTCTGTAAAACTGGATTTGAAACCTTTACTCCAGAAAGACGGGGTCATTGTTGAAACGGAATGGAGTTGTCCTTTTATCAAAAATTGTCTCACGTTTTGCGTGGTTTTAGATGAAATATGAAGAATTCCACGCAGTTTCCCATAAATACAAAAGATCGTTTTAAAATAGGCTTGGAATCGAGTATGCTAGAGGAAACCATTTCAGAAAAACATGTTTTCATCACGAAAGTTACTAAGTGCTTGCGTGTTTGAACATTTAACCCCTCCAATACTACGTTTAATCAAGAAATGGCTATGTTTTATAATTTGGTTTGCACGGACCATCTGCTGTTATCTTCGTTTTGAGATGTCCGATCTCTTTGCAGCGAGTCAGAGATAATAGCAAGGTTGAATTTTAACTCCAGTTTAAATGGCCCGCTTGAGTAATTTTGCAGTCAGCCCTGCGAATGCTTCCCAAAAAGTGAGCAGGTTGGTAGTGTAATTTTGAAATGTCCAATGAGTATGGGAGAGCCTCTTTATGGCAACACATTTGACCATTGTTGTTTGCTCCAGAAGAAATAGCCAGTGAATTGTTTGAGGGTTTTAACAAAAGCAAAAACCGTGACTGTGTTTATAGCACAAACGCATGGACCCCAACTATATTTAGAAGCAATTTTTAGTAAATTAAATAAAATGGAAACATGTTCCGCAAAGGCCTTTTGTATAAATCAGTTACATTTGTAAAAACATCAATATGTCAGTACGAAATGTGAGTTCAACTCGCAGTTTACCGGACGACTGCTAGGATACAAATCCCAAGGCGTCTACTTTGGCTTGTTGCAAACAGGACATTGTTTCACAACCAACCTAAAGAACACGTTCCTTTCAAGGAGCATCAAAACACTTCGGACAGTGTGCTAATGTTTTGACTCGTGCAAGTATTTCCGTTGTGATTCTTTGACTGAAAAGGCTTCTTACCTCCGCAACTTACAAGTCAGATTTTATTCATGATTGTGCTAAAACATTCCGTGCCAAATATAATTTTTTTCAGGATGAGGTTTAATGGTTTTGTCCAATTTTGATGACGCATAAGAATGCGTTTCACGTCGTAGGTCAACATAAAAGGGACCGTTTAAGTAGGAATCTCCTTTAAACGAGAAGGTTCATCCTCACAAATAAAAAACTGTTTATCCTTTTTGAGTGATATTTACTTCAATACCGCCAAAATCGTTCGAATTTCTAGTCGTTTATTTATACGTCCAAATACTCTATGGCATATAAGCTTGGACAAAAACAAAAAAAGGCGATATTTTCTTAGTTTGGTGCAGGTTTTGTTACATTTTTCAGTTTTTTGTATTAGTGACTAGCTTCTGCAATTCGTACATGCCCGACAAAATTACCTGCTAGCATTTTTTCTATTTTATAAAATATCGGTAGAAAATGCGAAAAATAGAAAGACGAATGCTACCTTACTTTCCCTTTTGAAATAACTGAAAGTCTGGAAGCACGAAAATAAAAACAATTTTATTTAAAAAGTAGTCACGATGGTCGGCCGTCTGACTGCGCATTCTCCCTGAAACAAACTTGAGAAACGGACGGGAAAAAGTCAATTTTATTTCGCGAAGTTTCTTGCGTTCTGTCAGTTCTTTGAGCGAACGCCAAGGAGTATTATCAAACTATCAATTTGCGTTACATGAAATTACCCTTATGTGCACTAAATCAGAAAGTTGTTTTTCTCAGTAATTGGTCAAATAGCTTTCATATGAATTCGACCCACTTTACTGCACAGTTAAGTGGTTTGGTTCCAAACCTATTAATGGGAATAATCTTAGCTTTGGCGTCCTTTAATATACCCAACCATTAGAGATTTCGTGATCTTGAGTTTGTAAGTGAGTCTCTGTTTTTCGAAATAGTTAGCAAAACGCTGCGTTGTTTTGAATGTACGTTTGATAATGTGCACTTTTGCACTATAAAGGAAGTCCAATAATTAAGTATTTTCCCACTTATGTTATATTTCCTCGCACAGTGAATGCAATACACACATGATTGTTCTGACAAACGCACTGCTTATCTTTTGTCATATGTCCTTGCTAGACTTATTGGATATGTTACAACTTTAATTGCCAAGTTCGATTTCGTTGAGCTCCTAAAAGTAGTCATAAAGTCGCAGAATAAGCCTTATCAGTTTGCTTGATTTCTACCATCAGAATTTAATTTTAATGTTCAACCAAACCGTGTTGATTTCATTTCTCAAGGGACCCCGTTGTACAAAGTGTGATTCTTCAATTAGCATCAACATATGGTGGAGGATTGGTGTACGTTTAGATAAGTTTATAGTTTTTAAGCATTTTATTTACTGGAATTTTCTATAAAAATTTAGATAGGATCCAAACCGAAATAATTAGAATCTTGGTTAATAATATTTCAAAATACCTACAGGTTCCACCTGCGAATAAACAGTCAGTATACGGACTCCGCTGGCAGATATTCGGTCAAATATGCAACCAGTTTATGTTGAAATAGCTATGGTTCACGAAGTATAGCAAGGTACACAAAGGCATATTCATAAATGCAATGTCATTTCTATTAGGTCAGGTGGGTTTTGCCTTCAAGTTCTGCAGAACAAAGTGCATAAAAAAGTACTTTGGGGATTATAACCATATGCCGAATTTACTGAATTCTTTAGCTTTGACGAGTTACCATGCACCTGAATCCAGAATTGTTTTATTGCACTTATTTACTTTGGTTATCATTGTCTTGACTGGCCATTCCGTAACTGCATGCACAGGTGACGAAAAACCGACAAGGAGATTTACCGATCAAATTCTAATCTGGTCTGCTAGACGCTTTTAGTCATTGATTATTTGAATCTGACTCTTACGCAACAGAGTTAAACGCGCCTTTGATGAACTAGCTACTCTTTTCATATTTGGATCGGGCAGTACAACCAATGTTCCGCACTTTATTTTTTACACACTAGCCCCAATTAACTTTTTAATAATGGAGCATTGAAATGTTCCTAAATTGGGAATTTTGATCTAAAGGGAGAATGGTCCTCAGAAGTTAGCAGTCCACATGCTTGCATTTATTCTAAGGACGACAATTCTCCTTTCAAAGCACGACGGATGTGGGCACATAAACATCAGCTATGACTATCGCCACAATGACTGTGGACGCTTTTACATCCCTGTTAATCGTACTTCATAAGAATTATCTAGCAGTGGTTGAAGCTGTCGTGTCTGCGGCGTCGTTAAACATTAATAATCCGTGTAATTTTACGTCCTCGGTTGATTGAAAGTAGAAAAGCTGCTCCTGTGTTAATTATTAATGAAATTAAAATCTAAGGCCAAATCTAAAGGCCAACAACCAAATCGGTTTGTTAAACGGAAAGTTACGCCTCGGACTAGTATGGACGATAAGTAACTGTAGGCATCCAAAATAAATCTTCTTTCTAGGCGAAAATAGACTTTTACGATCTAGCCTCACGATATGGCCTATATACAACCTGCCCTTTCACTTGTTTTACGTCCCCTAATGCATTTGTTAGATTTCGACAATCATGTTTCAGAAGTCTCGCTGAGTCTATGGACATTATGTCCCAAGTTTACGGTGCCCTCCCGGACATTAATCAAATTGGCATTATGGCTGTTCTCGACCTGCATTTAATAGCATATTCCACAATGCTCAATGTTCTATAAGGGTGAAAAAGACTACGGTGGCTAAGCGTGCTGTAATCACTGAGAACGAGATTTCACTGATGATCGTGGTCCCCTCCCATGCAATCTAGACCAGTCTCGTCAACTCTTAACTGTGATCAAATTTCACTCACAATGCCATATGAAAGTCTGGTCATCATTCGCAGAGGTCAACGCATCCATCTTCTTTGATTGCCCTGGGCTGTTCTTTGAGCAATCCATTAGGTTTATAAATGCGGTTGAACAGTAGGTAATCGCACTTACGCTGTCGGTCGCTTCTGCACGTCTCGCCATATTCACTTTGTTCAGGAGTCTTATAAGGCGTAGCTTTTAGTCCATGTTGTATCTCTGTTAAAATATAACGTATTCACAAGTTCTTCTTATTCACATTTGAATATGGTAGAGTGAAGAAGATGATTTTGGAAATGAATAAGGCTCCTGGACCCCCGATAATGCAAGTCATTTTTTGTTAATGTTTAGCTGATGTTCTCATAATGGCAAAAATTGCTTTCCAAAGAAAATAACGAGCAAAGTACCGAAACTGTGTAGGAAAATATGATGTACACCTTGTCTTAAAAATTCAATAAGGACTAAGTAAATCCGCATTCCCGTCGTATTCAACATCCCCAATGAACTCCCTAATCCACAGGCTAAACGCCGAGTCTATTTTAAACAACCAGTGTTATTTGAGTGGACGGAAGTAAAGCTCCACATATGTGTGCAATCAACAATCCCTATTTATTAAGTTCTCTCTGTTAAGAACGTTTCCCGTTAGAAAAAACATATTTGCCCAATCAGGTTCCTTCTGATTTACGGTAGGATCGTTCACCAATAGGTAACATCGCTTTCAAGTTATTTGCTTACCCGTAACACCATTTCGTCCACACGCATTTTTAAAATTAATTGTTACTAACATAGCAATGCGCTGTGTAAAGGGGATTTTTAAATAATCCTTTCATTTTTGTGTGAGGCTGGCTGCACACCATTTAAATACTGGGTAAAAAACAGGGTGCAATTTGAAATAATGTATTTCAAACGTCAGCAAAAATGTAACTCGCTATCACAATCGAATTTAGTCCTTATGTTTGTAGGTCGGTAGCACAATGCTCAGAATCATTTTCGTTCAAAAGGAGTGCGTTAGCGTTATTTTCTAGGGAAATTAATTTAATCGCGCCCGATATTAAAAAGCAGCCTAAATTTTAAAACTCTACAGGTCCATCAGAATAATTCCCGTTCTCAACGGTCTTTTGAGAGCCAAACGCGCGCCTGAAATGTAAGTCACTGAAGCTTGCTGTTTTTGTTTTTCAATATCAACACTGCGGTTTAGGGAATGGTCCACGGCACAGACTAACCCCAACTCGACTAGAATATGAAAAGTTTAAAGGCTACTAAATAAATTGCGTTTATATTCAATCATAACTTTTTATCCCAAAATGCATAAGTGGGATCCTGAAACGCTGAAAGAAACATTGGACTTTTAAAAACAGATAATGCACGATTTTGTGTGCTCAATAAAAAGCTCCAGCTTTCTCCAATTATCGTCATTTTCACTCGTGTTATTTTCTGTGCTCGGCACTTCTTGCTTATATTCACGTGATATTTGACAGTAAAACCAACGTCTTCAAAACTTGTAAGATGAAAATCAGCTCTGTAATACTTGGAGATTGTCATTCTTATTTTCCAACAACTTTTCCACAAATCCGTCGCATCCACAAGAGCAACGTCTCCACTCGGTGCTTTTACTTATGGAATTTTTAAATGAACTTAGTTGAAAAATCCTGTCATTACCCCATGCTTTATGAAGACGAATTATCGGGTCACCAAGATTGGATGTGACACCGGTCTGAGTCATAGAACTAAATGACGGAGGCACAAGGAAAGTACTAAAGGTTCTTCCTTAAGCAACATGCGGGCAGAAGGTGATAATGCGCATTTTATCCCAAACAAATTTTTCCCAGTTCCTAGCGTATGCATGCCGACTTGGGATAAATGGTATCCATTCATTACTGCAACTGGTGCTCACGTAGGCGTGTGGGGGCGGATTTTCCAGTCTGATCGCAAGATACTGCATTACCGGTGCCACACAGAATCTTATAGACGACTTATTTTTGATGTAAATAGCCAAATCTATCCCTAGGGGTACTAGCAGTTTGCTTAATGAAGTTGTCGGTTTTTGTGTCTCGTCAGTCTGGAAAATCCGCCACCCGCAAGCCTACTTGAGCACCGATTGCAGTAGGGAGGCGAGACCACTTATCTCAAGTCGCCATGCATATGCTAGAAACTGAAAACAAATTCGTTTGGGATAAAGCACGCATTAACGGGTTCTGCCCGTATAAGAAAGGCCGAAAATCCCTAGAGGCCATTCAGTCTGATGGCTCATGGATTAATCGGTGCATCGATCTGAATGCCATGTACACAAATCTAAAAGAAAAGTGGGAAAGGTGATAGCCAATCAAGACGTGATGTCTGCACACAGCATCGACCCATTGGCAGCGCTGACAAAGCGATATCGACTTTTCTGACAAGTCAAAATTTCAATTGCTTTTGCGTTTTCTACGCGTCAGAGGACAGCCTAGGGAGCCTGGGTCGAAAACTCACGAAATAAAGTTTGTTCAAATTCCCAAGTGACTTATTTTTGTTTGAAATATATTTCTTGGTATGCCCTTCTTCTACCATCTTCCTATACCATTATCTTTTAAAAGAAATGCGGACTTGGAATAGGAGAGGTAAACTTAACAACCTATTCACATTACTAATAAAATACGTCAAAGGACGAAAATACACACAGGCTCGAAAATAAGTAGAAGAAACTTTCCCCGAGTAGAGGCATTTGCCAGTGAACTGACGACTCAAGAAGCGAGTTCGCTCATTCACTTTCAAAAAAAAGATTATCTGGCCTACCTCTCAGTACCTGGCACGTAGGTTGCATGTAAATTTTGTCTAGAGCGTGAATGACCACCTGCTGATGGAAAACGGACTCCTGTCTGACCAACGCATATGTTGTCCCCCTCCACGTTCACCGAAACGATAACTGGTGACTTACACAGCGTCACACAGACTACTCCTTTTTAAATATGTAAACAATCTGCATTAGGGCGCAAGCAGGTTTGTACGGCGGTTAACTGTGCAGCCACTGGACACCCAGGCTTCTGATATCTGCCTTGACATGTAATCGTCATCTGAACTCAAAAGCGTTGACATGTTCTCAATCAGCGTGAAATATGCTCCTACTTCTGATGTTCCTGGAGGTGCATTCGTGACTCCCGGATGGTTTATCAGATGCAATTACTCCCCTTCAACGATGCACTAAGATCGGCATACAACAGCCGAATTACCTTTATTAGGAATGACAGGCTACAGTCACCTCACCTACCACTGACGTGACGCTAATTATCCAATAAGGGACGTGGAGACGTCTTTCGCCCAGGAGATCCTGGCTGGTAGTTATTTCAGTCCGGTTCATCTTGGCACCGGTTTGCTTCATTGGATGCACGTACATATTCGTTGGCGTTTATGGCTTCTCGTAGGCGCTTCATCTCATCTCGTTTGGCGACTGCCGTACTGTACTGATTTTTTGGTCGTTAGTATAACGGGCATTCACAGTATAGTTATTGTCCCAGTCGATGAGTCCTGTTGAAACTCAATATATGCTGTGTGCCAAGTCGTTTCCAGTCACTGCAGTGTTCAAACAACTGCTGAGATGACCTCAGGCTGGAACAACTAAGAACGCGACGTCGTCACTCATTTCCATTCCGAACTTTTATTGTAGATCGGGGAAAATAAACTTCGGCTATTCATTACGGCATTCAGCCATGTCCCAGTCAGCAGAGTGAAAGTCATCGTCAGTGTAATGTGCCCAGATTCTGAGTTCGCATGTTCTGAATGTCCGTCTATCGAGACTTCTGGGGACGGCTTCATGAAAAGGCTTAGAGATGGGTAAATGAGGCAATAGATTTGCTAATATTTGGATCCACTAAAAGAAAAGAATGTTTCGGCGCAGTATCTCATGAATTCTGGGAAATTCTGAAAAAACAGTCCTCCTCACTGGTCTGTTTAACACCTGCAGTTAGTGGCAGTGACTTACGCGTTTGGTACGATGCACATGCAGCCACTGCGCTCCATATTCGTATACGTGTAGAGGACTCTTCAGTTTTTGGAGAGGGATATCCAAAGTCGCTGCATAAGCTTTATCACGTGACTACCGAGAAGCGGTCTTCTCTCGGGGCGAGTGACTGGCCGCAGGTTCTCTCACATGCCCGAGGAACGCCCTCATCTCTTTGAACTCTAGCCGTTTTGGATCCGATGGTGAAAGCAATTTCCACTACACTGTTACGAATGAATTTTAATTATAACAATATTATTCTAGTAAAAATCACAGAAATCTTGTGCCCCTTATGCTTCTAATTATGTTACATCACGACTTGGGCAGGGAATACCAACAACAAAATCTGAATTTTTTCATTCCTTTTGTAAATGCCCTTGGACAAATGTAACTTTTTGTTCATCTTCTTGTTTACGCCTTCAGAGTGAGGATTCTAATAAAAACCGTTGTTGACACGTTTGTACTCGATCCACGAGACGGACGGTGAGTTTTTGACTGCATTTTGTTAGACACTTCAAACCTAAAATATGACCTAATGCGGAAAGTGGAGAGTTAAGGTACCTAAGTGTAACCTAGCCTGTTTTCGCCTACAGTCACAAAAGCATGAGTCTAGGGTTCGACTGACAAATCTTCTGGTCAAGCAAACATATTTTACCTATCTTGGATGAGGCATTGATGACTAAAACCACAAGAAAGTGAAATGTAAGTTGCCGCGGAAAAGCTTTACTGCTTGAAGAGCTATGCTTAACGCACTTCCTCCTCAACCAATCAAGTTCAAGTCATTCTATTCGTAGTTCAAGTCAGTAGTTTAAGTCTTTTTAATTACGAATTTAAATATATTTGCTAATCATTTACTCATTTATCATCTCCACGCTGAATGTCCTGTACTTCAATGCTTGGGATCTAACAAGAATGCAGACACATGGAATTATTGATGTTATTTGCCGATCTGATCATTCCCACAAGAGCCAAAGGCCAGCGTCCTTTTAGTTAATATAAAAGGGCCGTTGGTTAATGTCATATAGGTGCTTTTGACGTAAAAAATAATACTAAGCAGTTAATTGGGCTTTTGAGTCCGGTCCTGAACCATCTGAGACTGTAGCACAGCAATGAGGAGTTACTAGCTACAACCAGAAAGGCGTTTCCATTTAACATACCTCTGTAATTGTGCAGAGAGTTCATAACAGAACCTATAGGCTAGTCGGAAACCTCTGAATGAAAATAAACGAATACTGCAGGTGCATTGTCTTAAGCCATGTTCCAATCTCTGGTGGGATGGATCAATCTTTGACATAAGCCCTTAAAAATTCCATTTAAACGGTACAGATGTACATGAAAAACCACGAAGTTGAAAGTATTTTACACGTAATTGCAGTATGCAAACTGCATAAAACCGATAGTGAAACAGGAATACTGAAAAGACCCTGAATTCGCAAAATATAAGCAAAACGAACATTTACAGCACTTGCTATATTTTTAGCAGTGTTTGAGTTAATTTAAAAAAACAAATCATTGAGGAAAAAAGTAGCGTGGTTAATTAGATGGGATGGATGGAATCCCAGGCGGCCTTTAGCAGGCGAGTATTTAAGCCCCTCTTGAACACACTCACGGTGGGGACTGCACGACATGCGTCGACAGATACTTCCATTGATTAATGACTGCAAGAAAAATGAGGGAAGATAATTGGCGAGATGCAGTCCCTTTTTAAGCTAGCATTCACATCAACTTGTAATTCATCTTCGATGCCATTTCAGAAAGATTTTCTGAGTTTACATTAATGCCAAGCCTCCTTAGCGGGTGGGATGTTATTATAAGGTCATATCTACTCTATCTATAGCGGAGGATTTAAGTTTCAAGACGGCCATGCGGTCTTAGTAAGTCAGATGTCTGATTTCAGCAACAACCTTTTTCATGCACCGCTGTACAACTTCCGGAGCCATGGACTTGCGGTTTTAATTCTGTGTCATTTACAGTGCAGATAAACAACGTGATCGTGCTTTCGTAACTTCGATTGCAAATATTCAGTCATATAGATGTGGCGTTCACCCGGTTTGTCGGAATAACGACCTTCCTTTAGTTCCTGGAAGCCAGTTCTGGAGATCTCGCACGCGCTTGTATAATGACGAACAGATGGTTTCTGGAAATAACTGTCGACAAAGACAGTAGAGGCTGTCATGGCCATCTTGAAGCAAATTAAATCCTTTGTCAGTCTTGGCCAACTCAAGTCGCAAAAGCTCATTTTTATCATTGATATCTCTTGATCTTCGTCTTTCCGTCACCATACGACCGTCTTCTAGGTCTGTAAACTGGAACCCCAGAATTAAAAGCATCGGTCTTTTGCCGTCCTACAGTTCATTTGAGAGCTGCATTTACTTGAAAATGCGTACTCCCTGTAATCAACAAAAATAGTAAATAGAGGATGAAAGGAACCAAAGGTGTTTCTATCGGGGACAACATGCTTTCGGTGACACTTCAGTCAGTCTTCAAAGGCACACGTGACGCAGGTTACTAATTACCATTTCAGTCCGGTTATATTCGAAAGTAGACGCATGTCTGATCGTTTATATACTCGTGATCAGCATTTAAAAATAGAGAAATGCCGCATACTCCCTTCTCTTTGCAAGGGATGGTAGCATGGGGTTATTGTATAGGATAGTAAGATGGGGTTTGAGCGCTGTGCTCCTTTTTATTATGTTAAACGTAATTCCTTCGCTGGTGAGGGATTCCCTCCCGACTGATATTAGTAAAACCAATTTTGTTTCTTATTTTTTTACAGGGAAACGTTGCTGGAGGAAATAAAAGTACAAAACCAGAAGACTGACCAACCCGCGGCTAGTGGCAATAGATTGTGAGTTTCCAGAAAATTAAAATGAAGCTACAATCTATATCCTATGTACTCATAATGGCAAACGAATTATCAACAAAGTAATTCTCCTTATTATTAAGGGAGCAGTTTATGTAAAGAAGCATGATTATGGAGAAGGCTATAGAATTCTTAGATGCACCGGTTTATAACATGCATCTTACGCAATTAAAACCTAGTTTCAGGTGGTGAGGCTCGGAAAAGCGGCCTTATTTGGCCAACGATTGTACTACCTTGCTACTGTTAGTAATTTCAGTAGGCGTGACACAGTTAGCACACCTAGGTTTAGGATTAGGTTTAGGGGGTAGGAGTTAGGCGACGAAGGTTAGGATTAAGGTTCGGGTTATTATTAGAGTTTGGGCAAAGGCTAACTTTTAGTGTTCAGTTTGGAGTCAACTTGATTGTTTACGGTAACAATCAGGGACAGCCTCGTCAATTCCGTTTTACCGTTAGGATTTATGCTTACTTTTTAAGTTAAGCTTAGTGCTCGGTTTACGAGGTTTTCAACTGGTCTCCCTTTTCAATTTTTGGAGAAACGGTTTGCTGCCAATTTTGCACCCACTTCGAAAAACTTTAGTCTAAGGCTTCCATCTGATAGGTCACCTGCTTGGGCGGTTCAGTTTCGGTGACTGACGGGTCAGTCACCATTATTTCTACCGGAGTCGGTTTTATTGGTTACGTATGACGAATTTTTGTAGTGCTCGCTTTTTACACTAAGATTTTATTATCCGTTAAAACAAACCCATTAAAACACTCGTTTTTCTCTTCGTTTTCGCACATCTTTTGGTGTCTTTCCGTAGCCCCATCCATAACGCCCCTATTAACACGGTTCCTGTATAGGATGCGCATGGGCTTTTCCTTTTCCCGGTGCTGCCATGTTTCCGAGCCTTGCTGCGCAGGTTTATATAAGCTTTAAATTTAGAAAACAAACGACACCTCTTGATTTCTGACTAACTGTGCTGATACGTGAAAAGTATACACCTATGGTTATACTATCTGGCTAAGTAAACGAGGAATTTGATGTCTACTGCCAAAGTATTGCAGCCATTCTAAGCAGATTGTCTGGAAACTAGTACAAAGAATACAAGCAAAAATTAAAATTACCAGAAGGTCACAACAATTTCCAGACTGATATCTCCAATTTCCTATTTCAGTTCCCCAGAAACCATCGAAGACATGCTGGAGGGCTTATTTGGTGCAACAACAGCTGGGTAGGTTGCATTTCCTTCACTGTTTTCTCCGCAAGGTGTACTAATGACCTATAACCTAGGCATCAGCGCAAAAAGAAGGTTGCTCTTAGGGATTAGACATCACTTTTTCTTCGTCTTCCTCATAATTGTTCTGTTATTTTTCCCACGAGGTGGCATAGCGCAAAGAAACCTCTACATCCTATTTTTGCAGAATCCACAGCATTTCGATTTTAGGGTCAGCTTCCAACTTTTAATACCTTATCCATCTAGAGAAAATGCATGCAAACGTGGAGAAAAACACTCATTTTAATGCAAGTTGTTGCTAATGTGCCTTTTTACGAGAACCTTCACTATCTTCTATTTGTCTAGGTACTCTTCGGCTGTAAAACTCATGCAATTGTTTTCTGACAAATGGAAACTGATGCAGATGTAAGTGTCTAATTTTGCTTGTCACGGTTCATGGAAACTTCCTGGAAGGCTAAATTATACACATATACGGCGGTCCTCATGCTCTCCGGTAAATAATCCCGAAACTCCTGTTATGAAGTTCTGTAAAGTCTGTTTGTGAAAGGAAGGGAGTTCCGTCGAAGGTGCACAAAAAAGTGACCCTACTGTTGGGAGTTTGGGACTGTAAATGCCCTCGATTTTATCTTTTTAACCTCTTGGTTTTGCTCAACTGTTGAGCTCGGTCCTTTTCTTTCTGGGATGTAAATATATCCTAGAGCTCCTGGCCGGCCTCACATAGCATTACTTTAAAGTATATAACAATCATCAGGACAGGAGCAATTTTAGATTTAAACATAAATCGGCCGTTCGTGCAGTAAGTAAATGTTTTGAATTTGATGCATGGACGCTGTTTAGGTGATATTTAAAGTCGACATCAAGGACTGCGCTTGCCAAAATTGCCCCGAACTACTTTTTACGGTATTTGTTGTGTTAAGCAACTCTAGTCTTGTGCCGTCCATGTCTTCTAAATGCCGGTTTCCAAAGAAACATGCTAGCAAAATGTCCCCTTACGTTGACACTAATGATGTTATCCTATTCATGCTCGCGTGGAGCAAAATGGGTTCTTTCTGTGTAAACCAAGCTCTGTACACCAGTCAAGGCGATCACAGTAAGATAGCCACGCAGTAATGAAAAACCGAATGTATTGAATTCACGTATGCGCTACTTTGTGCCCAAAACGAATGCGTGCCGCTTGTAAGCCCAAACAAGTTTAAAAGAGCCCGTCCTTTTAAAAATGTACGGTGTGTCATCACTTTTAGCCTAGTTGATAAACATTTCAGGAATAAGATACCAATTTTGTTCATCCATACCGAGGTTAAGCAGACCATTGCGTGACATATTTAATTTAAATTTTGCTCATTATACGCATGATATTAGCATTCTCAAGACAGTTTGTAATTCAAAAATCAACGAATATTGCAACTATGCATACCGTAGGATTACTATCTTGGTCCTGACAGGAAAGGTTTATAGCTGTCCTTGAAGTTGATATCTAGGTCCCTTAAATCCGGCTCCATGATGTCCCTAAATTCAGACTTCTCTCCTGATTTTATCCACCTGACAATATACCATTTTTTGATTATAGAGTTAGGCTTGCGATGGTTGGCATTCGGGTCAATCAGATGCTGGACCTGCCCTCCGAAGGGTAAGTGCTTTTTGATGGAGAACAGCCGATGGTGTGATGCACCTGATGCTTGTATTTGATGTTTATGTGGATGTTTAGGCCCACTACAACTACCCGCAACTGGCGCTGCTAATTTTATATTGGCGTAATCAAAGGCACTTGTCGGCCTTTCTGACAGGAGCAAGGAAGCCATTAAGGATAGCATTGCTTATTTCCTTGCGTGTGCTGAGCAGTCTTTAACTCAAAAATAAACAGAGTTTTTAGCCAAAAACGCACTTTTTCATAAATTGGAAATTTTGTGTATAGGTAACTTGTAGCTGAAATAGGGCCAAAGATATAAAACAGTCCTGGACACTACCTCAAGCGACCGCTTATTTAAAGACACAGCTGCCAGATTTTAATAAAGTCGTCAGGGATCTGTATTTTACAAATCCACCAGCATTTTCTGCGTAGATTTGGGGAAGGTAAAAATGTCCGTTTGTTCTCACATGATCAGTAAGTTCAGAATTTGTCGTACGTTTTTGGCTTTTATTGGCTTTGCGCATTAGGCAGCCAATGCGATGCTAAGCTAGTTCTAAACCAAAACAACACAAGAAACGTTCAAATTCTTAATTCTAACTAATCGCAAAACGAAATGCAAAAAGCATGTTTTGCGAAAGAAAATTACCAAACGACCATATGACTACGTATTGCACAGAATTGGTATTCCATGGTCAGTGGTTAGTATAACAAATTTATTCCGGGATGTCAGTACGCAAAATAAATAACAACACTTTTAACCGGTACCAAATACCGGCACATTCCCTAAAAATTTCAAAAGTTGCTGTCAGATGCTACTGAGTAAATGAGGGCTAATTTCCATTTCAGTGGTCACATGTTATCCTGCACCCAATTACTAACAAGACTTCCATAAGATTTGGGAATATTTTACTGAAAACCCATGGGTCATGTTATTTTTTAAAAAGCAAATTTAATTTCACTTGCGACTTAGTACTTGTACTGTATTACTCGATGACCGAAATAAGGTTCGGGATGTAAGTGATTATCCTCTCATATATACAGAAAATTCTGGGAGTTCGACTTGTATTTTGATGTGGGTTCCGCCTTTCCTCGGAGACTATGTCACGAAATCCCCTTGAGTCTGTGCTGACGAACCGGTTGTTTTGTCCCGCAGGCACCACAGTCGTTTATCAGCCACGATAAAGAGAGAGGTGGTCCCCAAATATCTTCATTTGACAAGATTCCCAAATGGATCCTGTTTTGTCAACGTCTAAAAACCCACCGTGTCACACTAACCTGAATGTTTAAACTAGAACAGGCTAATGGTACTTCTTCCCGTACCGCCTAAGATTAGATTCCCACCCGACATACGGGCAAACCCCCAAAGAGAAGAGGTCTTCGGTTTTAAAAAGTCAAATGCAATTGTTTATTTTTTTGTCAAAATAGCAATATCAATGACAAAGTGATCCTAATTTCAGCCGGAATCCAGTTGCCTTCCTTTCAACACTTCCTCGCAATAGAAAAGAAGCCCTGTAAGCACAGTAATAAAAAACGTTTGTACTCATACATAGTCCTTGCACGGTACTTTGTAATTGAGAATTATGTTTCAGATTTATGTCTGCCGGTGACGTAATTGCTGAGATGGTCGATAGTTTGGAACAAGGTAAAATGTACGTATGACCAGTAAACACCCTTACATACTTGATCGCACTGTTTTAAACTACAATTTCACAATTATCCCAGAAGACTTTTCCTGTTACTTTTTGTGTGATAAAAAGATTTCCTATAGGAAACCGGGTGTTGGTGCAGAGAGACCTGTTGCTACGACGAGAATTGTCCGGATTAGTCCTCTTGCTCTGCTGTCGTTGTCAGGAAACTAAGCAAGTGGGGGGAACGGAAAGACTATTTTAGATGCCTATGCTAAACACCCCCTAGCAGGCAGGGACATAGCGCCGACTCTCAGGTCCGGTTCACGCAAATGAACTCGTCCACGCCTTCAAGTTCGACTGAACGGAGGTCCTCATGTGATGCAGCAATCGCATGAGTCGCAAGTTGCCTGGGTTAGGATTATGCAGCCAGCAGTTAAACGAAAAAGTTATCGCTCTCTTCCCTTCCTGTCCGGCGCTATGAAATTGCTTGTGCGAATTGATGAATAGTTCTTATGCCTGTTATTAGCACTGCTGATGAGATCACACACACTCAGGACTGGAATATGAGCAAACAATTCGTTATCGTCCCGAGTACGATAGTGTTTGATAAGTGCCAAGATTGCAGACTTTAGTAGGTGTGTGCCTAGATAACCATTGTTTTCTACAAACACTGCGCTTTCATTGCTACATCTATCGGTCGCTATTTTCGGCGACGTGTTGGAGGGCAAAGCTGAACAAACCAAACGAATAAAGCTTTTGTTCCGGCGGGCAAACGTACTTCTTCACATAGACTGATCTTTCATCAGCTGCCATTTTGGATATGCTTTCTTGAGGCAAACATGGGATAACGTCATATAAATTGCAAAATCTTCTGTATTTTTAAACCATTCACAATTTTAAAGCCTAGAATTAGGTTTAGTATATGTTATTTCAAAAACTTTGTTTGCAAAATTCTTACCATTCCCTGAAAATTCCCCTTAAGAGTCGAGGGCGTTGCGAAAAATATTCGGGAAGCCATTTATCTACGCTTCATGCTTAAAAGGTAATTAATTCAGTGTGCACTGACGTTTTCCGTTTTTTGACCTTGAGCATTTATCCACAGCACTGTGAATTCTGAGTAATCAAGAAGGAAAGATGTCAACAAGAATAGGTGAATCGAAGACTTCTTAACAGCATTTTTCGACCACAAGTCACTAACAAGATCCCAACCTTTAGTTCATAATGAATAGTAACTGAAAAGACCACTGAACCAATTGAGTGACATTCAAGAATGAACTACAAATGTGACATGAATAGAATGGAGTTTAGAAGGGATTGCAACCAACTTAGTGTAACACTAAAACTGTCCTCCATGGAGATGTAATGATTACTTCTGTATTCCCGGAGTGATTCGTTCTAAATTCATGCCTTATAATCGACGTTCACGACTTTTCCAGTCAAATATTAGGAACACCGTCAAGCTTCCTTAGTGATTTTTAAATAACTGTCTTACGCCTTGCGGGACTTTCTGAATAAATTACCAGAATATCATATACGTTTCTGTCACTTTCAATAAACTGCGTAAAAACTTGAAAGAGTTTTACTAGACCCCTTCAAAACTACTTTCATTTTTACGTTCTAATTGAATCCGCTGGTTGTGAAAACACGAAATAATGTATTTTTTCAACATCGCTCAAACTGCTATTGTAGGTACTGTGGAGAGGGTTCAATCAGATTGGAAGTTCCAGATCTCCTTATGGAAAAGTGAGATTTGTTTCAAAGTTCTTGCTTGTGTACGATTGACAATTTGGTTTGTTGTTCTTTTTTCCGGAAAAGGTAAAAGCGTTTTTGCATCTTGCCACCTCAATACCAAGTCGTCTACTTTGTAGCTAAAACATGTGCAAATGTTATAATCAATACAAAGCAGCAACTTCAGATGTATAAATATCGGAGGGAATTTACCAACACCAACAGCCCGCAAAACGATGCTGTGCATTCTCATTAAATAGTTGTCTTCTCTTGTGTTGCAAGTGAACATCGATTAGCTCGGTCATCTTTCCAGGTACCCCCTCTTGCCTGGTCGAATTCGCCTTTTGATGTGCAAACCCCTGAATCAATACGCCCACGAGCGATGTTTTGCGGCCACGCAAGCCTAGTTATTTAGTCAAAAATGCCATTGGATTTGTTAAATAAGCTAAAGTGGTTGATTGAAAGTTTCATTGATTCCACCCTCAAAAAGTCAAAGGCACCATTGTTAATCCAACGTTTGTGAGGTTTTTTGTTAGACTATATTTATCGCTCGATTTTGTCGTTTATCATTCGTTTTACTGCCCATTCATTACGAAAGAATCTCACCGCTGAAAATGTTTCCCACTTTTAAAATGCAAACTTGTCTTACATGTGGTCGGCGTTTGAGATGTTCTAATTGTAAACACTTTAGGTATGACGTATTCTTCCTAGACATCTGTTTTCATTTGCTTATATACTTTGCGGAGGAGATCTTAAGTGGTGTTTTTGCAATGTTTCTTTCCCTTTCAGCAAAGAATACCTAGACATTGGAGTACGCCATGCCATAAGAAGTCTAGATAAAAGGAAAATGTAAGATTATGTAGCTTTGTCTTTGGGACATCTTATAGTGCCATCAGACGAGCTGTATTTCAGTCGGTATTTGCAGCTTCTTACTAGGATGGTCCAAGAAATTGTCTTTTTGAGAGAAAATTCATGAATTATGAAACAGTAAGAAGATCGTGCGAGTTCTAACAGAGGCGTGGTTCTCAGATGCCGACTCGATTTGTAAACACATTGACCTAAATGGTCTTAATACAGGATCTTATCCGAGCACCGGACAGGATGGCGGAATAGGCTTGGGGATATGAACCAAAGGCTATTTGCCAACCAGCTGATCCTTCCAGGAAGCGGGGCGCGACTGGCGCAGCAAGCAGGCTACATCTTTATTTGATTTTTGTGTAGTTCCCGCTCTGGTAATTGTCAGTCGACCAATCTGATCGAGATGTCGGTTTTTTTCAAATCTGCACGTTAGAGCTCCTTCCTACCAAAATATCCTTCTGTGCACGCAAGTCCACTTAGATTCTGCGACCAGTCTATTTTTTGTCCCACAGGGCACTTACGCTGACGCGGCTTGTAACCGACAGTCTGGAACATCCTACGGTCGATCAAGTGTGAGTTTTTGCCAAACAGAAGTCATTTTCGTGAAAAAGCAGTCTTATCCGTTCAATGGACGGAACGTTATAGTAAACTCGTAAAACTATGCCTAGGGATTTTCTAGACAACAGAAGCTCATATATTTGTGTGCTCATACATGCCAAGTGAGGGGATTTGGTCATCGTGCGAAGTTGCTTGACAACTTTTTTTCTCTTTCTGTCCACATTTGCAGATATTCCTCCCTCCAGAGTATGATGACCGGGTCTGTTGAAATCTCTCCGGTGATCACCGATAAACGGTAGGTGGAAAAAGCTGTGAAATCGACTGTTTGGTGGATATGGTTGAATATCCTCAGGAAAATAAAGTTAGCGGAAAAACACACAAAGATCAAAATCCCACTGCGTATAAAATCAGATAAAGCGGGAACTCGTGGTTTGACTGTGAAAATTAAAACCGGAACGCCCGACACTCATCACCGTTAACTATTATTACCTTCTCCGCCAGATCTTGCAAACTGAAACAAGCGCTAAGTATTTCTCAGGTAAAGTCATTTAAAAGGAAGACTCTAAGCCTACAAAATGGAAGATCCTGCGAGGAAACGAGTCGGAAATCTAGCATTGCGGCCGCACTTCCTCTTAGAAATTTCGTCAAATCTGTCCTGCTTCAAGACACATGTTTCGGTGGATTGATTTACAGTCACAGAAGGCCGTGTAAAAACGATCAGGCTCCTCTGTTGCATAAGAGTTTTATATTTTGCAAAGTTTCGAATTTCTTTTTGCAGCGAAGTTCAGCGGCAGTCTGCCAAAATAGCTGAAATCGCTCCGCTTGAAAGCAGGCGAGATATGCAGATCAGGAATATGTGAGTTCATTCTTTTCATACCGTCTCCTTTTACAGCACCTGTGACAGTTACATAAACTTGTCTGACCATAATTTAAAGTAAGATAAATCGGCGTACTATGGTACTACGCCACAATTTCAGAGCAGGCCAGAGGGCCACAGTGTTATGCGCGAAAGTGGGATTCGCAATCGTTTGTTCTTTTTGCCACCGAAGCCTCATCCTAACTGCAGTTCACCCTATTTCCTTCCGTGTCATCTAGTTTGCCAAAGATGTTCAGGCATCTCGCACAGAGCTGGACGGAGGATGAACTGTAAGTCTACATATTGATTTGTACTTCAAAACTCCACCGGAATGTAGATGCATATAAACCTAGTGTTCGTGTGCAACTGGCCTCATCAGATTGATTGTCTGGGGTTTCATGGCAGCGTGACTTTTTCACCCAAGCCATCTACAGAAATGTATGTCACAGGTTCCCGTTAACACTTTACATGACGATATAGTGCCTGGGGAACAGGACTGCGTGAAACATGCCATTCATGTGCTTTTACGGACAGTTTTTGCTAACGATACATAGGTCTGGAAAAGCTAGATGTACTCAATTGTCAGACTTCAAATCAGTTGGGGGTAGACATCTTGTAACTACAAACAAACGAACTAAATCTGGACAACTTTATAGGCATTTAACTAGAAGGCGCGGTAAATCATGAACATTGATTCGGGAACACTCAGGCAGACTTAAATGATATTTTAGTAAAAGTGTCGATTGTCGTACTTTAAAAAGAATTCTCGAGCCTACCGAGTAAACGTTAAACTAAGCTCCATATAAGGCGCCAAAATGAACCAAAAGGCTAACACTCATTAATAATACTTTGTGGTCAGAAATATTGAGCTGGCATATGGGAAACAGACAAATGCCGATCATCCTCATGTTTTAGAGCTTTTCCCTGTTGCCTCTCTGAGGGGTGAGAGCCGAACGCCGTGCACAGAACCGATGACTAATACCCTAGAGCGCTCGAGTGCCAAAGGTCGCATTTGCATCGTACTCTGTGCGGCATCTCCAATTCAGGACATGCTCATTGCGTTCTTACGCCAGACGCTGTCAATCACAAGTGGATTCATACAGAGCCGCTGGTGACTGGCGTTCACATATTCCCGCTGGGATGGCGCGACGCTGTCTCAAAATCTAGCCTGTCATATTGACTTTGAGCCGAATACATATGTATTTCAATATTTAAGTTCCACAGCTTATGGCGAATTTTTAAGAATCACACTCATCATCACCTGCAGGTGACTCGGAGGAACGTTTCCATACTCCCTGATATATATGCGCTTAAAGTCTAGCTGCGCCCTCAAGAATGCGCCAGTTGATGAGAGCACATGGATGCGGACTTCCGTTTATTAGTAGGTCTGTCAGACAGAATAAGCCAACACAGTTAAGGTCTGATTTCTCAGATACCCATATTCCACTGTATATTACAGAAGGGCTCCGGAATTTCGCTGAAAATTAACTGTTTACGAGCATTCCGCCACCCTCACTCCATCTTTTTCGGCAATGGTTTAAATCTTGCCCACATTTACTGATGCAGACCAGAGCGGAAGACACTTGGAGCTGAACCCAGTAATAACTCGTATAGATATCGTGGGACTTAACAACTGTAAAGGAACCTGGTTTGCTTAACGTGTGAAATCACCTGCAATTGGCCTTATTTAAACTTCGATGTTGATTAAAATTTGTCCCACAGCTGGGTAGCAATCTCACGTATGGCCGGGAGTTTTAGATTGACAGTGGCGCAGTGGATACGGACAAAAAACCTTGGTCATTTGCTTCGCCATTATAAAGTCTTAGTATTAGACTTCACGTAGTGGCTGATAGAGTTGCATCGCAAACTTGCAAAAGCATCCTAAGAGGACAAAAACGTGCACAGCATTTAAACGTCTTTTAATCAGGACAGATGGGCTTGAAAATAACGATCAAAAGTCAGTCTAAGATAATATACTATGCCGCCTGAGATTGCTTTCGTGCTTATGAGTTTTGCAAATGCAAGTAGGTCCTACGTCGCATCTGAAAGTACATTTCAAAACTGCAGGTAGTCTACGAAGAGCACTGAGATATGTTGTGGATACATCATATAACCCTGAGGAAAAGCGCCGCTCTTTGAAAATAAGGTAGATAAAGCATTTTTAAAAGTCCAAGAAATACACGACTTGCATGATTTCCTCGTAAGTTTATGGTTCACACTGTTGAATACCGTACTGTGATATGACGCAACTGCCAAATTGTCTGCAAACACGCGAATTTCATTGTTTTCCTGGAGGGCGGAGTTCGTTTATCATGCGGAAGTGAGGTAACTTGATCGATAAAAAGCGTTCAAAGCACATAATGTTTGTGTGGGCATGTCTACCAGATTGAATGTACGATTCCCTGTTGAAGGCCTATAAGCAGCATCGGACTCGTTAACGGTCACTGCCCGACCACCGGCAAAGCACCACGCAGTTTTGACGACCACTCCCAACGCAGCACATGTTGTGGGGCATACGACATCACTATTGAGGTATTTAGACAGCACTCCTGCACTCTGAGAAGAGTCTCAATACTCTGCACGAAGCGTTAAATTCGCAGGTAACACTGCTACGCATTCATTCTCTTACCAAAAGGTCCAGTTGTTACTTTTATTCTGAACGATTAGCCACTCTGGTGCATTAATTGCTCTCTGTTCTCTTTGGCAGTGGACGCCTTCTGGGCCACACAGCACTGGAGATCCTTGCGTCTTCCCACCTTGAAACCTTGTACGTTTCTCCACGCTAGCATAGTTTATGTTCCGTGTTTCTTCAAACTTCCCTTCCAGTGCATTGGCTCGAATCTGGTGTCTTTCATGACACTTGCAGTGCGCTGTATTTTTTAGAACCGTGTTAGCAACGAAACTGGACGTCGGTGATCAGTCTGCTCTGTTCGGTAAATTGTAAGTTTAAGCTCATCGTGTCTTTTGGTCCTTTGTTGTCCTTAGTATTACATTTTCGTGAACCGTCAGTTCGGCCATAGGAAACTTGAATGTGTTTTTATATCCCATAGCAAACAAATTAGTTCTCATTAACGCGTCATATGATGCGTTGTAGTCATTGGTAAAAGGAAGATTTTAGAATTCTTCAAAATTTGCTTGTCACGGTCTTTCTATTCGCGAGGTATCCAAACTGTAGCGCGCAGAATGTGCTCTTTTAGACGTGTTGGGAAGCTCACCAACCGTTTGCCTAGATGCGTCCTATCCTCTTCGATGTTCTCATCATTACTTCTTAAAATAATATTGATAGTAAACGCTTAATATGAAAGACGATCAAAAGTATTATCACGCACCGAATAGTGAGGCTTCGTTTAGATATTCACTCATCGGCTGTTCCGTAGACAGGCGTAATTCGAACAGTTCTTTTGTCGGCGACGGTAGGCTGAAGGATCCCAACTATCTGTCGGTACACTTTAAATCATGTCATACGGGATTGGTGCTAGTTGGGGGAGGCGTTACGCATGGGGTGGTATGGCGGACAGGAAGCTGACGGAATGCAGGAAAACACAAAAAACTGTCGGTGGCAAAAACGATACTATCGAGTGAAATGTTGAATGTATGTGGATATGGTATTCAGCTGGATAATCCACGGCGTTCCATTTTAACTATCGAACGACTGAGCCTATCCCCTGCTATCCCTTAAATGATGCTCAGTTGATCTCCTTTTTTGTTTCTCCGATCTTGGATGCAACCGCCAGTCATCAGGCATAACCAAATTTCGCACGTACAGACGTATGACACGATTCGTGGCCTATGGACAGTTAACTGGGGTCCTTCGCCCTACCGTTGCCCTCGTGAGACTTGATTCTGGTTGTTCGCCAATTTGCCACATTCCTTAGTGCGTGTGCGACCTTTGCCAATTACAATAGCCGGCCTGTCTTATGGGACGTTTGTCGAAATTCCGAAATGTCTTTTCAATTGGAAAAACATTTCTTGGGTGGGGCTGTAATATTGATTATCCTATGGCGTAATCCTACATCATTTACATCACGCACGGTTTTCTGCTTTTGGATGAGCTTACTTGATAACCGTCTACAGTAACCACACTCACCAAAAATGATTATTTATGTAGTATAATTCTTTGGACTAATTTTCGACGCCTTTTTAAATTGAAATGTGCTTTATAAATAACTCGCACAAGCACATTCTTTCATAGACACAGTTTAATGGCCAATTACACCAAAAAATTGCCTCCCGGTCTTAGAACCTTTGCAAATATGAGATTTTCGGGACTTTGAAGTGCTTATCTATTCAGCATCGTATTTGTACACTTGTTAATACTGTTTGTAAAGTGTACGATTTGATCCGCATCCACTGGAAAATTGTGTGACTTCTAAATGAATTCTTTTAAATAGGGTAGAGAAAGGAATTATTTTTTTGCACGGAACGTATGCAAGGGTGTACTTTGAAAAAAGTCAAGGTCAAGTCCTAATGGATGAGGAGTTCACAATTATTTGCGAATTGAAAAGTCCTTTAAACCTAGAAGTGCTCTTTCTTAAGTTTACAATCTAAGGAAAGATGAAACTTGTCACAAAAACGCAAATAATTATGTGTTTGTGCATGTCTTCTACAAGGCATGTTTAACCCAGTGAGGGGTCGAAAATCATTTGGGAAAGAGGTATAACGCCTAATTAATTATTTTCTACTGAGTGTGGCTTTTACAAGCGGCTGAAAAAAGGCTCATTTAAGGGACAGGACCCTGACACGACTGAATTTTTTTAGGCTATGGTGCACGATGACTATTTTTTCAAACCAATCTAAGTAGTCACTCTTGGTCAAAAAGTCATTTTAGAATTTCGGTCTACGTTTATTAAATTACACCAACTACTGCAATGTCGTTAATACCATATCAGGATACCAGCTTACTACTCTAACTTAAACTTGACGCATCACAACTTCTAGCACAATTATAGAACGCCCTGATCGCATAAACAAAGATGCCTAAGATTGAACACCGTCGTTTTAACTCAATTATAACCTCCCAACCCCTATAAACTCAAGGCACTGCATTTAATTTTAGGACAGAGTTAGCCAGTTCAACAGATGGCGGGACGTATTTCTTTGCACATATGTAAGCAAGTCCAATTACCTTCTGCCTTAATTTTCAAATATTTACAACATTTGGCATTTTTTCGTTTTTGCAATAAATAAGTTAGTCCCCATGAACTACATCTGCAGGAAAGGATGTCTGCACTGCTGACTAACAGTGCAGAGGTTTTTAATATTCAATATTCCATTGTTTTTTGACATACAAGGATTGTAAATCAAAAACTTCAAAGCATATAATGTATTTCCCTCAATCGTCGAGTCAGCTTGTGTCTGTTATCCTGACGAAACGCTCCCCGAATTATCCCTATGTGTTTTGTTCTTCCTGCAAGTAGCTTTTCCCCGACTACGGACGAACTACTTGACTCCCAAAATGCAGAACATTTTGTAGTCAGAGGAGATGAACGCTGTCCTAGTTTACCTATTAGACGTTTGTGATGGGATGATTCCTGAATAGTGAGGGCGCATCTTTTCCCACATTAACGCTAAACGTGTATAAAATAGCCCGGAAGCATGTTATCTCTCTTCCTCATATTGTTCTGTGAGAAAAATTAACTTTTGCCCAAAGGCCTCTCCAAAATAAGAAACTACTTAGGTGGGCTTTCATGGTTGCCATAAGCCTTCGTGGAGTGCATGCTGATCGTGCACTGAACGCGCCTTGAAAGGCGGTGAATGAATCAAGTGAGGGAATGAACAGATGCCCGGAAAGACATGTTATTTCACATACGTGTATACGCAGAACACTTTCTGCAAAAACTCCGTCCGTTGAAACAGTGTCTACATATGGTATGTACTTGAACTCATGAAGAGACAAACTCGGCTAGGTTGGCAAAAGTGGAATCGAATATACCAGTTTGCTCGACTATCCTTACAATTCGTACTTCGCACGCCAGGCATGTAAACTCTCCCAGAAGACTTAGGTCATCCTAAGGACCGAGCAGTTTGCATCCTCTCTGAAATTCACTAATATAGGCTTAAGTGTGCATGCACCCCGTCATCGTAGATGTTCGTTTACCTTAAGGAAAGTAAGGTGCGAAATTTGTATTATCGGTTATTCCAGAATGTGTTGCATTTTGCCTGTTTGGTGACCAGCGGCAATTGCTTTTCGCCTTGATATTCGCATTCGCTACTTGTCAAGACATTATTTAATGTAAGAAAGCACGGGACTGCTTGGTAAATACAATGATTTACTGCTGCCGAAAGATTTCCGGGAAAGCAGTTTTTCGTTCTGTCGATAAAGATTTTGGCCCATATTCAAGCGGCATGAGTTACATTTTAATACGCGACATTATCAACCATGAAGTAGAGGAGTCAAGCAGTTGAGATCAACACATGCTGCTGCCAATGTATCTCAGAGTCTGTACTGAGTTCGGATTTGAAATTAGCGCCATTTTTTGTAGCACGCAAAAATCCTTTTGGTAGCCATCGTTGACACAGGCCGTATGGAAAAACTGGGACTGTGAGGATGGAAATCTAATTAGCCAAGAACCAAAATGTCTACCAAACCAAGAGTTAAAACATAGATGATTTGAGGGCTACCAGGAAAAGGAGTATGAGAAAAATAAAATAATTCGAAGAAAAAAGTATAAAATAAAAGTCCGTCCGGCTAATTGATGGGCCTCCCGTAGGGCAAGATTTGAATTTTTACGTGTAAGGAACATGGGATGATAAAAACGTGGGGTTTTTGGAACGCGCGGAGAGAGATAGTTATTTTAATGCAGTTGCAAGAGGATTTAATGCATACTTAACGCTGGGCAATCATTCGGCTCCGTGACTGCCAGACAGCCAGCCTTCGTGTGTGGTACCTCGATGCCGCGCAGGACATAGGAGACATGCCACGGGAACTGCTTTTGTAGATGTGCAAAGCCAAATAAACGCATTCGCCGAGTCTCTGCAATGGGGACAAATTTTTGTAGGTCAGGCGTCAGCTCCTCCATACTCCACGGCCGTCTTGACCTACGAGCGTCTCTGGGGCACTTTGGTTGTGAGTAAATAATGAAAGATAATGCTATCCGGATTGCACGAGCTGCATAATTTATCCTGATAGTAAAAATGCTCTTCTCTCGAAAGGAAGGTCATAATCAGGTTCTGTGGGCAAACACTCTGCCCACATATCTGCTGTCTTTCCAATTATCATGTTAGTACAAGGTTTTTTCATATCTGCAGAGTATGGACAGAAAACTTATAATGAAATCTTAAGTTATGTGTTTTTTCAGATCGTTCGTCAACGTGCGCTGTATTGTAGTGCACCCACAGTAACTCCAACGATCAAGCTCTGACTTCGCTTAGAAATGTCCAGTAATAGAACAGAAAAAATATTCCTGAAAAATCTCCTACAAAATTAAATTGGCTAACGTTATTATGGTCTTGCCTTGTTAAGAAAAACAAAACTTGGGAACGATTCGATGGATTCCATCCGCAAAACGTGAGTCCGATTTGGAATTGCCAATTGTCAGAGTCAGCATTGTGTTTTTTTAAAAAAAACTTAGT
The DNA here is from genome assembly GCA_902702965.1 of Spirometra erinaceieuropaei. Classification (NCBI taxonomy): domain Eukaryota; kingdom Metazoa; phylum Platyhelminthes; class Cestoda; order Diphyllobothriidea; family Diphyllobothriidae; genus Spirometra; species Spirometra erinaceieuropaei. The sequence goes on from CACRXP010000004.1 coordinate 2,577,183, forward strand.
GACGACCGATGCGCTGGGAACAGTTACCTCTTGTTGGATATAATCTGGATACCAGCTTACTCACGCCATACCCAACGTTCGGACACTGTCTTGCCAGCGGAATAGGGTTGGCATGATTGGAGTACAGGGAGTCCAGTGCAGTGCAAGCTACTACTGCTTCCACCTTCGGACAATGATTGTATAAGCCGCGTGCGATGTGTAAATTGTCGGGGGCGGCGTGCAGATGGACATGCATTAAATGTGTCTCCAAAAAGTCCAAAATTCATCTGAATTTGAATCACAATATCGGTTAAATGTAGATAAATCAGAGTGTAATCAGTAAATCCCCCACGATTTAATTCTGCGTGCTGCTACTATAACAAGGCTAGTCGGGCAAAACACGCTGATCACTGAGAAGCCGGACAAAATTTATTTGTCATAGGTGAACACCAGACAAACACTAAGGGACATTGAGCGTAGTGTGCAGACAAAAGCACAAGCGTTACCAAAGCCTTTTAAATTTGAACAGGGAACCGAAACGGAATGTCTGTAAAGCAGTTGCTGTGTGACGCAGTCAAGCCGATAACCCTCCAAATGGTACAGCAGATGGGTTAACTCATGAAATGTCAATCAAAATTTCGTAATGCGTTCTAGTTTCGAAAAGATTAATTAGGTAGGGTTGCAAAAGTAATCATCATGCAGCATAATTCTAAAATGATCCAGCCTCCCCAGGTTGTCGGCTTTTGAATGAACTTATTTCTTACTTCATGCAGGACGTATTCGCTGCAAAAAATGACTTCTTATGCAATTCTCTCATTGATTTTCGATGCCCTTGAAAATTCAATTATATTTAATAAAAAACATACATAAAATATTCATTCTTTCAATCTTTCGGTGAAAAATTAGATCCTCTTCCAATTTTATACTTGAAAGAAGGGTATAATTTGGTTTTAAAAAGTCTCTATTTGTGAGATTTTTAATACCGTGAAATGGCCGTTCATAAAACTTCATGTCCCTGCATTTACTAATGTGGCTTGTAAAGTTAGCACTGTCGCTCAAATTTACTGCTTAATTTCATTAACCCCATATGGTCTCCTCTTAATACCGTAGAGAAAAGTATAGTTTTCCATACGCAGAAAATATACGGATTATAGTTTGGAAACCGTGAATGCAAGTGCAACGGCAGGTCGGGTTCAAAATTATTCAGGAATTGGAAAAGTTTTGGTAACCCGAATCATACCCTTCGGATGAGTTTAGAATTGAAAGAAGACGTAATTTTCCACCATAAGAGTGAAAGAATGAATATTTTTATGCAGTTTTCCTATGAAATATAATTAAATTTTCAAGGTCATCGAAAATCAATGAAAAAATTGCATGCTACATAAGTAGTCATTTTTGCAGAGTATTGTTCTTGCATTCAGTCAAAAATAAGTTCATTCGAAAGCCGACAAGCTGAGGTAACTGGATCATTATAGAATTATGCTGCATGATGATAACTTTTATAACCCTACTTAATTAATCTTTTCGAAACGAGAACGCCTCTCAAAATTTCGGCTGACATGTCATGGGTTAGCTCACCTACTGTATTACTATTTAAGTCTTGAAATATTAAAGTTCACTTAGAGGCCAGAGAAAGGAACTTTCATCACAAAGCTGTTCTAATTGGAGAAGATAAGCTGTTATTGTAAAAGAGTGCCTATTTTTTAAATTCTGGTTCTTCAGCAATTTGTGCAGGCGTCTATTTTGAGAAACAGGACGAGGCTGGCTCCTCGAATGACAAGGTTAACTGAAAATTTCCAAATGACTGATTATAAACCATATGAGAAACATATGAGTAGCTTGCACGGATTTGCCTGTTTGGTCGGCTGCTACGCCAGCATAGGCCCATTGAACCTGGTAGCTCGTCAGTTTGGCATCAGATGAGTTAACGGTCATGTCATATCCGGTTGCCCGCTTTCTGATAACCTCGACAATCCAGGTGTCCGACGACCTAGAACCCGGTAGGCTGGGAGACGGTTTCTATGGGGATTGATTTAACTGGCATCAGGGGCCGATGTCTCATGCGTGAGATGTTCTGCATTTTGTCTGTGCTGGCTTGGGATTCCGGCTCGCCAAACGTCGAAGGTGTAAATGGAGTTTGCCGTGGCAGTTTCAAAAAATAGCAACTAATTATATGGTGTTCTGAGTCACACATTATCACTCTGGAGTTCTCATTGGCGTTTACCCGAATAGCGCTTGAAACACAAGCCATTCTAAGTATTTTTTGCGTAAATCGTCGTATTCGAGATGTTGAAAACCCAGCTGGATGGAGGTCTAAGGAGGTGTTACAAAGAATTACTGTCAACTTTCTCTTGTATCACATTGTTTTGCAGATTCCTTGTTTAATCATATTCAATAAAACTTGCGGTATCTGAAGGATGTTAATTATAATGATACAGATCACTATCACAAATATTCTAAAAGGTTACAATTAATCTTCCATATTGCAAATTTCGCTTAAGTTTCGTAGACTACCTTACAAAAACGGAGAACGATAGGTAAGTCCATTATATTCCTTGCTATCTAGCTCGTTTGGTTAAAGTTAATTAATATTGGGGTTACTTGGCGTACATGCAATATCCGTGCACTATTACTAAAACAAATTGTCTGTCTGCCCAGCGCGGTCATTACATTTCGAAATTACGCGATATCTGTTGGTTTAATTATGAGTATTGTTTCTTGGAAGGCAATAATTCCTGAATTAGTTTCAGTATCATTTCCAAATAAAGGTGATTATCTGGTGAGAGACGCAACCGTAGACAGGCAAGAAAGGGGACCTTTTAGTTAAGCAGCGGCGGGCTGTTTGAGTCTTTGCATCAACGTTTTACACATGACGGAAGACGGACGCTCACCGATCGTGGCAAGGAACGCATTTGTCGAGTTTTGCCATAGGTTTCAAACTGGAGCTCTTCCAGAAGCCGCTCAGCGGCTAGTATTATAGTTAGAATAACATTACTAACAAAGATGAGGGCGATTGAAATGACCATTTTGGTCATTTCATCAGCCAGCCGTATCCAGCCCCAGGTTGTGCAATCCCTGAGGCTCGAACCAGCATTCTGGTGACCAGAAGTCCAACGTCATGACCACTGAGCCACATACTCGTCCTGTCGAGGACTGTTCATCTAATTGTAACCGACAGGACAACGAACTCGTGGTTCGATAGCCAGAGCGTTGGAATTTGACCAACAGTACGCTGGCCTGCGCCCCAGAGGTTGCGTAGCCTGGGACTGAGTATGACTGGCTGATGGAGCCCTTGTCGTTTTCGGTAATTGTATTCTGGTTATATTACTAGCCGCTTTTGGGGCTGCTGGCAGGGCTCTAGATGGAGTTGCGAAGGCATGATGATATAAGTATGTCCTATAGCGCGATAAGTGGTCGCGCATCTACTGTATATATGCATATGGCAGATGGTTATACCGTTCACCCGACATAGGTACTAGCTGAAAAGCCGCATACATGTTCTTTCGATGTTTCCGCTGCTGCATGATGCAGCTGCAAGTTGTTCGGCCCCTCAGTGGGATCCCCAGCGAGCACTTCAGCATTCCCAGGGCATTTTCTGGTATGTAAGCTCCAGAGAATAACCAGGGTAATTATGTCGGAAAATATTAAGCGCAGAAAGTGAAGTTTAGTGTCCGGGACACGACGTTTTGAGGTCAGACCGAAAACTCTAATGAACGATTGAGTCGAAGACAGTCATTTACTGCGGGATAACCACGTAATGTTCGTTCTACTTGGAACTAGTACCACAAGTAGTATAATTGTTTATGGCAGATGTTAATACCGTACTCTAACCCTAAAAGTCATGTGGCAAACACTTAACTCTGCGTCCTGCACTTAACAATTTACAAAGGTATTACCTTGATACATATATACATGCATAGAGGGAAACAACATTTCCGACAAGAGGACAGTTGTCGGAAACCTGTGCTAGGTATGCTGGTGAAAATGTCGACCATTACTGGTATCGTGCTATAGTTAATCGAATATCTCATCCCTCTACAGTGACCACAACTACTGATATTGGGTACCTCGTCTTCACCAAATCCCTGGCCGACATGCACTGTACATACTTCCAATACTTATAGATAATTAAAAGACGCATAACGACCATGAACATCCCCCGATCCAAAAAATTACACGGATTACTGTTCATTATGTGGCTTGTCAATGCTACGTCGTATATGCCGTTGAGCAGAAGAGACTACTATTTTTCCTGGTTTACTGGTCGCGGGTGACAAACTCCAAGGAACTTCAGAAGCCTTTTAGAGCATTTTACAGAAACGCATCTCTCTGATCAATTGAAGGTTTTCTTCCATTTTATAAATTTGTAAAGAAAAGCCCTAACTACCATTACTTTTGGGTTCAGGAATTAAATCCGTTAGTAGCCGCAGCAGTGTCGCTAGAACGAAGGAACATAAGGCTCCTCACATTATTTACCAAGGAAAAACCAAGAACCCCCTACTTAAACTCTGCAACGACATGTATACGGCGTTCAGAGCAAGGAACATCCTTTTAGAGTATGCGACTAGTAAAGCCCTGATACTTTTCATTCCACAGTGTCGACTAAAGTTATTTTCAAAAAACTAACCATTTTCCCCAAATCCACCAAAAAATTTCAATTTCTAGAAATGCCACTATTGCAAAACCGTTATCTGGGGATACAAGTGCGCTAATAATTCCAAGCAGAATCAAATGATTTAGAAAGCACTTTACACCAGCACTATGACACGAAGTCAACAACCTTAGAACTTCTCTGATTTATAATAGTGTATGTCGTTCTTTTGCCTCCAATAAACCTCCGTCCAACACATTGACGCAGTCAGAGTTAATGCGATATGCACCTGAGACCAAAATGCAAGGTTACTCCGTCAGGTCGTGCAGTGACGAATTTGAGAATTCCTATACCTTTACGATTTCACAAAAACTGTGCATTTAGTCCTTTTGTTCTGTCCTTTGATCTACTCACCTAAATATTTTCTTATATTCTTACAACCCTCTGGGACGTATGTAAACATATGTGAATTTTTGAATTTTGTATCTCAACTTTGCTCACGTCTAAACCATATTTACTTCTTTTAGCTCTGCAGGCCCGACTGGTGTTGTGAATCTCAGTGAAGTGTAAGTTAACTGTCTGTACACTTTTACTTCGATTAACGACATGCCCTCTGAAGTCTTATAAGATGAGCACCAACACTTATTACATGTTATGGTAGCTTGTGCCAGATGAGAAGTAAGCGGTCCATTGCTTAGTGTGTCCTCCAACAAAAGCTTGAGGCAAGACGATTTGTTTAAATAAAGATAAGGGGCCTTGCGTTCACTTAATCTAACGCCGCGTCATACCGTTTGGCCAGTTCAGATTAAATGTTCTAAAGATGATTTTGCGATTGTAATATTCATCGGCATAAACCACCATCCCGTTCTCAAAGAAAGGTACTTTAACACTTCATGCGGTGTCGGAGCCCTTTTGTCTTATGTCCCTGAAGGGTTCTGCTAGAAGTTAGAGTTTGGGCATCCTCCCCACCCCCCCCCCCACCATATGGGTGTGACTACAGAGTCTTGCTATCATACGTAGTGGCCAATTCTCGATGAAAAGCTGGCTTAAATCTCCGAAGCACATGACCACATTCTTGTGGTAGAAAGTGTCTAAAAGTTTATGATCATTGTAAAACCTAGAGGGTCTTCATATGGTTTGATGAGTGGGTTTATTCTTTATGAACGTTCCTCGATGTACCCCCCTGGCGTGAAAGTAACAGTTTCGTGGTGTGACTTTAATGAGTCTGCATTCCAAATATCCATCGTAACATAATCGAGCATTTTGTCTTCAAAATGTTCCGAGAAACCAACTCGTAATTGGACAAAGTGTCTAAAAATGTGGACTCTTTATTAGAAAATGACAAGTCACACAAAATATACGTAGCAAGACCTAGTCGAACAGCCGCATTGCAAAAGAAAATATCTAGCGCAATCACCCAAAATTTTGCTGAATTCGTACGATAACCCAAGCGGAGGTACTTGCGCAAACTTAAGTCTCTATATGGAAGCAAACCCTGGTATTAAATGACACGAGCAAGAACACCCCCTGAAAACAGGAGATGATGCAACATATGTTATGATCATAAAGAAGTTGGATTCGGAATGAATGCAATAATCAGAACTTACTGATGTCACCAAACTAGATTTAGGGCATGAAACCGCCGTCGGGGGTCCCAGGCCGCATAGGACCATAGCGGCTTTCTAGAAAATAAGTATTACATAATTATAGCCTGATACCGCCCTCAAAGAAGGCATTTTGGTCAAAGACTACCAGCCATTTACTGGACAAGTGAAGGTAAGATGGCGTAGAAACGTAAACGTCACTGTGTGCAAGAAGGTCATTTGAACATTTTCACCTTGTCCTGTTCTGCCATCAATAAACGAATCGAGTAGAAACCCAGATCTGGTTGAGGATGGGTTGTGTAACCCCACTACGTTCAATGTGCACAACCAACTACTGTATTGATCTTAGCAGGGCCCGTTAAGTTTATCAGTTCATAACTACGGGGCGTCACCCATTGAATTTTACCTAGCACACTGATATAACCACAAGCACCGAACTGTTTCAGTATGGCCTCATTAGGGATAGATCACTTGTCGTGAGGTGGCCCTCCGTTTTCGCCCCACCGCTTCATAGTCCGTTTCTTCCAAAGGGATAGCTACACCTTTTTTGTCATGGCCGTAATCACAATGCAACGCGCGCTGTAAGGATCGTCGGCTCCGTTTTGGTTTACTTTGCCTCGGTTACAGGACGAACGCTCAGCTCCCACGATATCTCCGAATTGTCTCGGTTGTCGAACGCGTACGCCATGGCTTATTTATTTCTTTAAGCCAGTAATAAGACAGTTAAATTCAGTTGAGTCTGTATGCAGAAATGTAATTACAAATGGTCGTTAAATTGTGTCCAGGAAGGAGCCATTCAGGTTCCCTGTTCAGGACGCTGTTGCACCGGATGTGCTTCCGCAATATGCGCCGGGAATATTTTCCGCGCTTGCTTTGGGCCAATGCTATCTAGGCCAAACCGTAGACGATATTAGATCCCGTGGGCCCATATTATCCGATGAGACACCGGAACCCCTAGAGCTTTCCTCCTTCGACATCGGCCGCACCGGAACACGTATCCGTCGGTGTGCAGCCTCACTACTTGCTGGCGCATTTGACGTCCACACTGGCATTTTGCCGCACTAGATAACAGTCCCCTTGCTCGACAGTATTCTACCACCTTCTTCGAGCTTATGGCTTCGGTTATTTCCTCCGCTTTGGTCAACAAATCAAGCTGCGGTTATCTGACTCTTCGGCCACCTGGAGCCGATTACCTGTATTTTAGAAAGAACAAACGCAACTTTTATCACCTGGCCTGTTCATAAGCGCATTTCATTACTGCTCATAAACGTTACATGCAGATATTTATTATCTCTCAATTTTTATTTTAAATTAATCAGTTCACTTATTATGAAGATACATACAGGCGTTTATACTGTCGTTATTTGACTTTTGCATTGTTTATCAGGGTGCATGTTCATAGCTCCTCTAATACGCCTGTGAGCTTTGCCGTCTCGCATTCCGCAGTTGAAATATTTGGCACTTGCCATTCTTCTCTCCTATTGGTTTTTCGTTCCATTGGTTCCTGAGCTGTCGCAAATGCGCAAGCGGCTGATTACTCGACTGCCTCCTACTTATTGGGAGTTGTTTATTGTTAATTTTCCAATTGGCGTGCTCACTTCCGTTGCTACATATAGGCGCAGAATAAGAATTTCAGCGGGAATCTACCTATTTTTAAAAATTTGATGCACGCATTTCGCTTCCCCTTCGTGATGATACCCTACACGTAAAACCCCTGTTAGCACCATTCCCATATTACACGAGCGTATGGTTACTGGTTGTGGGGTAGGGTTATAAAACCTACCGATGATTAGATCTGTGTTTCGTCTATTTTCTTCTGCTGCATGGTGCAGCAGCAGAGGGTTTGGCTATCCATTTAAACTCCCAACGTGTTTTACCTTGCTTATTTTGCGTTTACCTCCATTTTTTGTAATGATATCTAGTTCGAGCCGGACAGATCTATTTACATATTTCCTGCATGCGCACGATACGCCAGTCTTTCAGTTTGACAGGTGCCAGCATCCTGCATTCTGTCGAAGCTGGCGATTTGTTAATCCAAAATAGCTCTAAAACGAGGGCCATATCTGACAGCTTCTGTTCCGCCCTACGAAATCTAATACCTCAATTTTGTTTTGTATAAAATTGTGGAGATCAACTAACGAACTTTCTGTGCTCATAATCGTTTCATTTTTCTACATTTAACGTTATCGTCTGTCCCTTCGAGAAGTTTAGAGCGTCTGATAATCTCACTTGCAAGTTTCCAATCAGCACGTCTATCTTTACTCTCACCAAATTAAAAATAGGCTTTTCTGATAGTTTTTCGCTGCATTATAACCATAAATAACAACAGAATACTCTGGCAAAATTTAAAAAAACATTTAAATGGCATTATCCTCCAGATCCTGCACAACTGTTTGCAGGAATATATCCTAGTTCCTGGTTTACTGGTTGCGAGTGACAACTTCCACAAAGATTTAGAAACCTTTTTAAGAAATTTAATACTGAAATAAGTCTTTTTGGAACGTCATTGCAAACAGGGACGCTACAGTAGAAAGCGATCTTCTCCTATGTATTCTTGCTAACAATCACTCATTTACACGACGTTTCATCATCTGTTCACAAACGAAAGCTTAAGTAGGAAACAATTCCGAGAAATGCACTATTCATTTTTGTCATCAGTTACTGTTAGCTCTCGCGTGACTAAAATTCACTCGCCCAGACATCGTACAGAGTACTTTTGTTTAAGCAAATGTAGCTGTTTTTTAGCTATCGCAAGATTTTCTCCACGATAGTTTTCTATAATTATTGTTTTGGAATACATAAATATGACTATATTTGTCACGTTCAAATTTTGAATTAAAAATTGTATTTGCTTGAATTTCCATCTGGGTTGAATTAGTAAATCTTTAAGCAAGGCTCTTTGGAACATGTCACCTCCAAAAATACAGAAAGTTGCCATTCAGTTTCCTCTGTTGTATTTTTTTTCTGTTCTTTCGCCGACTAGAGACTTCAGAGGGATCCATTTTCCTTTAGCAACAAAGGACTTGTACCTTGTAGACCTGCTCAGTATTGGGCAACACCTCACATGCTGGGCATAAAATTATCCGACCACTTCTATTGGACTAGGTTCCGCTTCGTCTTCAGCATGATCAAAAATGAACAAATTAAATAAGCCTGCTTACTTGCCACAGAATTTCACAGCAAATATTGAACAAAACTGCAAACAACGCAGCACAAAAATTAGTTCTTACATTAATGTTTTCTTGCCTGTCTTCCGAAATTCAGTTTCCCATATTCTAAATCTTCTTTCCAGACTGCCGTCATTAGAAGAAAGGATCGTGATCGTCACTTAGAAGAATTGTCGAATAACGGTTCGAAATATCAGTACTGCACGCGGAGTGCCAGTTCGAGAAGGCTTTGTGCAAACTGGCAATAAAATTAATCTGTTTCTCCAATGTACTTTATTCACTATTTTTTATTGCTGCGGGGAATATTTTCAGCGAAAGCCTGCAGTTTTTTAGCATGTCCGGCCTTCACTTTTGCTGTTATACGTGCTGCTTTTAGGAAAGTTCCTGTACGATCCGTATACACTTACACTCCATTTTACACAAGGTTATGTTAATTGTGTATCTCCTAATTCTGACACTCTACAATCACTGTATGCTAGCGGGCCTGTGTCACATTCGTGTCTGTCAACGTTAACAAACACAATCACATCAGATACGAAACATTTCTAAAAAGTGCCTACTTGATCCGAAAGTACTTGGGTGCTTTTATGCACTACCCGAAGGCGAATTTCCTCAAGCCTATTTCAATGACCTCGTAACTCCAATAGAGTGTAGATGCCAAACAAAGCCATTGCATCCGCGGAAAGTTTCGTCGGCTCTTTCAATTTTTTCAGTTTGTATTCGGTGTTCGCAGATTCTGATCTGTTGCGATCCGTTGTTTGTTCATTGTGAAGCTCGTGTGTACAAGGTAGTCTATCCTTGGGGCAGACCTGTTATGGTCGTCGTGAAGAAGGAGACACGATTGCTGGAACAAAGCCTTTGTTCGCATGACTTGTCGGCCTCTTGCTCGAGTTTATCATCAGAAACATTATCAATATTTACAGGATGCAGTCATCATGCCACCGCATACTTAAGACAATTAAGGCCCCCTTTTAGGCTAACATTACTCCCAACGCCAGGGGCAGTGGGTCAGCTGGTTGAACAATCATTGAACCAAACCCCAACACCCTTGGAGAAATTGAAGCAAATAACGACGCCACACCAAGTGCAACAATCCCTGATGATGGAGGGGAGTCATAAATTATTATAGGTACAGTATGTGGGCCAACTCATGAAATGTCAACCGAAATTCCGATATGCCTTTTCGTTTCGAAAAGATTAATTAAGTAGAGTTGTAAAACTAATCGTCGTGCAAAAAATTCTTATAATAATTCATTTACCTCAGGATGCCGGTATTCGAGTGAAGTTCTTTCCGGCTGCATGCAAAACTACACTGTAAAAAATGAGTACTTATTTAGCAGCTCCATATGTATGAACTACTGGTATCTGCTTTTGTCTCTGCTGATGGGTTCTTGCAGGAATCGGAGACGTCAGACAAATAAAGCTGTTTGTCCGCGATCGTGTTTCCTTCACAACGGCTTCCTGGGACTCGTCTTTTCGCTTTTATTATCCTCCTATGGTTCTCTTAAACGTCGTATTTTTAGAAGACAAATCAATTTTCTACCATATAACTACTTCAGCTTCGACCTGAGATATAACCGTCACAAATTAGTGCCGGGTGTTTTAGTAAAAAGTCGTTATTGATCAGGAACCCTATTTGCCGTTTGCTGAATTTCGGCAGTTTGACGGTCACGAGTAACGACGGTAACTGTGTGTGCCGCGGGGCGGACTCAGAACGGGACTGGTACGGCACCCACTGTACTCCCGCCTCCATCGCCTAGCTTGCGCCGATGACAAGACAAAGTCATGACGACCGGGCGGAGTAAATGACAGAGCCAAATGTAGCGGCCGAGGACATCAAGGGTAGCACACACAAAAGTAAGAAAACGCTGACAGGAGATCCTGGCGGAGATAGATCTGAACAGAACCGTTAACATCTCTCGATACGCATCCATACGCAGGAGAAGAAGGCATTTCGGGTAAGGGATAAATTGTAATATGACGAGATTGCACGGGAAAAGCGTATAATAATCGTTAATAGTACAGGAAGGATAGTTACATCTGTAGAATAACCTGTCTGGGTGGAGAGGCGATACCAACATGCCAGCTAGTAAACCGGTGGGGAGCGCAGCGCTGGGGGCAACTGCAGGGGGGGGGGGCGAGGGAGTGCCGATGTAGCGAAGAGAGCGATACGAGTGTTACGTTGCGGTACGGTACGGGGGAAGGGATCGGCGGAAGAGAGAGGAAGGGACACCGGGCATCTTCACCAACACGCGGCTACGCCATCTTCACCCTCGCGCCAAAAAGTGTTACATCATTCGAACAATTCTGTCCGTGCCAACGGACGTTACACCAAACAGTCCTTCTGCATGTGCTGCGTGTTTCAGGCCACCGTATGTGGCGACTCGGAGCTCACTCGCGTGAGACTGCCATAAAGGCAGCATAAGCAAGGAGCCTGACTATCGATTCTGCGATGGACCGAATTATCCCGTCAACTGTCAACCTTCCAAGCCATGACTTGTAGCAACGGTTGTCAGTATTCGCGTAAGCGATAAAAAATCCTGGTAATGAAGTCCAGACTAAAATAGCAAACGCTCCAAAACGCAAAATGTTGCGCTTACCGTATTTCTGGGAGGAGCATTGTCAGAAAATACGCCCGTCGTTTTGGTGGTGGTTGTGCTTTCTGCACTATTTGTGCTTTTTAATTAAGTCTAGATTGAGGATTCTGCTGCAATCAAAGAACCCTGCGTAACACTAACTGGAATCAATGGCTGTTTTTTTAACTGCGCAAAATTATAAAATTTAGTTTGAAGGACTTACTAACCAGAAATAAAATCCTACAGTATTCTGGTAAGGTGCGAATTTTTGCTTGAGAAGTATTCGAGCTGCCTGCTCAATTTGTACCTGCGAATAAACCAGTGCATATATGGTGCTAACATTCTGCTTATTTTCGATGCCTGATACACAAAATATAGGCAGTTACATTTACAGACGCACATATCTAAAGCAGCGGAGGTCGCTGCAGTTGTTCATTGACTGTGGCCTCGAGCAAATCGCGGCTTATGCGATCATCACATCTCACAAGAATTTTAGCCACATCGAACTTGATTATGTTTCCGGGTCTCGTCAAATGAACCGCGACTTGTAAGTTGGAGTCATTTCTCCCATTGCTGTCCTTGTTCGGCAATTCGGGTTTCGAGGAGTCTTCTAGTTCCTCCGACGTAATTGATTTGTCCGCAAAAGCCCCAGATTCGATAAATGACTCAAACTCTCAAGTCGCGGCTCATTCAAAGAGACCCGGACACACATTCAAGTTCTACGACCCCGCAATTCTCGCGAGAAGTAGTAATCGCGTGAACCGCAAATTTCTAGAGTCATGGTTCACGCGTCACTATTCCATTAACATTTGCAGTGTCCTCCCCGCACCATGTTTAGTGCTGAGACTTAGTTTGGACAAAGTAGTTAGCCACACGGGGAGTGCGTAGGCCGGTGCGTCAGATGACGGAGCCATCACCACGCCAGCTTACGACTTGCATGTCGACAAGTAAGCATTTGGTACACCAGAGGGCAGCCATCTTTGATGAAGAGGGGATCCGTTAACTGTCATGGGTATGTACTAACATTAGCAGTTGCATCCTATAAATACTGCAGTCTCCTGTGTACGAAATACCCGTAGCTGGTACTGTCCCTGCTGATGGGTTTGAGTGTGAGTCTGAAAGGTCAGACGCATAAAGTCCTTGTTCTAGCCATCACATCCACTCCATCTCAACCACGTCCCGCCACTCGCATTTTCGTTTGTATCGGAAAATTTTTTCCCTGCCTTTGCTGTTTAAATCTATTCAACTAAACTTTGTTGAGGGATACAGCAAGCGTTCATTTTCGCATTTGATTAGTTGAGGCTTCGGTTTCATTTACAATTTTTCCTTAAAGAAATTTTGATTTTGACTTTAAAGTAATTTTCTTATCTTTGTATTAATCAATAGATTTGTTATCAGATACCTCTGGGGATACTACCGTAACAAGTAACAATAGATTTCGAGAGCATTTTAGAACAAGTTGACAGACTCTGTACAATATTTAGTTCATGCTTATGGAATAAGCAGTCAGATGCTTAAAAACGTCAGCTAACAGTTGAGAAACTCCTTCTATTGAAAAAGTAGATTGAGTGCGATTTGATTGGCTTTCAATAGGAAAAAACTGCCGCTCATTAAAGGGTAGATATGCGGGTCGGACAGAACTGGCCTACCTATAATAGTGCATAAGGGATTCGAAGCAGACATCGTTAAGGTAGAGATCCTGAACAGGATGAGCCTGTCCCCGTCAGAGTGGCGGTATGAGAGAAAGCCATACGCGATCGGTTAGAGCCCGCTTAGTTTCTAGGTGAGGAGGAGACATTGAAGACTGGGGCGGTCGTCAAAGCGTACGGGGAGATGCAACCATGACACTTCTTTGCTGACCGACCAAACTACTAGCAGATGGCTAAAACACAGAATTCCGCCGAGAATGACAATAGACCGTTTCAGGTCGAAAATGAGAAGATGACATCAAGGACCGCGAAAATCATCGCTACGGGGGAGGAGTAATAACAGGGATTTGGTAGCCAATTAAGAACAAATGGTTGTAAAAATATGAGCGATAGTTTCCACCTGAACAAGCAAGACAGGAATTATCTACTAGTAAATCCCAGAAGGACCCTTGTCAAAGTTGAGAAGTTGAGGGTTCGGCAATGAAACGGTCAATAGTGACTTTGTACTTTCCAGTGTAAGGTGCTTGCGTGGTTGCGATTTAAATACCGATAACTCAGCCGATGACCTAAGTTCTGGTGAAAAATTACTGCAAAGGAGGGCATATCTGGATGCAAAACGAGGGAGCATTTAGATGTGGAGCAGAGAGGCGGCGAAATCACCTTGGGGGAGTTACAAGTGACTTAAGACCGATCCCCCGGAGTAGGAGTGTCAGTGCGCGGAAGACGAGAGCTAGAGTTAATGCGAAACAGGAAACAAAGGGCAGCATCGAGTCTTCTAATCCATAAAAATTTCGCCAACTGACACACCTCAGTATAAAAATACTGGATGCAGCTTGAAAGAGGAGTTTTCGAGTAAAAACTCTGAAAATATTTGATTTTATTACGGACATATGAGTCCGTTAAACCAAAAAAGGGCAACAGTACTCAAAGAGGGGAAGAAAATTATGTGATACGAACCCACATATCTGCGCAGATTTAGTAGAGACTATCTGCATGGGATGATAAAGCACGCTTGTTTGTATAACTTATACTTAGGTCCTTTTTGGCAAAGCATTCCAAGGGTGGGCCATTCTGAAAAATTATGGGACCTGGAAGTTCGGTGGGAGCAGAAGACATGAAACTGTACTTGGATGACAAAAACCCCATCTACCTTGTTGAACTCCATTTCCATAAGCGTAGTAAATCGGCATTAATTTTTTCAACGCAAGCATTTGCGGTGTCCTTAGAATATGAGCCATCGGCGTAAATTAACGTCTGCGACTTTCTGGCTTCAGTTGAAATATCGTTGATGTAAAGAAGGAAGAGTAGAGGACCCAGAACCGAGACTTGAAGTACGCCACTTATGATCGAGTTAGGCATTGAGTAGCTGACTTTTGACGGCAGTTAGATAGGCAGGACACGGTAAAGTAGGGTAGAGGAGGCCGGGTACCGAGAGCTTTCAATTTTACCAGAAGACGTTGATGTGACACCTTGTCGAAGCCTCTGCTAAGATCATAGTAGGTATCTACCACTGACTGCTGCCTATTACGAAGAGAAGTGATTAGATTAAGAAATGCCAAGTGGCAAGTTTCGTAGGACTTTTCAGGTAAAAATCCATGCTGGCTAGATTTCTGGAGCTGATTATCTACACAGAAAGGAAAAATTTCCTTTAAAATTATCCTTTCAAGACGTTTTACTAGAGACGGAGTTTTGTGTACGTCCCGATAATTGCTAACATCGGACGGAGATTTGGACTCGAAGCCAGAAATGATAATTGACGTCTTCCATGTTTACGGGAAAAATCCGTTCAAACTACGAATCAAGAATAAATGACTAAGCGATATGGGGAGGTCGGATGCCTGTTTGATAATCGAATTTGAAATCTCATTCGTTCAAGAGCAGTGTGGGTTTTTCGAGGGAATTGTGTGTTTCTTAATTAGATCTGAGGAGACATCGACTGTAGTCAGTGTCCTGTCTGTAGGTGAACGACAGAAAGGGACCGGTCTGGACTCAATGCTAAGGTGTTTTGCAGAGAATGCACTAAACAACTCTGCCTTGTCAGTGTCATCGATAAGGACGATTTTACTATCGTTTAGCAAGGATGAAATTTCGTGGGCATGTTTAGAGGAGGACCGAAGACGGAAGATTCTAGCGACGGATTCGGTAGGGTTCGGGCCACTGAGAGCAAGTGATTCTCTTTGCTGTCGCGCGCTTGACGTACCCTCGAGACCTTTCCGAAAATTTTTCTGATTCTTAGACTAATGGACAAGGAACTAGTGGAAAAGTCACGCAGCTGCTGTCTCAACTTTTTTAGTCTATTGCGAGGAGAATAAGGAACAAGGGAATCCGAAGAGTTAGACTTGAGGAATCTACGAGGCACAAATTCTAAGATGTCTTTGCTGCATCATTATAGGAGAAAAAGCCACACCAATCCAATGATTCAGTATAATTATTTATTAAGTCGCTGTCCATGCAATCGTAATTTAGGGAGATCATGACTGTGCTGAACTTCTTTGAAAAGGTAGACGACAATGAATTAATACGTGGTCATTATCAAAAAGGTCTACTTTGAAGGCTACAATAAAGGAGCAATGTCATCGACGAAGATTAGATCTTAAATGAGATAAGCTATTACTGGAGAGCTCACAAGCGGAGGCCAATTATAAAAGTTGATAATATCTTGGAAAGGTTGGAATCTAGGTGGGCAAATACTCGAAACCCAGTCTATTTCAGGAAAGTTAAAATTTCCAGTGATTATTTTACCATCGAAAGCAGATTGCAAAATTGACTTAGAGATTTCATGAAGTTGTGCATCATCACTGGGTGAAGAATTTGGGGGATTGCTAATACAGTCGATAATGGCCTTTTTGTGGCGAGAGAACAACAGATGCAAAGCAGGAGTTTTCCGTGAATGAGGAGGCGTCCAAGTAATAGGGAGAGTGCTTTAGGTAGTATCTAAGATAAAGAAGACAACCACATCTAATTGTGCTGTCTTGATGGTAGAAATCGAAGTCATCTATAAAAAGAAAAGAGTCAGAAATTAGAGGATGGGTCAAGGATTCCGTTTTACATATAATATCGGGCGTCACTTCGGGAAAGATAGCTCTGATTTGGGCCCTCTTGTTTATAACAAACCTGACATTTAGTAATCTTATATTCAGTGCATTTTGAGCAACATGGCTATTGTCGACGGTATTTGGAAAAAAATTTGGAGGTGGATACGTAAGCTATAAATTATTTTTATTTGGGGAATAAGTATCAGTGCGTCCAAAATTATTGACATATGGGGAGTTAGCAAGAGAAGGCTGGGCGGGAGACCTAAAAGATGTAGGGATATAGTTTTCGGATGCTGGAATACTAAGCGAGTTAGAACACGGGGAGGCTTATTGGTAGGGAACTTTGGGAGGAGGGAGCCTAGAAGGAAGTAGAGACATTCGGGAGAATGAAGGCAGCTATGAGAATTAAAAGGTGGGAAACCAGGTCAAGGATGGAATTTAAAGGAAATAGGTTGACTTACAGTTGGCTTTAAGTGGTGGAAAGCCTGAACTAGTTCGGGGGGTAAACGAGCTAGGGCAATTCACATAAGGGCTATTTACAGGTAGTTAGTGGGGCTTTGGTAAATAGCCGGTATCCGGGACAGAGAATTATTTAGGGTTATAAATGAAGCTATGGGGTTTATAGACGAGGTCGGCTGTAAGGGCTAAGTAAATCTAAGAGGAAGCGGCACAACACTAGATGGAGTTATGCGACCTTTCTTTTGGGCCAGCGTTGGATTCCGTTTTTCGCCCACATCGTTCTGACATCATGCCACAGGTAACTTTAATCGAGAATTCCGAGAACCCTGTCGAAGTAGGGGAGCTATCGGTTCACTTGGTGCAGACGGATTTTCGTGCGTTCCAGGAAGACTGGCAGACAGATTAAGGGCGAAAGCTGAGGCTCCTGCTAATTTGGAGATAGACGGAGACGTTAGGTGGCTTGAGTGGAAGGGAGATATAGGAGTAAGGGGAAGCAATGAATCGGATTTCGGAGGGGTGTGATTAACTGAATTCTTACGGCGACTTGTAAAATGACCGAATTAGTGAGCATTTGACTGAGAAGACGGGGGTTTATGTAAAATAGGGACCCACTTCTAGGTTCATTGGAGGTAAGATCATGAAAAAGAAAAAA
The DNA here is from genome assembly GCA_902702965.1 of Spirometra erinaceieuropaei. Taxonomy (NCBI): domain Eukaryota; kingdom Metazoa; phylum Platyhelminthes; class Cestoda; order Diphyllobothriidea; family Diphyllobothriidae; genus Spirometra; species Spirometra erinaceieuropaei. Next base: position 2,594,895 of record CACRXP010000004.1, read on the forward strand.
TTTCGCGTTTCCTAGATATGCAGACACACGATCTCAGTGGACAAAGATAGAGTAAACCTGAACTCGTGAAAACAGGTTTACTAAAACGGGCGAATTTTTGTTAAGGGAAGAGAGGCGTTTGACATCCACACGAGTGCAGGAAATCACCCGCGATGTCAACTGGCCATGCAGATCGAAGGACACATTTCAATTAGAAGTTATGAGCTTTTTTCTGTTTATCACTTGATCCACTAGCAGTCTGATGAACGAGTGAATCAAGATGCTAGCATTCTTGAGTGGGAACATCAGTGATATCCCCATCAAACACTTTCCCCAGAATCAAGAACACAATGCCAAACTTCAGCAAAAAACCGTTGAAACGTAAAGTGCAAGCAGATCAAGCTGCCTATCAATAACAACGGGTGACGAATGACCATTAATTCTTTCAGACCTGGATTTAATGGAGCCTAGATACAGAACACGAAAGCTTTCGCAGACATGCGACTTTTTTTCTCATTTTATCTCGAGGTAGGTTGGAGTTAAGTAAAACTTGTGACAGATCTGACGGACAAATTTCAGCGAGAGGTTAACGGTGTAAAGAACATGTACACGGTTAAAGACGGTTTGAATGCACAAAGTACGAATTGAAAAATGCGACTGCTAATCAATGGACACAGTCTAGCAAAACTCAAAAGAGAAACGGAAACCAATATTTCTAAAAGAATAGACCACTATTTAAAGGGCTTTATTCAAAAAAGCAAAGACCTGAAGTCTTTGTATCTCTTACAAAAATCCACTCATCTTCAAATTTTAAACCAGCGGCTTAATCCTGTCTTGACCTTATTTTCAACCCAAAATTTTCGCACAATTTCTTTTGTGCTCCCTGAATCACGTGTCGCGCACTTTCCATTTGAGCAGTTGATGAAGACCTTTAGAACGTGCGCTCGTAGACATTGACTAGTTAACCCCCCTTTTCTCCAAATGTCTTTAAAAGAACGCATGTAATGCCCGTAAACGCGTGTAGCGCAAACAGATCAAACTGAATACCCTAACGGCAGCACCTGGAAATATGTGCGTACTTCACCACTCAAACCATCATTTTGGCATGCCAGTATTTCCATAATAAATAATGTTTCCCAAATCCACTGATCCCCTCCATTCGTCCTTTATTTAGTGATTCTCCATGCTGTCGGCACGAGCAATAAAATTAACCCAAACGATAAAGTAAGCTGTATGCAGAAACAGTAAGGTTCATCATTTTGGACATCAAACTGATAGACTCGAGTAATGGTATGAAGGAAAAATTGGCGAATGTTCACCGGAGGTATAAAAAAACAGACATAGGATGCTGTCCCGCGACCTGGTCGGTGACTGGCAGGACACCGACTATGAATTATGAAGCCCGCGGAAACTGTTATAGAGGATGCTGTCAGAAATGCCAGGGTTCAGCAGAGTCGACAGGAAGATAACCACCGAAATATATGGGGAGAGGGGACTGTAGGGGGGTGCCGAGGTAGGCTACGGTAATAACGAGGGACAGCCAACATTGGTCAGCTGACTAAGTCTTGGAATACATGGACCGACTGGTGGCTGCGTTTTCCATCGTAACCAAGTCTAAAGATTAGAAATTATGCAATAGGGCTAACTTCCACCGGCTGGTCCCTAATCGTTAGAGGAAGCAGGGACCAAAGATTTGCTTTAGTGGAGGCAGGAGAAGAGGGCCGTTGTTGACGCCATTGACACCAAAATCTTGTTGCTGTGTATTAGCCTACCCGAAAGAAATAAGCTCACACTCTAAAGAAATGCAAATATATACATATATTCCGAATTGTAGTTAGTACACCTGGCTCAGGTAATTGAGTAAATGGATATAAGAAGTCGATCGTTGAAACCAATTGTTTATTTAAACAACGGCTCGAACTCTTATGAGAGACCATCGTCAAGGAATAAAAAACTGTACAAATTATCGCATATTTAGCTCACCTCTACCGGTGATGACATTCAGCTGCGTTGTTGATTTGCTCACGCGGTGCCTAGTAGACTGGCAGCTCGATATGTCGATTAATCGAGTCCTCGGTTGACTGTCACGCTTCCTGCAGCAGCCGAGCAACTCGGTCGTCCGCCTGACTCAGTATTCTCTCACACTCAAAGTCAGAACCGTGCCCTGACAAGGAAGCGTCGGCGGCTTCCGTCTCACAGCCAATTCATGTTAATGCAATCTCGTGTGAACCCGTTTGCCGGTTTCACCAACATCATTGGCATGGCTATCCATTAAGGGATCCCCGATTTCTGATTGAAGGGAATCTGGTCCTTAGAGTGCATGAAGTGCCAGCGGATTGTTACTTCAGGTCTGTGAGCGACGCCAATTCCAAATTCACTAATCCGTCTAGCGAATTATTACGAAACACCAGCCATGTACGGCACCGCACACCAGCACTTCGGTTTCGGTCGCCCCTTTCGGTTTTCTTCCTCGGGTTCCTCTCTTGCACTTTTCGGCAGAATTCCCAGGGTAGTCGTTCACTGTGAAGAGTTTCCACAGAGACTGGACCTCGACCTTGCCGGCTGGATCGGTGCACTGGGTTTCTACATGCTGGTAGGTATTCTCACGCAGCTGGTCGTTGAGTAAACTTAGATTACAAAAGGTTTTTGTCGCCTTCATATAAACCGTTGTGTTAAGTTCCCCGACGCCTTTTTGAATAAGTACGTCATGAAACGGCAACTGACAATCTGATTTTTTAATCGGCCATTTATAAACCTATGTGACCTAGTGTCTTAGGGGTTGCGTAGCGCCCTTGTCCGAACTCTCCGAAATTTTTCGCATTTTTGAATACGCCATAAGCAGCCGCGAAACGGCGCATCACCAAGCTGCCGCTTTAACCCTTAAGCATATGGAAAAATACCCTATGTGCGGTCTAGTTTCTGACAACACATGATTTACAAATGAAACGAGCAAAGTACTAACAGTCTGAGGGAAATGCTCTTATTTATAATATCCCTGTGTTGTGCATTGATAGTCTTAAATGGGGCCTGGCAGCAAAAATGGCTACTATGTTAGAACTATGCGAGGTTTCATATTTGGCGAATTTGCATATAAGGGATTGATTATGCGATGGTTAATATAACAACCGTTCTTAAGTAAGCTTTTCCAATTGGACGTACATTTTAGAATTCCGGCTAAAATTTCATGATATAGCATATCTACTATGTGCGACCGTAAGGACCATTCCCATAGAGAGGAACGCCTAAATAATCAATAACTGGGCAAATGTTTTCAAGAAGAATATTTTCTTAAAGGTTTTAGTAAAAACCAAATACAAACATTAGAACTCGCAAACTGTTCTCGGAAGTTTCGAGTCAACCCAGTGCCTCAGTGGACCCCATTTTTGGCAAAACCCGCACAGTAATTTTACTGTTGAAAAGTTCTCTTAATATGCAGATGACGAAATGATTAAGATTGCATCCGCTAATGCTTTTAGAACGTTTTCGCCCCCATTTCGCCTGTCAGCGTGTGTCTTTATGGAGGCATGTGTTTCTCTGACGTCTCTATTAGCAAAATCAAGAAAAGCCGCCTTTTCTTTAACCAAACTCGAACGGCGACAAAAAGAAAAAGTACGCTAATTTTTCGCAACAAGCTTTTGAAACACGTGATTGGACATTACTTACTTAATTTTATGCCAGAATTCACGTAGCACTTACTCTTGATGGGCATTTATTCAGAATTATTGTTGAAGGGTTTTTAATGTTACCATGCTTATGAAGTTTTACTTACTCGATTATTTGCGCCATCAGGCTTTTTTAGTGGCCAAATCTGGGCCTCATCATTTGACACGACTGTTTTCACTGTCTGCATTTCCACTCTTTAAAAATTGTTATTTATATCAAGACAAATAATGCCTTCAAATATTTACCTTATTTTTTAAAATTTAACTGCAGTTCGTCCGTTATTCGTTAGATTTTTTGGGGTATTCATTTGGACTAGTTTACGACTGCTTGGTGTTTATTCGTTAACGTACGCACACTCCATGCGATAGGCTACCTGCTGTATTTTAACGGGACGGGCAGCTGGCTGAATGTGGCTGACTTCAGATCACTGTGGCGGCTATTATTAGTGTGTTAGAACTGGACCGCCAGTCTGGTGTTTACGCAGACGTAGTCCAATTTACAGTACGATGACCTGGACCCCATAGTTTTTTTTCAGAAACTGAGCTCACAAAGACGTAGCTATCATGTCATCGTTGGAGCCACAGGTTTATGCGTCTGGCATTTCAGGTTCACGTATTATTCAAGCGACGGAAACATTTTCTTCCAAACTGCTAATTTCAGTTCATCATTGCCACCACTATCGTCAAAACCACAAGCACCACTACTATCACCACTGCTATTACCATTACTACCACTACCTCATTCGAGGAAGCTCAACAACTCATTTTGCATACGCAGTATGATCTATGTATGAACGATTCTTGAACCCCACAAAGTGTTATGTGGTAAACTGCTACTAGACAAATACACACAAAGAAGACGATGAGTCGCAGTAATGCCCTTCAGGCTTATTTCAAGGCAAGTGCAGCAGAACATCTCTGTCCGGACAATTTGATATCAGTACATCCGACCGCTTACAGAAATCACGCATTTCTTCTTTTAACACCGATATCTTGAAGATCAAACGTTTTCCTACTTTGTTATCCAATCTTTGTCAAAAGAATCACAAAAGACAGGGGTTTGGTTGTGTTTTTTTGCACTGATGTGCCATTTGCGAATTCGAAAGCAAACGTTTGCAGACGGTGCAAGTGTACCCGGAAATATAGCTTTTAGCTTACCGTGAAAATTCGGGATTCGGCGGCGGCCTTGAAAGAAGGGGTGCGTGCAAGAGTACCGACTGTGATAGTGATATAAATCGTCCTATGTAGGCATGAATAAATATATAGAGCAAGCACTCAAGCACTCCACACGCAGTCTTACAGCAGGCTGACTCAGCGCGTAATTCCCCATTGGAGTAATTTCTTCAGAACAAAGAAGACAGCTTACAACTCAAATCTTGGTAAGTTGAGACGGTCTTAGTTCATACTGTGCATTTAATAGCTGTGATGTTTACGCAAGAAGTAGCTATAATATTGTCAAAAGTGGTGTTTTTTTCATCCACATTGTAATCATTTTTTGAATGCAGAACTTCGGCTGCAAGTTACGGAAAGTCGAATTGATGCATAAGATTCTGACCTTTCTTCTGAAACCTTAATGGGTCTTAAAAGTCAACGCTTGTCCAGCTTATTTTCTGCACAAGCAAACCGAAACCCAGGAATGGATGCCACTCGTGCAATTTCATTAAAATGCAGATTTCCACGTATGATTGTAGGTTTTCACAACATAGCCGAATTGTCCCCTATCTGACGTGGGTGCAACCGGGCAGATTGCCACCCGGTGAACGATTCAACAGCCGGCCCGACTGTCGTTGTAGTGCTTTCTAACCGCAAACGTTTTTTTACTCTGAACGAGGTATATTGGATTAGCATCTAATGGTCTCCATGTTTGTTATGCATCAGCATAGATTTCTTCCTCAGTAACCTTCAAAGGTGTGGCGCAGACACCCTGAATCAGAGCCTAATGGCGAGTTGCATCCCCTCCACTTTACTGCCAACGAGCGTTTGAGTAGCCGCTTCTCCCCCTGTTTTGCATGCAACGGCCTAGATGAGCAATATTCGCTAAATTATATGCCATATCAATGGATCGTCTGCGCATTCAGTTGCTCTAGACATTATTTCCCGCCATTCCAAAGTCAATCAAGTTAAGAGCGCGCGTTTTCATTTCCTCTAGTATTACGATTTTACCAGGCCCGGTGATTGTGATAAGTAGTAGTGCACAGTCTGTTGGCAATATGACAGGATTATATTTCCTACATTGATCCTGCGCTAGGTAGGCTAAATGATTGATCTAGGCTTAAAAATAATTGAGGTCGCCCACTTCTAAAAACATGTACTTAATACTCACATCTAGACCATTCCCTTCGGAAAGTAAAGGAGAACGCAAAATGGCTTTTTTCGAACATGAGGAAATCACTTGTGTATGCAAAAGCAGGCAGACCTCCACACCAGTGGTTCATGCAGCAAGTTCTTAAATAACAGCGCAGAACGAAAATGGTGATAAGCACTTCGGCCCGGAGTTCAAACGCCATCCAAAGTCTTAATATTATAGGTACCAAGAGTCTCCTTCGTCAACTGTGTCCAGTTCGTATCTGTATGCGCGAGTTTCCAGTTTTCTGAGAGAGTTTAAGAGGACGCTAGACGTATATGGCCAGCAAGTTGCACCACAATCTGTCTTCGTCCTTGGCCTGTTTTTGAACACCGAAATCATTAAAAACAATTATCATCATCGCATACGCGGAGTCCTCATTCATTGGATTCAGGTTAAGTTGGAATTGTATTACTATATCCTAGCCGACTTCAGTCTGGTGGTTAGTTGCCTGTTCTTAATCTTTGCTACCTGTATGGATTTTGTTTGATTCGGGGAGCCAATAAATTGACGTGTGACCATTCTTTATTTATTGGAACTATGTGCCAATGAGGTACGTTGCACCATCTGCAAATCGCAATGGCGTTCACACTTTACAAGTATATTGTGCGATAGAAAATTTTAGTGTATCATGCAAAGATTAATGCGATAAGGAGCAAGATAAATAAATTTTTCTGAAAATCAGCCAAGTGCGACTGAAGTGTGTCAATGTACGTCCTGTTGATTGGAATTTCCCACATCAAGGAGAGCGGGTGGAAGGAGTCGTACAGCGGTCACTGCCAGTAAATAAATCAAAAACTACTGTTTAGTGCGTTCGTTTCACTGTAGTCTTGATTCATGTATTGTTCAGCATAAATCGACCAACTGCTGAATACAAAGCGTTTTTCAGGAGCAACTTTTCAGCGAATAATTTTGATCATTTAGACGGCATGAATCAAACGATAAAAAATTTCAACTCTCCTTTGCCGTGCATATAAACAGTGCGTTTAGAGAAATGAGGTAAGTAGCAGACAGTGGGAGCAAAAACAGTGTTCGCGTCCATATCGCCAGGATTCGAGGGGAAAATATGTCAAGGTGAGCTCGTCTGTAGGTCTCTTACTGAGTCACTGAAACGAAACCTTTCGTGTAGAGACAGGGGAGACCACGTAAGTCATTTTCAGGACAGCGGGCCCGTGGCCCAGTGGTTAGGGGCGTTGGACTTCTAACTAACAGGTCGCGAGTTAGAGCCACAGGTTTTCCACACTTCGGGGTCGGGTATGACTGGCTGCCGACGGTCAATAAGCCAGAAATGGCCATTTCAGGCTCCCTTGTCTTTGTCGATAATAACATTCTGCCCATATCATACGCCGTTGTGTGGCTGCTGGTTGGGCTCGGGAGAGTCCGTAAGACACAACGGAGCGAGTGAGTTTCGTAGAAACCATCGGCCAGCACCCCTCTACCATTTTCAACTTGCCGGTCTTTCGTCAGTCAGCCATGAGGCGGTTGCTCTTTCAGTCTTGTGCAACAGAGTAAACTGCCCTATGCTTCATTCGAACATTTCGACTTTCGTTTCATCATTCGATTTAAAAGATAATTTAAATTATCGACTACAATGGAACTGTAATGGAACCGCCTTCGGCGCCCAATTCTAAAGTATAACCTTCCATAAATGCTGTTACCAGTTATTTATATTTTCAAATTTTCTTATATAGGCGCAACCATGCGACTTTGTTCCTAAGTTAGTTTGGAATTACACAAATGCCTCATCTTTGTATGCGGTGACCTACAACAAATATGAAATATTTCGTCTCTATTTAAGGCACCCCTGTTCCAAATGGAAATAACCTTATAAGTCCATGAGAGGTCCCGTAGCCCCGCATGTAAGAGTGTTGACTGTGCTCGGCCGTACTCTTGTTGTTGTGGGTTTGAATCCCATCAAGTAGGTCAGGTGAATTATTCCAAACAGAATTATGCGCATGCAGGTCAGGTCTGGGTGCTGAGCAAAGAGGATTATTTCACCGTCAAAAGTATATCGTCACTGAATCCGGGAGCTTTCCTGTTTTATTTTTATAACATTTCCAACTGTCTTTGCAGCACTATGTGCAATCGCGGGTGACTGGGTTACTTATTTTACCTTTCAGCTTCAAATATCCAAAAATGAAGAGATGCGGACGCCTAGTAATCTTGGTATTGATGTTTCTTCTTCATTCGAAGGTAATGCGAATAATAACCCTTTTTGCATCTATATAACGCCCACTTATTCCCTTTTTGACTCCGATATAAGCAAATCGGAAGTATTCCTAACAGAAAAAATTCATTTGTGGAAGTGTCTCTAGCTCAGAAGATCTCAAAGCTTTAAATATGTAAATGAAATCGGGAAGCATGACGGGTCGGTAAATATGTCATCTACGTACCAAAAATAACGCAACGTTATTTATTTACCTAGCCCGTACAACATGTTCCACCGTATTCACGATGCTATTTTCCTCCACTTTTGCTAGTGGACAGCTGAAATTTACGCAAATTGTTTATATACCTTTTTACCGCTTGCTTCTCTATCCTGCTATATTTTCCACCTTTATGTATGCGATGAACAGTGCAAGGTATACATGATATTTAAATAAACTCTCATCTGAAAGTAATTTAAAACTAACCGTCTCCGACAAGATAAATATCGGTCAAGTCGAATGCTACCTTAAATCAGTCATGCCCTTGCGATTGAAGGGACTACTGCAGAGCTTGTTTGTGAATACCATTATTATTGAAGGTTACTGCTCATTCGGTTTAGTTACCTTCTTGTTGGTCGACGAAAGCCTGTCTCTGCACGAGACGGTAAGTTAAACAGACAGTAATGTTTCTGACGTCCATTGTAACATTCTGTGGGAGAATTAGTGTACCCGTTTGTCCGTCGGTCTAGTTGTTATTGCTCATAGGTCAAAACAATTCTCTGCGCGTTACGGTAGTTTAAATGGGCATCGCCGTCTCTGATATACCGAAAAATGTCCAAAAACCAATTATCCACCGCTCCGTGTAACCCCTATGAGGTGCCCAGCCACGCCTGAAGACCCGAATGCTTGATTGTTCGCAACTGTTTATTCTCCAGAAACGCGAGTCTGCTTATTTTGCGACTGATTTTCGCTGGAGACCGTACAAGTGGTCACTACTGACAGTTTAGCCAAAGGACATGCCCCTCACAACGGGCCACTAGGGGCTGAACTGGACAGCACAAGAGAAGATCAGGGCACGACCCCCAGCGTTCTTGCCAGGGTTTTGCGCCATAACCCTTCGGGAATGATCGACTGTTCATAAGTAGTGTATTGCCAAATATTGGGATATTTTATTCAGTGGAAACTCACCAACTCATGATTCGCGTATTTTTCCAAAAGCAGCAGATTTTCGATTTCATAGTATCCTCAAAGAAGCTAATCTATGAAAGGATCTCAGGCATCCTGAAAATGAAGCATGTAGAAATTCTGGGTTTGTGCACCAAAAATTAAAAAAACCATTATATTCATCTTTTCACACATATTTTAGGCAGGATGTTCAAAGTGAGTTTATTATAACTTGTGTACCTGAAAAGAAACGTTAAATTTATGCATAATATCTCTGAGGAATTTAATATCGCTCAGGTTTTAATTCGGCTGACAATGCTGAGTGATGCCAAATCCCTCGTTAATTTTTAAAGCTTGTTTACCAATTTTGTACCCCCCCCCCCCAAGATGCTAGTTTTCTTTCACTTTTTTATTTGTTTACGAGGTATCCCAACGACCTTGACAAAACACAGCCAACGTACGTTGAAAATACCGATTGCGACTATTTCTTGACATTTCAGGAGGTTGCAATGCAACATTTTTACTAAGGGCAAGATTTAAAACGCTGGGAAAAAAATGCGCACGTACAGAAAAAAATTTTCAAAGTTCCTTAAAGCACCTTTGTTATTACGCAGTAATTTGTTGCGTGAAATATAAACTCGACGTTAGTTTGGTTAAGTATTCAGATATGGTTCCTAATTAATTACTTGCGATATTTATCGTTGTTTGTAGGGATATAAAATGTTTACTTAAATCGACACATGTCAGTGCGGACGAATTTTTCATTAAATGCTAAATAAACCCTCAATTTTAAATTTGTACGTTGCACACAACGGTTTATAAGTGGTTATCTGCTAAAACGGATGTCTACTGACGTTTTTATTTGCATAAATTGTAGCGCACATTTGAGTTGGAAAATTAAGTGGGATTACAGGTAACCAGTTTTTTTTACTTTGTCGGCTTTTCATTCAAATAAAAAATAGGCTTTGAATGTAAACATATGGACTTTTTCATTATTTACTATCCTTTGTGCGTTGCTGCCTTTGTTAAAAAGTACCATAGGTTGCAGGCTTTTTACAAAAACAACAAAAGCGTTTCCTCCCAGCTTGACGTTTCCAATATCCCAACGAAACGAATCATTAAACACACCGTACATAGTATTCAACAAACAAAAACTGCTTGAATCCATTTCCATCATATCCCTGAAATAAAGTTAGGTTTTGGTAGTTAAATTACAGATTTATATCAAGTACCATGAAAAAGCATCGAAAACCAACAGTGACCACACGATAATCCGTTTGATCGTATGACAAATGTAGGAGACTGTAACTACTTGAAGATTTTTTCCACATTGCGCTTTCCCAGTTATGGTTATAACAACTCTCTGAGTATACTTAAGCTGTTACGCACTATAAAAGCAATTTTTTCTTTGTTATTTAGAGACGATAGGCACTGCGTGAAAGACATTCGGACAAGACTGAATAACGTAACAGCAGGAAAATGTCCTGAGAACATATTCTATACAACAACATTCTAGCAGTTAGCTTTCCGGGCCCCTGTACAGATCCGATTCTGGAAGTTCTGATCTAATCAGTACGTGTACTTCTCAATTACGCTCACGGTCTGCACATCTCGCACAACGGCTGTGGAAAAATTATTCCACAGTTACTAGATTCGTGGTGATGACAATTTTCAAAAAGTTCGCCGGGTTGTTCCTAAGCCCGCTGTTTTCGGGCTTATGAATATTTCTTGCAACGTAGTCTATGTGAATTAGAGGATTTTATACTAACTAAAGGTTCTGTAATAAAAAACGCGGATTTCGTAAAGTTGCTTTGGACATCACACAAACTCCAATTTGGATATTTTATGAGGACGTGAGGATGCACATTTAGCTTAAAATCATGCAAATCTTAGATAGTTTACCAAGACTGTAAATAGCCCTTCATCAAGGAGGAGCAATTACACGAACCATAAGTCAAAGTATTAAGCTGTTTCATATAATATGTTTGACTCTAGATAGTCAAATAAATGCCGGACAGTTCGATCGTCGGGTCCGATGATGTCTACATTGTGCTCCACAGTAAGGTGAAGCAGGCATGCCGACTTGCGCCTGAGTTAGTTTATAGTCAGAGTAGACTTTCGGGACACCTACCTCACTATCTTCTCCCCAACCTCGGCTGATGTCAGAACACAGTTACGAAGATCGGAGGTGAGAAAGGGCGCAGGTGGCCGGTGCGTCCAAAGCCGCCCCTAGACGTTTAGCCATGGCCGGTCGGGAGTGTCATCAAGGCCAAACTAAGAAGGGGTTATTTCAGCCTGACTCATAGACCACCAGCCCGCCACTCCACACAAACACACACTAGGCCAACTGCGAGGTCCAGGTTATTCCGTCAGTTGGAAACTTTCCAAGCCGCGGCTTTTAGCACATCGTGATAGGTTTATGGAGAGGAAAGTGCGCTGAGTCGTCGACCTCACTCTCTCTTCCCAATTCCAGGCCCCCACACTGTCCGAGCCGGTCAGTTGACAGGTGGGGGGGAGGATGGTTGCGGTGATTGACATCTCTCGTAACCTTGCCGTGCACGACCGAGCCTCACAAACACAAGCACCAGGATTTCACACAAGGCGGTTTAGGTGGCATACATCTCGCATGCATGGGAATGCCAGAGGTTACAGCAACAGTCGAGTACATATGTACATTTCTGCCAGCGTACCACCAAGAAATAGGTATTCTGTTGAAGGCACTAAAGGAACTTGTATTAAGATGCACACAGAATTTGCAGCTCCTTATTGACAACAAAATACAGTACGTGGGCTAACTCATAAAATGTCAAACAAAATTTCGAAATGCATTTTCGTTTCGAACAGAGTAATTAAGCAGTGCAAAATAACCCTATAATAATTCGGTTACCTCAGGATGTCTGAATCTGAATGAACTTCTTTTCGGCTGCATACAAAACCCACACTCTGTACAAAATGGCAAAATATGTAGCATGCATTTTTTCATTGATTTTTGATGCGCTTTTAAAGTAAATTATAATTCATGATAAACATGCATAAAATATTCATGATTTTGCTAATTCGATAGAAAATGACGTCTTCTATCAAATTTATGCTCGATGAAAGGGTATTATTCGATTCCAATAACTTTTGCAATCCCCAAATAATTTTGAACCTGGCCTGCACTTACACCTGCATTCAGGGTTTCCAATCTGCACGCCGTATATGTCACCGCGTATGGAATACCATACAGTAGGTGGGCAAACTCATAAAATATCAACCGAACTTCAGAAATGCGTTTTCGTTTCGAAATGACTAATTAAGTAGTGTTGCAAAACTAATCAGCCTGTAACATAATTCTATAATATTTCACTCACCTTGGGATGTCGGCTTTTGAATGAACTTCCTTTCGGCTTCACACAAACCTACACTCTGTAAAAATGACTACTTAATTAGCATGCCTTTTTTCGCATTGATTTTCGATGCCCCTAAACGTCCAATTAAATTTCTTGAAAAGCATGCTTAAAAATATTTATTCTTTTGCTCATTCGGTAGAAAATTACGTTTTCTTCTAGTTTCATACTCGAGGTAGGGAAATAACTCGGTTTTAAAAAAAATTTTAAATGTGGGACTTTTAAATCCCGTGAAATGGCCGTTCATAAATCGTCATGTCTCTGCATTTAACAATGTGGCTTGCAATGTTAAGAGTATAGATCAAATTCACTGCTAAATTTTATGAACCCCATATGGTCTACTCCTAATACCATAGGGAAGTCTACGGTTTCTCATACGATGAAAATATGTGGCTTGTACTTTGGAAACCCGGAATCAAAGTGTAACGGTAGAGCGGGTTCAAAATTATTCGGCAATTAGAAAAGTTATTGAAAACCAAATTACACACAACGTTCGAGTATAAAATTGGAAGATGACATAATTATCTACCGGATAAGCAAAATAATGAATATTTTGATGCGTTTTTCATGAAATATAATTGGACTTTTAGGGGCATCGAAAATCAATGAGAAACATGTATGTCACTTTAGTTGTCGTTTTCTACAAAGAATATTTTTGCATGCAGCCGGAAAGAAGTTTATTCAAAAGCCGGCATCCTGAGGTAACTGAAATATTGTAGAACTACGTTGCGGGCTGACTAGTTTTACAACACTACTCAATTAAAATTTTTGAAACAAAAACGCATTTCGGAATTTCAGTTGATATTTCATGAGTTAGCCCACCTACTGTACATTCCTCTACGGTATTAAAAGCAGACTATATGGGGTTCATAAAATTTGGCAGGGCATTTGAGCCATACTGCTAACTTTACAAGCCGCACTGGTCAATGCAAAGACATGACGTTAAATGAACGTATGAAAAGTCTCACATTTAGAAACTTTTTTAAAACCGAATGGCAACCTTCCTTTGAGCATAAATTGAAAGAAGACGTCATTTTCTACCAAATGAGCACAAAATGAATATTTTATGCATGTTTATCATGAAGTATAATTTACTTTTTAAGCGCATCGAAAATCAATGAAAAAATTCCATGCTACATATGTTGTCATTTTGTACAGAGTGTCGGTTCTGTATGCAGCCGAAAAGAAGTTCATTCAGATGCAAGCATCCTGAGGTAGCCGAATTATTATTTTTTTGCACGATGATAAGCTTAACGGCATTACCTAATTAATCTGTTCGTAACGAAAACGCATTTTAAAATTTTGTTTGACATTTCATGAGTTAGTCCACCTACTGTCTATAGACGAATAGACGGAGTTGCAATGGGATCGCCTCATAGTCCTCTCCTAATCGATGTCTTCATGGGCAAGTTGGAAAAGTTACAGTTAAATGATCAAATCAACACGCTAAGTCACTACGTTCGCTGCGTTGACGACCAGACAAACCAACATCAACTCCCCCTTAGATTCTTTAAATCAAACAAACTTGTCGATCAAGTTTACACTGTAGGTGTAAACAGCAGGCTCTCTGTCTTTCCTATACGTCCTTCTAAACAGAAGAGCTGACAGCGGCATTTGAAGAAGCGTCTATCAAAAAGACACTTGGTTTGCGGAATATACGAACCTCTGCATTTTCATACCCCTTCAAAAGAAACGTAATTTAGGTGGTTATCTTGCAACAAGGGCTAAAAAATCCGTTCTGCAGACAGCGTTGATAAAGAATATAGAAGAATCCAGGACCTACTTCGTGAGAACGGGTATCCTGACAGATTTATTGTAAATAATCTAATCTGACGACCGGGCAAAACTCATTATACAGACGACGAAAAGAGAACTCTGTTCCTCAAAATTCCCTTTCAAGGAGACGCGGCAAGTGAAATTCTGAGAGGGCGTCTTGACCAAGCCGTTTCACGGACCTTTCCGGCAGCAAGAGTTTGAGTATTGTTTTCGACCAACCCCGTCTTACGCGGGGAGGTAAGGATCAGTTACCTGCTCAGGTCAGCTTCTTTACTTGCTTCTGTGGAGCAGGCTATATTGGTCGTATTAGTCGACGTCTATCCATAAGAATATGAGAATACCTGCCGGCATGGCTGAGGATGTGGCCTTCATGCATTTCGATTCATTGCCAACTAGGCTGTTATTTTATGTTTGAAAACTCCGCCTTCTTTGCAGGTAGGGGAAATGTATGCGACCTTGTACTTTGGTTCGCAATTATGATACTTTTAGGAAGATCGTACAAGTAAATGTTGTCTTCTACCTCCGCTTCTCGCGATGATACCTAGAAAGTTGTAGTATCCGTTGCAATGTTCTAGGAGTACAAGAGAGCCTCCTTACTATAACATGTGGAGACGTAATGGTTTGTGTCCGAAAAAAGGTACGACGCTCCGTGGAATACTAACAGTCTAAGCGAAGACGGTGGCCGTGGTAATGGCATATACTTATTACTGCTGGCCTCAGTCAAGGCCTAGACGTCAACGAATTAAGTAAAATGAAAATGTTCCTTGGGCAATTTTTGCATAATTGAGCTAAATTCACGTAAGTCCCGAAATCGAAGGCAAAATATACATGAACGTCTGTGTGTCCCTCTTTGACCCCAGGTAGGCAGGTGTTTGAGTTGACCCATCTTTTTAAGTGCAGTCAGGAGTAGTTGAGACTTGAAATTATAGTTTTAAATTGTTTACAATTGTGAGACTTTTAAAAAAGCTCGTATGGATATTCACGTCGTCTTCTGCATTTATTTCTTGCGATGCTACCTTGCAAGTCTCCAGGTTTGTCATATTCGATGTAAGGTTCTATGAGCATAGGAGGGCCCCCGCATGGCTGCTTTGGTTTCACTGTGATGAGATGCATAACACCTATCTTTTGAAAGTTTGAACACAGACGAAAAACGTTTGCTTTTTGCTGCATTTCCATGCCAGTGTCATATACATGAGAGCGCAGTTTCAGTGTCTTGAGTGAGAGGAAGATGTGTTTTATACAGATGCTTTTAGCAGAAATCTGTTACATTTATCCAGGCACAATGCAAATTGTTGATATGACCATTTTTGGGGTGCCATTTTACAGACGGCTGCGTATTTGTCCATATAAGGGTCCCCATTTACCGTGTAGGAATTCGCAGACCTGTTCTACAATCCGCAACTGAGGAATGTGCTGCATCCGAAGAACTAATAACATATTTTGACCAATTGTTTCATGATTTAGACACATGCGACTTTTTTAATATGACACTTTATCCAAAAAAGCTGTTTGCCCACGCAGTTCACAGGTCAGTTCTCCAACACAACTTTGGTGCACAGTCCTTAAATAATATGTGCATTTTCAGGATGAAATTTTATTACTGCCCGGTGTATGGATGCGCTCCATATCCACAGATCTAGATGTAAAAGAGTTTAAAGATATATCTGCCTTCCGATAGCCTTATGCATTTTGACAGAGGTTAAGTTCTTTGTACTTTCTTGGGACATTGGTCGTTTCTATAGTGAAGAAAGCGTTTAAGTTTCCAGCCTCACAATTAACAGTCAAACTCGCTCTAGCTAGTGAATATCAACCAAACAACTGGAAAGTGAATTACGATAAGTGTCTTATTTGGGTCGACGTTTGTGACCGTTTTCAGTTCTCTTAACCATCGACCACTTTTCGTAGTCTAGGCACACCCAGTAGCAATTACTCTCGGATATTTCTTAGAAATCTGTGCGTGTGGATAGATAATCTTGATATTTATCAGGTACATTGGAAGTTAATAAAAGCGAAATGACAAATGTTGACATATATTCCTTATTAAACCAGCTTGATGCGAAGTTCAAAGATCTGAAATTTAACCGTTGAGTTACCAGTTCGGAACAAAATTCCGAAGTTCTGTCACCTAATTATCTGTCCGCCCTATAGTTGGCATGCGATTTGACTATTTGTTGGTACATTCTGATCTACGAAGTGCCCTGCAATTTATCTGTTTTTAATGTGACAATAAAAATTCTCAGTAAACTGGCATTGCTTGTTGCTTTTAAATCATTAGAGTTTGTTCACTCAGTTACCGGCCGAACAATTTGCGCACATAAAATTTTGGTTACTGCACAAATAAACACTTTGACTCCAAGCTGTGTCTTGAATATCCAACTATCTGATTTTTGGCAATGAAAAAAGTTGGATCTCCATTTTCGAAATGATCATTTGGATACTTTATTGCTTTTGCAGGTTGGCGTGATAATGCATATTCTTCCGATACCAAGAAACACAAATAATTAAACATTGGCTTACTTATATTACCTCTCTGCATTCACCAACGACGGCATTCAGATAGGACTTTCTAACCAAACGCATTGGTTATACCTTTTCCGATAAAAATGCTTTAATTCATCGGATGCCATTCAATTGCCACTACCGATCTGTATTCCATTGAATACAGCATGATGGTAATGAAGCTGTTGAAAGTTGCTTAGAAATTTGCCTACTATTCATTTTCAAGTGTTATTTCTCATAATCACACCAAACGGTTTTTGTTTTATCCTTAAAGGGACCCCGATGTGCAAAATGTGCTTATTCAATTAGCATCAACATATGGCGGTTGCCTACTGTACGTTTGAATAGGGTTGCATTTATTCGGACGACTTGTTTTTGAATGTTTAGTAAAAATTTAGGCTATTTCCAACCCGTGATAGTCAGCATTTTTCATCAAATCTACTTTGAAAAATTCGAAGGCCACGAAGTGTTTCAAATCAAGGACATCATGGACACCGAGTCCGATAAATTAACAAACACTGTTGAAAATCATTAAATAGATTCGTGTTCGACTGAAATACCAACAATATTCCCAGGACCTGGCTGACAGTAGACTCTCAGTCATTGAGTTGCTGAGTCAGGAATGTAATCGCAATAATGTACGACAAATGAACTACCTTCCTCACACTTTAAAAATCCGGAGTTACTGTTCATCGTCAGAGATTTGGTGACTGTTCAGCCTTCGCCTCTCGTTCCATTCAAACTGTGAGATAACGCCTGCTGTACAAATGCACAGGGTTCACTACTCCCGCCCACAACGCCGCCCATGTCGATGTGTGCTCAGCTTGAACTGGTGCGATTACCTACACCGACCATCTGGACCCCGTGTGCAGAGTACAGCTCGCTACGCAGCAGTAAACCCCCAGCGACCGGCATGCTGTCACTCCGGAAGGTGTCATCTAGTCAACACGCCAATTTGGTATTAGGTGCGTACGTGCGAGGAAGTGGCTGTTTGTGCCAGCCAGGCACAACCAAACCAGCGACATGTTAGCCGAATTTGCTAAATGCGTTTTCCATTAGAAAGGATTAATTACTTGAGGTTGTAACATTGCTGACCACGCGACCAAATTATATAATATTTCGGACTCATCAGGATGTTGGCTTTCGAATGCGCTCTCATTCCATTTCCTGATAATAACGACTTTAAGAAACACGTCTTACTAAACTACTTTTCCGCAGCCTTGCAGCCTAAAATTATTTTGCAGAAAACATGCACAAAATATGCTTTCTCTTATTCATTTGACGGAAAAACACGTCATAGTCACATGTGATACTCGAAGAAAGGGAATTTTTTGGTTTTAAAAAATTCCTATTATTTCTTTGAAGCTTTTAAGACCGTGCACTGTCAATTCATGAAGCGTCATATTTGTCCGTTTATTAAGATTCTTCACAAAATACACAGCGTGGTCCGCATCCATCGCAAAATTTTGTGAAATCTACATGGCATCTTTTTAAAAGCCTAAAGAAATATATGGCTCTTCTTACACGGAATGTATACGCCTTGGATACTGGAATCGCTGAACGCTTATGCGATGGCCGGTCTGGCCCAAAATTGTTCGGAAAATGGAAAACTTTTTCGAAACATATATCTACATTTTCTTTGAATATAACATGTGAAGCTGACGTGACTTGTTATAAAATGAGCAAAATGAAACACATTTTGTGCATGCCTTTATAAAATATGTCTGAATTTAAAAGAACATCGAAAATTAATGTGGAAAATACATACTACTTAAGTAGCCAATTTTACCGAATGCAACTTTTGAAAGAAATCGAGAGGAAAGGCATTCAAAAGCCAACATCTTGATGAGTCCGAAATACCCTAGAATTTTGTCGCGTGACAACCAGTATTACAATCTCACCTAAGCAATGCTTACTAATCGGAAACGCATTTCAGGATTTCGGCTAACATTTTATAAGTTCGATCACCCACTGTATAGCTCGGTCTCCCAATGCTGCTGGACCCTCTTACAACCCTTAACGGACGCGCCTCGCTCGCATTCCACGTGTTAGCTGCAACAGTCGTCCTGTCTGTTGCTTCACGGGACGCAGGTTTTGTTGTTAGAGGCCAAAGCCCATTGACAACCTGTTATTCCTTGCAAACCGTACCTGTCTGATGATGAACTGACAAGCTCGATTGTTCACCACCCTGTCGTGTAAGAAATCGTTAAATGTCACTGTCTGTCATCGAAGAATAAGTCCTACCGCTGATTCAAACAGGGTTCAAGTGCCTTCCGCAGTAAGTTGATTAGCTCCTAATAGTTCATGCAGTCAACAGCATTTAAGTTAACCCTAAATTTGCTGTGCGGTGAATCTTCGGCTAGGAAAAGTGCGAATCAGTTCGGTGGGTCTCTTGAATACCTGCGTCTACGGACCAATAAATTGCATGGGAATATTATACAATGTACTTCTCCATCAACTGTACCTATCGCACGCGTGCCTATGCAAAAGCCAACTCTTCCTGGACTTGATTTATGGCTTATGAGGAACATAAGTCTCAGGAATCAGTACACCATATGATTGGAAGGTACCCTGGAACTGGCAAACGTGTGGTTTCCATGGACGCTTAAGCCTCCCTCACAAGAATTATTAAAGATGACGAACCAAAAAAGTAGTGTCTGGTAGCACGCTACTCTTAACGGAATGCCCTAATAGTAAATTTGGACACATAATTGAGAAACAGGGTGACTTGAGGCGACGAATCGGTACAGAATAGTATAAATGCATCCCATGTTTAGAAAGAAGCAAGTGGTTAATTACAAGTCAGATAATTGACGGCCACATTGATAAGTCGACAGTGCGAAACCCTTCACGAGTGTTCGCGTATCCATGTTCATTTTCTTTCCTTTAGTAATTGCTCTTACGGATAACATTCATATTCCTACAGGGGTGAAAACCGCTGTGTAGAGTCAGGGAATGCCAGGTGGAAAGACGCTAATGGACTTTGGATTGATGAAGAGCTTATAACTCCTGCGATAGGTCATGTCTGTAGAACATATGCACTACCGAGGCGCGTGTTTGTGTTTCTGCTCCCAGGTCATGGCCAGTCTTGTTATATATTAAATGAAGACAGAATTAGCTCGAAACTGTGCTGTTTAATCTGCCCGCATCTCTTTCGGCATGCCCCTCTGTTACATTGTCGTGTTTATGACTGGATTTATCTTTTTGAATTTTCGGTCAATAGGCAGAATAATTTCCAACATCTTGCTAGGCATACATGACGTCTGAAATGGGTTTTATGAGTAATATTCGACTAAGACATGTTTACCGACGGACGCTTCTTCAATATGTCTCTTAAAACCTCAGGTATTATAAGTTTCCAAAAATTTCTATAAATTATTGTTAGGCTAAATTGTAGTTGATTGTCATTACTGGGGAAATAGATATTCCATACTGACGAGGATTGTCCCATGCATAGTGAAATGCGGCTCCATTGCTGTCCTTTTAAGGCACCGAAGGATATCCAGCATATGTTGTACGAAATGACAGGAAATAATCATCAGGGCGTGCCACCAGTTCAAACGAGATAATATCGACATCTATCCAATCACATCAAGGGAGATTTTATCCAAACTGCTCAGTTTTAACTGTTTCATTATTTCGACTTAAATTAGTCACCCATGCATGTCCCAAATTACGGTGGCTTTCAACTTTCTTTTAATGACACACTCTAAAGTCCTCGACATGGTAAATTGTTGGGAAAATTGATGGTGGCGAAAAACACTGGAGTAAATGACGTCAAAATGTTCGTGTTGAGTACTGTTCCATATTCTGTAGTAGATATCGGACTTGAGAAGATTTGACTGCGTACACGAACAGCCCACATGCCCCTAGCGTCAAGCCACCCATGGGTCGGATCACCCTTTCGTTGCCGTCTATATACCCACCTCGCTTGATTGCCCTGGGCTGATCTCATATAAAGCCTTTCCTTTCATAAATATCTCAGTGTCAGTGTGAGTTGAACAAGAGGTGTTGATAATTATGGCATCGCTTCTTCAAGCACCTTTCGCCATTTCACCCGTTTGCATGCATTATGGGTTGTCAACTTTTGTATTTAAATTAAAGCATTCGTTTTCCTTTGGTAATGACAGAATGAAAAAGCTGATACCGAAAATGAATAAGGTCCCTGGACCTCCAATAATGTAAGTCAACCTCCATTCACCTTCATTTAAGGTCCTCAGATTATCAATGACACGGTTCCATGGAAAATAGCATACAAAACGTAAAAAGGGTATTGGAAAACAAAAGAGAACGTTTACCTTACAAAGTAGACAAAACGGGCCCAATCATCTCTCCAGTTGCGAATTACTCCTTAAGCACTCCACGGTCCACCGTCTACTATCTCAATTTCCAGTCATTTTACTGGGAAAAGAAAAGCATTGAATAATACAGGCATCACGCAACCCCTGCACACTGCTTTCCTTTGATAAGGGTTCTCAGCCGAGCTAAAAATACGGTTGCAAAATCGACCGCAAGTTAATTCATGGTAAAAATGACCATGATTTGAGACTCGTCGCGGTTATGCCTACTGCAAAACTCTCCCATTTGCTAGCTTGATCCTGCATGTTTTTGATGAATTAATGATAATTTTCGTGGCATGTTATCGATAGATGGTGTTTATTTAAAACACCTTTTGGTTACTGCCCACCGCGAATTGCGCGTGGACCACATAACGACTGTTCGACCATTGTGTCCGACGATATTCACCCTGTGCTCCACAGCAAGGTGGAGCAGGCACTGTGATTTGCGTGTGAGTTAGTTTATAGTGAATGCAGACTTGCGCAGCATTTACCGCACTCCCCCCTCCTCATCCGCGTCCTGTGCCAAAACATAGTCAGAAAGACCGCAGGCGGGAGAGGGCACAGGTAGGCGGCGCGACCGGGTCCGCACCTAGGCGTACCATCACACCCTCTGGCCCACAACAAACATTTGACTAGGATTTTAACCAACAACAGCACAACAACGGGTCGGAGAGTGAAGGATGACTGGGCAGGTATGCTCACCACTTGTGTACCCAACGGGAGTGCAAGCGCGACTACCGATAGGGAACCAGGGGCCAGTGAACTACCAGCGCACACCAGGCCGGGACGGCAATGATTTGCTGAGTTATGGCAAAGCAGACGTAAACCAGCCTTAGGATCCAGATGGGTGGCAGGCAGCCCTGCGCTTGGCCTTGGTCATCACTCGTCAAAAGGCCGGGCAACCAGTCAATCATCGACGGGGAGGCATTATCCGTAAGACACACACACCCATCTCCTGCGTGACAGTGTTAGAGGTCACATTAAGAAGGTGCAGTGACATCCTGATTCTCAGTCCATCAGTCCGTCACTCCACAAAAACGTATACAACTGGGAAGACTGCGTGGACTGTGTTGAGGCGTCGGTCTCATCATTCCAAGCCACAGTGCTTGGCGCACCGGGACAGTCTCGGACTCAACCACACATGCAACTGAAGAGCCACATGAAGAAGGAGCCGAGAAGCGCACTTCTCACTTGTGAGGGAGACTACAATTACGTCCTCTCGTTGTGTGGCGATGGGTGATATTATGATGGTAGGGGGCGCTCACCGATCGATCTTAAGGAACTCACTCAATCCGTTGTGCCCTATGGGCTCTCTCGAGCCCAACCAGCAGCCGCACAGCGGCGCATGATATATATAGGCAGAATGCTATTACCGACAAAGACAAGGGAGACTGGAATGGCCATTTCTGGCTTATTAGCCGTGGTCAGCCAGTCACACCCAACACCGAAGTGTGGAACACCCGAGGCTCGAACTCCCGACCTGTTAGTTATACGTCCAACGCCTCTAACCACTGGGCCACGAGCCCGTTGCCCTGTCGGTTTCGATCGGGAATATACAATGGTAGGGGCGCTCACCGACCGTTCTTAGAGGCGTGGACTTCTAACTAACAGGTCGCGAGTTCGAGCCTCGTGTGTTCCACACTTCGGGGGTTATATATGACTGGCCGACGTCGGCTAAAAATCCAGAAATGGCCATTACAGTCTCCCTTGCCTTTGTTGGTAATGACATTATGGGTGATATTGTTGTATGATGCAGGTACTGGTGGTGGAAAGTATGATGGTGTGTTGCAGCTGGCGATTGTCCACCGTAGGTTTTCCTGAGTGCGCGTGTGACCGAATAAGCCCATGTGGTGGCTGAATGGGCAAGGACAGGGAGGGCAGTTGGGGCGGACGCAGCGAATGTAGGTTGGTACTCCTTGCACTGATTTGACAGCCTCTGTGCGATGGATTCGCAGGTGACTGACCAGGCCGATATGTGAGGTGAAGGTACGGGGACAGTGTGAGGGGGATAGGTCAGATGTGTCAGAGTCGGCTTCGGCTGTGATGGTGGTATGGTGGACCACATACAGGCAGCATCGAACGATGGTGGAAATCCAAATAGCTACTGAGGGCTACTCCTATGCTGATCAGTGAGCTTCACTCTAAATGATGTGGCGGAGAAGAAAGTGTAGAGTGCGATGTACTCCTTGAGGTTATTTATTTGAAATTAAAAGGAATATACCAAATTCATTTTCGATTAAAACTGATTTATTTGCCGGCCGACGTCAAAGTACTCTCTGAGATTTTAAAACATTGTAGGTCCATTAGAATAGTTCCCATCCTCAGCAGTCTATTGACAGCCAAGCGCGGACCCGAAATGTAAGTTAAGAGAGTCTGAACTTTGTCTTTCAGTCCAAACTCTGCATTTTGGTGGAGTAACCGAACACAGGGTGACACCAATTCGAAAGAACGACCAAAAATAAAAAATCTATTAGATAATATAAATTCTTCTTCGGTATGTGGGGCATAATTATATTTTTTTAAAAACTACAGCTAGTATTGAAAATGAACTACTCATCGGTCCAATAGTTTTATCGTCAAAACACGACAATGCATGATTTTATGTTGATATGAGCAATACTCAGTAATGAAACCAGGAGTGTATATTGTCGTTGCTGTTTAGAGCTACCACCATTCTTTACTGCTGTTTTTTTTGCGACATTCCTGAATGTAAAGTTTCTTTGCTAATCTACACACTCTGAGTACCGGCGGACCGCTGCTCCCGGCCTGTGAGTAACGCGGGAAACTCATGCACTCTGTGGGACCGAATCCAATCAATCAAAAATCGGGGTCATTATCCGGATAGACTGCAATTGTTATCAAACCAATTATGTCGGTGAAACTGGCAAACAGGTTTGCACGAGCTTGCATGGGCATGAGTTGGGTGTGAAACAGAAGGATAAACTCGTGTTGGTAGCCGTCCACGCCTCCTCGCCAGGGCACGACTTTGACTTCGAATGCGTACGAATATTGGGCCAGTCGGGCGACCAAGTTGCGCGCCTGCTGCAGGAAGCGTGGCACTCAACTGAGGACTCGACTAATCGACATATCGAGCTGCCAGCTTAGTAAGCACTGCGAGCAAAAATCAGCAGTGCATCTAGAGGTCATCACCAGCAGGGGTGAGCTAAATATACGATAAAATTGTACAGTTTTTTATTCCTTGACGATGGGCTCGCGTGAGGGTTCAAAACGTCGGATAAATAAACAACGGACCCCAGCGATCGACTTCCTGTATCCTTCTACTCAGTTATCTGAGCCGCGCATGTTAGCCATCATTTAGATTATCTTAACATGCCTGGAGACCCAAGCCCTAATCCCAAAACGACTACTTCTGGCTTAGTCCTTGTCACCAGCCAGTCGCACTTGATCTCAGGTTGGGAACACCGCGGATCCGACCGCGAGATCTTCATTTACTGAGTCGGACCTTCTGCCGATTGAGTCACGGACTCTTTGTATTGTCAGCTATGATCGATAATATGGACCGTGGTGGCGGGTGCTAACTGATCAGATCGACATGAGCAGTACATCCCGATTTGTTTCAGTTCGGTTTAGGACTTTTTGCGGGTTGATGTATTTGTAGAACTTCTTTCTTATATCCAAATACCGTTGGGTTCCTGACCATTCTTGCAGAACCAATAGCACTTTAGCGTGGGAAGTATAAAAACAGTTTTTAATATACGAAGAATATGGCTTTTAAAATCTTCGAAATGATACTGTGCATTTGTTTCCGTTAACAGACGCCCTACCAGCCCGCATTTACATAGAATTATTCAGTAAACTGTGCGTCACTTCCTAGAATTGCCTGTGGACTGGCAGGAGTACATTATGACTGTGGTGATAGTATAAATTGTAGTACAATTCTGCCCCTGCTACGACAGACAGGGTATATTAATCAGCGCGTATTACTTATGACTGAAAGCCACTAGCACTATGGCAGTAAAATAGACGCCAGTGAGCAACCATTGACTGAATGGCATATTCCCTCCTAATTTTATGGTCACTAGCGAAAGATGGATAATTTTACGCTTTCTAAACCTGCCTGTTACCTCGGTTCGCAACAACAACGGCGTAAGTGTGAAATATATATGGGATGTTGCGTTACCCCTGGTAGTAGGATTGACTTATGAGGCCCTCTAAAGAGAACATGAGAATAAGAACCGCCTGCAATATAAGTGGCTTTGAGTCGACTTCTAGTGGAATTAATGTTAGGTTTAAACTTCGTGTTAGGGTAAAGTAAAGGATAAAGTTAAAAGATTGATTTAAAGTTAATGGACTAGTGCTAACTGCAGAGTCAAGGTTAAGGGGAGGGTTAGGGTCAAGATTATGGCGACGGTTCAGTTTTATATCAGGGTCATTGTTGGGCGTAGGACGCGGCAATATTTCGTCCTTTCTCGAATAATGTGCAGGTCCATCTTTATCACATAGGTGAGGCGGTTCTATTCCCATGTCTTGTTTAGGGGTTCATACAAGTCAGTCTTGCCCTGCCGATTTAGGACCCAGCCACCGAACTGCAAAACTGAGGTACTGTAGGTGGGCTAACTCATGAAATGTCAACCGAAATTTCGAAATGCGTTTCCGTTTCAAAAAGATTAATTAAGTAGGGTTGTAAAATTGATCAGTCTGCAGTATAATTCTGTAATGATCCAGTCACCTTAGGGTGTCGGCTTCCAAATGAACTTATTTTCGACGGCATGCAAGAACTATACTCTGCAAAAAATGATTACTTAAGTAGTATGCAATTTTCTCATTGATTTTTGATGCCCCTAAAAGTTCAATTATATTTCATGGAAAACATGCATAAAAATATTCATTCTTTTAATTATTCGGTAGAAAATCACGTTTTCTTCAAATTTTATACTCGAAGGAAGATTACGAATTGGCTTGAAAACTTTTCTAATTCCCGAATCATGTTGAACACGACCTGCTGTTATACTTGCATTCCGTGTACGGAAAACCATGCATTTCCCTACGGTATTAAGGGGAGATTATATGGGTTCATAAAATTAAGCATTGAATTTGAGCAATATATTTAACTTTACAAGCCACATTCGTAAATGCAGATGCATGACGTTTTATGAACGGACATTTCACGGTATTAACAAATCTCGCAATTAGAAATTTTCTTAAAACAAATTCATAATCTTCCTTCGAGTATAAAATTTGAAGAAGTCGTAATTTTCTACCGAATAATTAAAAGTATGAATATTTTTATACATGGCTTCCATGAAATATAATTGAACTTTTAGGGACATCGAGAATCAATGAGAAAATTGCATACTACTTAATTAGTCATTTTTTGTAGGGTGTAGTAGTTGCTTGCCGTCGAAAATAAGTTCATTTGGAGGCCGACGCCCAGAGGTGACTGGATCATTATAGAATTGTGCTGCAGGATGATTACTTTCACAACCCTGCCTAATTACTCTTTTCAAAACGAGAACGCATTCCGAAATTTCGGTTGACATTTCATGAGTTAGCCCACCTACTGTACATGCGGCCATAATAAGAGTTTACAGCTGGTATCTCTAACACAGTAATCCTTTTCCCACATACATGGAACTTTTAGAATACAGCAAACTTCCTTTTATCAAAGATGAAGTCTTAAGTCAAATCATCTGTGGCGCGTGCAGACGGTTGTTTAGCTTCGGCAGTCTCATCTCCCGCTCCCCTGATTCTGTTCTAATAAGGGGTTCATGAGGGCGAGAAAGGAGAGAGTGAGGCAGATGCTTCACAAGTCTGCTATCATTGTAAACTAAGTTGCGCGTAAACCAGCGTTCCTGAGTCCATCTTGCTGTGGAACATACAGCGGACGTAGTCCGGCAACGACGGTGGGATTGACATGACTTGGATGGGTTGTTCTTGATCGCAGAACGGAAATAGGTATTTGCGTTTTGCTTTGGAGTTGAGAGTGTACTGCCGTCGTCACATTAAATGACAAATGAGCCAGAATTGGCCATTTCCGTGTTCCTGGTTTTGTTGCTGTAAACTTCTCAATTATTCCTTGTTACTCGTTATATGACTAGCTACCTGCGTTGTGAATTCGCCAAACCCCGGCCAAAAGAAATCCCCATCCCTGAGGATGCTCCATACCTTTCACGCGCTACCTCAGAGTGGCATTCGCTTTGTTATTGACTCACAAGTGACTCGGAACTGCATTCTAGCCGAATTAACTCAGAATCCCAGCTAAACACCTGATAACGCATGACACAGGTAGAAACGGAAGGAGACATTTAGGAGACCTGCTTAAGAGTCTTCGAAACACTTAATATCTGCGCATCTACTTCAGTCCAAAACGATGAAACGTTTGGTTTCTCCGGAAACCGACTCCCTATTGAGCAGGTAAAATGACTTGTGGTGCAAAATAGTCAACGTTTCTTTACTTGTCACCGCTCATGTGCGATCTACAACTCCCTCACATAATCAAGGCAAGGGGTCTTGGGTTGGGGTCTTGCTATCAGAACCGCTAAGTAAGCGACTGGCCGGCGGTTGCCTCGGATACGCAAGTTTTATGCTTGGCCTATTGAAGTTGGGTAGATCAGGGCTTGTTAATGATTGCTAACTAAGCAGAAGCTTAACTTTCAAAAACCACTGATTTCCAACACCTTTATGCTTACTAATCTGTTACATGTATTTTGGAGCACAGAACACGAACACAGAAATTAGATCTTGTATATTCTTCATTTGGCTGTACTTACATAATTATAACCTACGTTGCCCGCTAGTAACACACCGTCACTTTTTCCCTGTGTACTTTTAGAGGTAGAATTCTGGTAAAAACTGCTGCCTTCATCTTTATATTTGATCCACGCGACGGAAGGTGAGTGAGTGACAGCAACCGTTAAAAATGTTCATATGGGGTAAGACATAGCACAGGAAACAGGGGGTTCACTCAATTAACAAACACTTGTCACCAAATAGGATCAATGCCCGTCCTCCGTATTTCACGTGAACATGCATACCACGGGCGCATCATGTCGATATTCCCATGTTATTCGCTCCCCCTCCATAATAACTCGTATGTTCTAAATTATAGTCGAGAACGTAGGAGCCTGCGGCTCCACTGACGGCTCTTCCGACTCAAGTAGCATATTCCCCCCGTCTGGGGATGAGGCATTTCTAGCTGAAAATGGAAATCAGCACATTGGTGTTTTGCTGGGCGCCCAAACCTTGGCAACTGCATCATGCGGCGGTGGTGACAACAACAGTAGAAACAACAACGAAACACATATTCGTGCTCTTAGTTAGTGCCTGTTCTGCGAGTATTCTGGGGTCGTTAGTGCGCAGAGTTATTACAATTCAACCGTCATAGATGTTTTGGCAGATTTTGGATAATTCACATTGACCCAACTGGGAAAACCTCGGCGCCTCGGTGGGATTCGAACCCACACAGCAAGAGGAAGGCTTTAGTACAGTCAACACTCTAACTACTTGAGATACGAGACCCCGCTGGACGAGCCGAATTTAATCCCATTTCGGTCCCAAATGTCAAATCTGCCAAAACATCTATGAATTACGTAAGCCTGGTAGCTTTGACTTGGCCCAAAGTTAATTAAATGCCCTTACATATTGCTCTAAAGTGACTTTGTATATGCTTATTTGAACTGTCCGTTTACTCTAAAACGTGCGGATTCTAAAGCAACATTCTCCTGTCCCGCGGAAAGTCCTGCTAGTCTGTTTGAACCTTACTTTAAACAGGGTCGTTTTGAAAGGACAAACCGGCTGCGTGGTGCTGTGTTACTCCAACTTCTACCAGATCAAGATGGAGGAACCTGAATGTCGGGTGCTTTGATATGAAGTCCTAATCAAGCAATAATCACATCTTCGGCTCCAGAATTCCAATATAAATTTGATCTACTGCAAGGTCATGTGAGTGTTAATCCCCAATAGGTCGCATTGTAAAGCAGGATGTGGTCGTTCCGGTTTTCCTCGAAGTCCCAACATAGAGTTCACGCTGTTCGGGAGATGTACGCAGTGACCTAGAAGTATTCCTCCATATGACCTCTTGCCAGGCCTCTAGGGTAGAGCTCCAAGGGAACAGGACACTCACACCCCGTCTTGCAGGAAGGCTAGATAGGCGAATATAAATACCACGCGTCCAAATTGCAATCGAGAGAGCATCAAAATTTGACTCATATGGCAGACTTTTTGGCACAATGGGCGACTGTTCCTGGACCTGAGTTGATGTATGGCAGGTTGGCTGAAGCATCTAAGACATAAATGACAGCTACACTCTGTCTGGTCTTTTTCAGTGAAAATTCTCTAGAAAAGTTTCGAACTCCTTCAGAGGGAAATTTGCAAGCTGGAATAAGAAAGTTACCGACCTGATGTTTTGACCTCTCACTTGAACAGGGACAATCCCAGATAACGGTTATCTCTGCACTCCCTTCACAAGGAAATTTTTCTACATTGTTCGGCCATTTTACACATTACATATGAATTTCTTCCTCTCTTTGCTTATCTGAACTACAATACTGAGGTCACCTGCACAGCACGCCAACACCGCAGCATCTTCCGGATTGACTTTTGAATCTCGCCCATTGGCAAATAATAGTGAGGGCAAGGAAATATTTTTATAGGGAAAAGGTAGCCAGATTACGCATTACATGCAGATTTTTTCCTCTTTTTTATCTGAACTATAATACTGAGGTTACCTGCACCGCAGCAGCTTCCGGATTGACTTTTAGATTCCACCCCTTGGCAAATAATAGTGAAGGCAAGCAATGATGTTCTATAGAAAAAAGCCAATCAGATCAATACCACACTGATGTTAAGATAGTAAATTCTATTCTGGTATCGAGATCCGCAACAAGAATTTACCTCAACGCAGCGGAAACGGTCTGAGAGCATGCCGTACTAGATCTCACATGTCAGAGTTCTCTTCTTGTTAGCGGAGAAGAATTATGTATCGAGATCTGTTGCGGGGTTTAGAGGAGACATTCAAGTTATGTCTCCTTCCACTGAATTACCCCGTTGAAAATGTCGAGACCGAACACGTTTAATTTTCTGGAAAATTGTACATCATGGAGAGCTGTGTCCACATTTTACGTTACAACAGACGTATTGTCAGAATCTCCCGCCAAACGCTGGTGTCTCAGTAGGGATAGAAAACACATGGACTTTGTTCAATCCGAAGTCGTAAAACATGGGATTTATCTCGCTATCCCTTACTTGTTTAATGTGAACGTATGATGTAAAACGCAAAGAGAGCCAAAAACTCTGTACAAACCCCCCAGGCATCTCCTTTCTCAACATCACAGAAAATGTATTAGCCCGTGTCCAACTCAGCCGCTTGAACATGCGTCTGGAGCAGGTACGTCTTCCAGAAACGTAGTGCGGATTCCGAAAACATCGCAAAACAACAGGCATAAAAACGGCCGCCTGCCAACACAGGAAAAGTGTCAAAATATGAGGACCAACCTTCACACTGCCCACCTAATCTGGTGAGGGCCTTCGACACAGTGAATCACGGTGGACTTTGGAGAATCATGCTAAAATTCGGATGTCCTGGGAGATCCACACAAATGACAAGACGACTGCGCTACTGGGTGGTGGGTTGCGCCACGCGCCTGAAGCACTCTTTCTGACCAATGGGGTGAAGAAGGGCTATGTGCGCGTTCCCGCCCTATTCAGTACCATGCTCTTCGGTAGGCTAGTGGGCGTTTTCCGTGACGAGTGCTCACAGGCCGACATCAGTTACTAAACCGAAGGAAAACTGTTAAGAAACAGTAAACTAATATCAAATTTAAAGGGTGTCCAAGGCTACGGTTAACGACCTATTATTTATGGACGACTTTGTGCTATACGTCATAAGTAAGGAGGACATTCAGCGGAAGGGTAACCTTTTTTCCTTCGGCTAAACAAACTGAGGACTGGCCATCAACACGGAGGAGAAAGTGTCCTTCGCCGACCGGTGTCGAATGCTGGCTACACCGAACCCCATATCAATTTCACCTCATAGCAGTGAAGAAATTAGCGTACCTGGGACATACAGTTTCAAAGAACATGTGAATAAACAACGAAATCACAAGTGGGATTTCCAAAGTCAGCCAGGCCTTCTCCTGCCAAAGCTCTCTGTCTGAAACTCCCGCGGAATCCTATCCACTGAGGATGTACAGGGCTGCTGTCCTTACAGACCCTTGTGCGGGTGGAGAATGCAGATTGATTATAAAGGTCAAGAAAGAAGGTTCAGTCATTTTCAACCCGCTGCCCTTAAAGAATATTGAAGGCGAAGTGCCAGGAAAAAATCCCAGACGCTGGGATCTTGGAAGAAAGCGGTGTCCTTGATATTCCCACCATGCTACCATCCTGCATCTAATATCGGCGGACATTCAGTGCACGGATCGCCATCGTGGGACATCTGGTGACCCAGTGCAATGTAAAAATGACCAACTCGCCTCTCAAGTCACCGCACAGCATCAATAACGCCACAACTGCCAACGCCAATGTGGGCACTCTTACCAACCCGTCGAACATTAACACAACCGCCCCTGTCGTCCAAAAGATTGACTCAAATCTGACATAGCACCATTACGGCCATGCTTTCTCATTGTGCACCAGCATGGTCGGGCAATTACGAGTCCATCACGCTAACATTGGCATACCAGTGTCAGAAGCCCCAGCTTCACTTGCTTACACTGCTTGAGTACAGTCGGCCATCACACGGGCTTACTCGATCAGGTGCAACCCTATGCAAATCTTCTATGAAACCGCTCTCCAAACACCACCATCACAACTTGCCCTACCTGCCCACGCACATACATTTGTCATATTTTAATCCCTCCCACACCATGAGCCAGAACCTTAGTAAAAAATACCTCTATAGGCAGTATATTATCACCGACAAAGACAGGGGAGACCCAAATGGCCATTTCTACCTTATTAGCCGTCGTCAGCCAGTTATACTCAGCCCCGAAGTGTGGAACACCCGAGGCTCGAACTCGCAACATGTTAATTAGAGGTCCACGCCTCTAACCGCTGGGCCAAGAGTCCGTTGCCCTGTCGGTTTCGATTGGGCTCGAGAGAGAGCCCGTAGGGCACAACGGAACGAGTGAGTTCCGTAAGAACGATCGGTGAGCGTCCCCTACCATTGTATATTTCCGATCGAAACCGACAGGGCAACGGGCTAATGGCCCAGCGGTTAGAGGCGTGGACTTCTAACTAACACGTCACGAGTTCGAGCCTCGGTTGTTCCACACTTCGGGGTTGGGTATGACCTGCTGAAGACAGCTAATAAGCCAGAAATGGCCATTCCAGTCACTCTTGTCTTTGTCGGTAATACCATACTGTCTATATCATGCGCCGCTGTGCGGCTGCTGGTTGGGCTCGAGAGAAAGCCTGTAAGGCACTACGGTACGAGTGAGTTCCGTAAGAACGATCGGTGAGCGCCCCTACCAAAATACCTCTTCCTACAGTAAGCGTATGGTCGCTTTACAGTCGCCGTGATGGTCGGCTCAATTCCGAATGCCAGTAATGCACATCTCACATAAGTGGGAAGCACGTCCTTTGATCTATTCTGGTACATGAAGAGGCGATGAGGCCATTCATTGCGCACACAGATGGGTTGTTTAGATCTGTTAGCCGTTGTGCCCAATTTAATTACCTGCTGTGTGTTAAATTCGGACAGTTGGCTGGTGCTTGGGAGAGAGGATAGAGTTCGACAGCGGAGAATCCATCCTCATTGCAAACCAGCGCATCCCCTACTGTGATAAAATTGACATGCTTGAATTTATTACAATTCCCAATGAGTCCTGGCTTGGAAGACTGTCAGCAGACGGGATAACTCGACGCTTACGGTCAATGTTGTGCGGAGATTGGATGAGTGACTGACGGACTGGAAGTTAGATTCGATGGTCCCTACCTAACGCGGCCTTTTGGGACATTCTCAGACAAATTAGATTCGTGTCGCCCTAGGAGGAAGCCCGTTACATTTTTCACGGAACGGGCGTGTGTAGCACGCGTAAATATGGGCCGTTTAACTTTGTCAATCACTGCAACCGAACCCAAAATCGACCTCCCTGTCTTCCTTTTTTTCACGCAAGTTTGCTACCACCATAAAATAATTCGCGTACAAGTCATCGGTGCTACGCCCGCCACACCGTATGCCCACGCTGGACGTCGTCATTCGCAACTGTCGAACCGTGACTATGACAGCATATGGGCACTCGACATCTATCGAAGGATGATAAAACAATGAAACCAATCTGCCTATACACTACTGGGCTAGAAACGAGTAAGTGTCTTGCAAGTGTTACCATTCTTTGCCCATATAAACCGTCGCTTTGCAAACTGCAACCAGAAACAACAGTAGACGATATATCTGTAAGACTTGTTCAACAGTGGCAGTGGCCTATGTAAAGCCGGCTATCATTTGTTTGCCGTTGCGATTAGTCCGAACCAGCGAGATTTTGTGTTGTGAATTAAAAGCTACTGATATTAAATACGTACAATGTAAATATAGCACAAAAAATATTTTCCCGGTTGACTGAAATTTTTCTTAAATATGCGATCACCAACTGCTTCGCGAGTTATGAAGGTGCTCTGTGTTGGCAGCAGTCTGTAACATGAAGTTTTTGTCAAGGCTGTACTAAGCGAGAACACACAATTAGAAACTAAGCAGCATTCCCCCTTGGTCAGCATTTACGAGTGCTAATCCTCCGGAGTAATTTTTCAAAGTCCCCTTTAACATTTATTGCCTGTAACATTGCCCTAAGGCTACGTAGACCACTTCTCGAACTAAAAGAAGTATGCTCTAAGTACAAACAATGATCAGTCAAACACCTGAAATTTAACTTACTATGAAGATGAGAGTTGACTCAGTCAACTTCCTAAGAAAACGAATGTGCTGATATTTTGCAATATTGCCAGCGATAATACCTCAAATTCTCATAATCAAACACTGAAAAATGTAAAATTAATTATTGCTAAATTGGACAGTCAATGTCAGGATCTCAGCATTCCATGAAACCGCTGGCATGGGCAGAAAATTGTGCCATTATGTTAGAGGGATAAGTGAATAATCAATTTCGCCTTCAGTAGATGAGTGATCAACTCCGTGACTTAAAGAAGAAACATTACCATAGTAGATATAGAAAGCAAATAGGCAGCTGAATTTCAAAGACATGGTCGAGCACTTTCAAAACACAATGACCACTGCAGTGTCTTAAAGACATCTTTTCTGCTCCCACGGTGAACTTTGAGTGAACGGCATAAAGGATCTAGTTTGACTTATTGTTTTTTCTGGGCAAAATCTTAGTGAGTAATCTTGTCTCAACTCGAACCAAAACCAAGAAATGAGTCCCATTCGCATAACTAAATCGGCCATTCTATCATTTATAACTTTTAAATGAATGAAAACATCGAAGCATTAGGAGTCTTATTATTCCTTCTTATGTGAAAGCATAGGGAATATATAAATATAAATATATGCATAAACATAATCAGGGGGGCTCATGTTTAACCCGCATGATTGCCACTTCGTGAAATTCCTACTTTATTTTACTAATTTGTAACCGCTTAACAATAGGGAAAATTGTTTTCCCACGTGTTTTCCTTTTTGTTGATAGAAGGAACCCCAAATATCAACATGCGACTGAATGAAAATAGATGTTATTTTTACAACTAATGAGAAGATTTATTTGAGATATGCAGGATTATGGTCATACTTACGATTTTGGTAAGATCTGATTGTGCAGCCATACATACGGGACATGATACTGTTAAGCTACCAATTGGCATTGAGTAAGCGTAATTACGTTGACTTGTTGTTTGTCGTTTCCTTATAGCCTTCGAGTTGCCTGGGTTAGGATTAGGCGTTAGGGTTAGTGTTTAGGGGTTAGGATCAGGGGTTAGCGTTGGGGGGGCAAGGTTGTGATTAGGGGTTCCGGATAGTGTTAGGTCTACGGTTACGGTTTACGTTAGAGTGAGAACAACCCTAACCCTTACCCTATCCCTCAGCGTAACTCTCACACTAACCCAAACCCTAGGACTGCTCATACCTCTAAACTCGAGCACTAGTCTGCTCTTTTCCTTTTCATCCATGGGCAGTTGTGCTATTTCAGCATAATCTCGCCCACCCAAAACAAAGCATTAGTTGAGCAATATAATCTTCACCAGGTGCCGCTGCACATCATGCAGAATGACGTTGACCACGCGTTGTTACTTTCGATTTTTCTGGCTGGATTCCTACCGCATTTTCCTCATTGGCGGTTCATTTTTATTGCACACTCCTTTAACTCATTTCTTTCACAGCCATCACACTGACGTGTCCGATTGCCCCGCGCCTAAAACCCCCATTACCGCCATTCCCGTGTTACAGGTCTTCGGAGTTTAGCCATTTCAGGGACAGATGCAAGATCAAGTCTGACCAAGATTTTTAACCAAATTTGGATGACCTCAAATGAAATTCTTTGAATGGCGAATTTGAAGGCCTCTCCAATTCAGTTTTTGGACTTTCAGTAGCGCAGAATTTTTCATTTGTTTTAACTTATTAGGGCTCGCTCCCACTTTTCAGGTGGATACGATATGACATTGAATTAATTCTTCGAAGGTTGTCATACAGAACCGTCTTGCAATTTCATAGAAAAACTCTTCCTGATTCAAGCACGCTCTTTTCCTTTAGTTGAGTAATGCCGTTTTATTCTGTGAGTGCCTGATAACCTTTTTACTTCTGACCATCTCCAAAGCTCTCAAACTTTTATGATTCGCGCCACTAATTGTATCCATCCTTTAAATCAGTGTAGCTTATTGATCAGGGTATAAATATTGGATTTCAAGCAACAAAGTCAGTAAGTGACGCATTTCATTACTCGGAAATGGTGCATAGTCTTCCAGAAAAAGAATTTCGCAAGATCACAGGGCCTTGATCACAATTTAGTCGGACATTACTGCGAGTTTCTCATGTTTAAAGATTCTCCTGTAAGTAGCATGCCTGCACTTAAGGATATTCCAAGGGAGCGAAGCTCTTTAGAATTTACGCAAGGGGTCTAGTGATTTGCATGTATCTAGTCAGCCAGCCTTAATTACAACTTCATAATTGAGTGCTCATCCGAAGTCGCAAAAGGCTTTGGTAGAGATAAATCACATCACACATTATTGTGTTAATATTTAAGTAGAAAAGTCACCTCAGCCATAATCAGAATCAAACCGAAGACGTCAGCCCTAATAACTTCATTGCTGAGATATGGGTTTGAAAATTATTAGCAAATCGGTAATATGCACAGCCGGAGGCGTACGAAAATCGAGAGGAATCAGTAAATTTCAAAAAGGCATTTGAAATCAGGGGAGAGAAGAAGCAAGCATGTGTCTGAGACGCTAGGCTTTACTTTTACACTTGGTTTATGGATGGACAAGGACATCGGTGAAATACTTTCGGCTTCAGGGACCAGGTGAAGTCTGGAGATTTGTCCTTGGTTTGAAAAACAAACCTGTGTATTGTGCTTCAGACGTACGCCGTTCGGTTTTACTTATTTTTAAACCAAAACCGCAAACCTTCCTGTTTGCAGATTAGCTATCCAAACCATTTTACTGCCTTTAAGGCTCGATGAGACAAAATTTAACCATGCCTGTGCTATTTACTTTACATGCTTAAGCACCGTGTCTTTATATCTTCCCTCCCCTCTTGCACTTTCTGCCGTTTTTAAGGGAGAAAACTGATATTTGTCTATTTACAAGACTGCTCGACATAGCTTTTTTCTAAACTCCAGAAACTTGTCGAAATTTCCTGTCAGTTAAAACTAGTGATGAGTTGGGCACCACGTCTAATCTGAGACATATCCTGCCGTTTCACGATAGAAGGGGAAAATCCCAAATAAAACGTACTCGCGCAACCCGCTCATCTCTACGGCGTCAAAGCATGCTACCGGGAGGAGACCCATTCAGGCTTATCATTTTTTATATTGCCCGTGCGGCCGAAGACATGGCCGCTTATTATAAATCCATTCACGGGCCAAAATTGTAAAAAAAGAAGTTATCACAAGAAATCTCGTAGTACCTTTTAGTTGTACAGAAATTAGAATATACGTACAATATAAGGAAGTATGATGAACATGCATTGTACGACGTCAGATCTCAAATTTAAAGTCGAAACATGGAGCTCTTCGTCCCGACTCCACCTTTTGAACTCCGGCTCCTTTGTCTCCTCGTTGTGTTCACTATATCAAGGTTTGTCCAGTGCAATCTATAAAGACTTCGTGGAAAACTACCGGCCATCTGAAATTAGGATTAAGTGTCGTGGCCGGCCAAGACCGATCATTAAGCTGGGAGATCCACCTGGCAGCTGAAATAATTAATGGCTCGTCATGAAGCAGTTAGGGGCCTGGAGGTTTCTGATAGCGGAAAACTGGAAATAATCTAGAAGTCGTAAAACTACCCATCGACGACACCATTTAGAAGGGTGCTCTTCAGACCATCCACGTTATAACGTGATCGCCGTATCAGTCTGAACATTGTCGATATATTTAAAGGTTAAGCATTTTGTCCGTTTAAAGAAACTTATTTTCTTCCCACTTTAGGGGGCTCTGTAAGCATGCTTGGTGAACGAAGTTTTGTTCTACCTCGAAAGGTCAGCTATCAATTTTAAATGAATGGTTTCGAATCAGAGTAACAAAATGGGGAAAGGGCCATTATTTTCACGTCCTCGGGGCCGAAATGATACCTTCTCAATATACCCAGTATAGACTATAGGATAAATTGCAACGCTTCCAGAGATGTGGAAGTGTTGCTACGTATTCCGCGACGTCAGGTCGTACACTTTCGATGCATAAAACTGATCGTCAGTAACTATAAAGCCGCGGTCCACATCAATGTTTTCAGTACATATGTCGCACCCTGATGTGCGGAACCTCCGGCACTGCAGTCCACGGGATCTCATCTGATCGACAGGCCAGCAAACGCGTCCTCGATGTAGCCAAACCCCGGAATACTGCTGGTTCAAAAAAGGTCCTTTTTATCCACACCCCCTCCCTTCTCCAGCATGGCACGCGTCGTATTTGCGCTCTGCCCACAAAACTTCAATTATTTTCTCGCTCTGTCTCCCTCCCCTCTGGTCGTCCAACCTGTAACAGATGGAGGCCGCTACAAGTTCGCGTGACTGAGCCACCCTCCCCCCTCCCCCCGTACCCTGCCAGCTCCCGACACATAGGCCACTAGCCGGCTGGCCGTCCGAGTCGAGACCGACAGGCGCAGTGGCAGCCAATCTGTCCACGTTTTCGCCTGAGTGAAAGCCCGAGGCCGATCGCCGGGAGGGCAGGCGGGGGGGAGGTACACGGCTCTCTTATTAACCCTGCTCTCCACCCCTCCATCATCGCCATCCTGTCCAATCGAATGCAGATTCCATCTGGACCACGTGGGCTGACCCGCCACCGCCGATAGTCCTGCCGCACCCCCCCTTCCCCCTGCCGGTTGATCTGATTCAATCCTCTTGGCTGGGAGCTGGATGGTGAAGGGGTGTGGGACGTCAGAACGGGGGCTAAAAGAGGGTCGCATCTGTCATACCTTTTCCTGCCGTGCGATGGAAATTGGTTGACAGAAGGCAGAGAACGAGATGTAGGAATGAGAGCGTGGCTCACACAGCAAAGTGTACGCTTCGCTAACTCCTCTCTCTCGCCATAATTGGGTTTAGAAAGAATAGGGAGGAAAGAGGAGGGCAAGAATGACGCGACATCCGTTTAGAGGAGGCGAGTTTTGCAAATACACTCGCACTTTTGTGACTTACTATAGTGCGTACTACTCTGTATACTAAAAATGCTTGAATATGCCACGACCTGAGACATTTAGACCTTCGTTGACTGGAGACTGCACTCACTTTCTGTTTCCACTATTCGCTGAAAGTACAGTTTAAACACTATTATGGCTCGGCTAAAACTCTACAAGCTGTGGTATTTTTACAAGGGATCAGAATGACTCGCCAGGATGGAATATGCAGCCAAGAAAACCAATTCTGGGATTTTCAATTTCTTCGGCCTTGACAAGTAAGCGGACATGGGGGAGGAGCGAGAGTCATGGCATGTGCCATTTCGACCAATGGTGTAACCCATTTGCGCCTGGTCAATATAAACTGAGTGAAGGGTGTGCTACATCTTGCTGATGGTCAACCACAAAGTCCATCTGAATCAACTGTGAAAAACTCGGTGGCCTTGATTGAATTCATATCCTCGACAACGAGGGCAAGGCTTGGGTACAGGCAATCACCTAACCGAGTAAGCTTACACCCATTGGGGTCAAGTTATCTGGCCAACCTACGGCGATGTACTGAGTCGACCAGTGCGGATACAGAAAGCCGACTACCCTAGGGGATTTCCCGAGCAATCAATCTAGAGTCCACCAAGCTCGCATAATTAATAGGTCTTATTAGCTGCTCCGACAGCTTGTAACCAATAAGGAGTTCAAAGGCGTTCGCCTATATTTCCCTTGATAAACTGAAACTGAATGGCAGTTCCCGACTGTTCAATCTGGTGACAGTTCGACAATCGATTCCGACGATGTCCACCGTGTGCTACACAGCAAGGTGCACCAGACACGGTGACTTGCGCATGATTTAGTTAATTGTGATAGTAGACTTGCGCAGCATCTACCGCACCCCCTTCTCTCCCGCCTGCTCCCGGTGTCAAGACAGAGGGAGCGCAAGGGCATCTACCGGCAGGGAAGAAGGTGTCAGGGAACTGCCAGCACACACCAGGCTGCGAGGACCATGGTTTGCTGATACTGGCATAGCACACGATGCCAGACCTTTTGTCATTCTGATAGAAACTGAGACTTGCGCATCATGCAACTGAGCGAATTTTGAATGGGTCTTTGGAACGTCAAGCTCAATATCTTGTTATAGTTTGTTCGACTCCATAAGATAACTACGGCGTGAATTCAAGCTAGCAGCTCTGCGAACGTGAACCAAAGTCGAACCTCGACTAGTGGACTAAATACGGGTTTTATCTTGATTTAACCAGAAGAATACGTTAATTTGAACCAGTCAGGAAGTTGAGCCTTTGAAGTTAGCGCTTGGCAAGGCTTGTTGCGAAGACGAAGCATGTGGAGTGACACCGTGTAAAATGAGCCTTTGTTAATTCTGTCTGAAAATCTGAAATAATATGAAACAAAATGGTCTATGCGAGACTTGTCACTACAGTTCCAGACTTTACTGGAATACCCACTTAGTGTTCAACGCTTAAATTATCTGTAAGCAAGAAAATAATTCTGACATGATTATTATGTGAAGAGATCAACGCGCACTTTGACTGAGTAGAAATAGATACGTGGCTATGTATATCCCCCATCGCTCAATTACCGATTTAAACCCAGCAATTTTTCATCGGCGGAAACACGGCGGAACGAGGGCTAAGGCTCGGCCCATCATTTATCCCACTGAGCCCTGTCGGTTCACAAATCTCTATGAACAATCTAAAGCAATAAAAACAGGCAACACCAGCCACTGCACACACCGTACCCTACTATGACCTTCGCTGTCTCCAAGGCTGCATGAGTTTCAAGGCTCGGACAAGTAAGTCCGTGACCCCATCGATTAACCGGTTTTAACACATCCAAGCTCAAAGATGACCTCGGCTTCAAGTGTTTCCAACAGTTAATTTATGTTGGGGACTCGTGATACCAGCACGACTGACTGAATGATGGTAATAAAGAAGAATAGGCATTCCAGTCACCCAGACTTCGCCCCTTTGGTTTTCCTCAACTATTTATTGTGCGAAGTTAACTATTGC